>JACEEZ010006063.1:0-19481 GCA_016584305.1 Chionoecetes opilio | reverse complement strand
TGCCAAAAGACCTGATTTTTACGGAAGAGTACTTACCATGTAGTGGAAGAGACCCGGTTTTTTAGGATTCATTTTTTTGAACAATAGACTGACTTGGGTGCCTCACCTTCGTGCTCTCAAGACTGACTGTCTCCGGACCATGGATCACTGAAAGTCCTCTCGCACACCAGCTGGGGGCTGATCGCGCTACACTCCTCTATCTTCACGCTCACTTATCCTTTCGAAGCTTGAATATGGATGTGAAGTGTACTCCTCTGCCACACCCACTCGACTGCGGATGCTGGATTCGGTACATCATGCTGGTGTCCGTCTGGCAAACCGGGGCGTTCAGGTCATTGTCCTCCCATTGGATCTTCAACGCCAGTCCCTCCTGTTAAGATGTTGGTATCGCCTCCAACGCCTCCCTGACTCAATAGCTTGCCGTGCTGTGTCTTGTGATTCAGGATCGCAACTTTACCATGGCGAAGAAGCTCCAAAGCCCCTTGGTTTCCGATTGACAGCTATTATGGAGACGCTATCCTTCCCTGCTTTACGGATCTGCCGCATAGGCCTACGACAGTCGGTCCCTGGCTTCTCCCAGAAGTGTCCTTTTGCAAAAGCCTTCCGCTCTCAAAAGGTCTTTACCTCCTCAGGCTGAGCGTGCCCAGTTTTTTAGACCACTTTTGCACACATCAGAGTTCGGTCCCTGTCTTTACTGATGGTTCCAAATCAGACGAAGGAGTTGGTTACGGTGTCGTATTCCATCGTTTAACAAAGGCGTCAGCCTTCCAAGTGTTTCATCTGTTTTTACGGCTGAAATAAGTGCTATTTATATGCTCCTCATGATTATTTTTACCTTCCGGATGTTTCTTTTACAATTTAGTGATTCTTGTAGTGCTCTTCAATCACTATGTAATTTTAACTCTCCCCATCCGCTGGTCAATGCCATCTGGAATGGCTTTATCTGCTCAAGAGGCGAGGCCGGACGGTCAGCTTTTGTTGGGTACGGCACATGTAGGTTGCCGGTAATGAGGAAGTGATGCCTTGGCAAAAGCTGCAGCTAAAGACCAGCTCTATCACATTTTGCAGTGCCGGCTACGGACCTGCGCTCGGCAATCCATAGATCAGTTCACAACAGTTGGCAGGAACGTTGGATTACTATAGGACAAAATAAACTGCGCACCATCCGCCAAAGTATCGAGGACTGGAGCTACTGCGGTCTCTCCCGGAGATGGGAGACTGCCTTGGCACGATTGCGTATTGGTCACACTCTATATACGCATGGGTTCCTCATGGAGGGGGGCCACCCTCCTTACTGTGATGAT
The DNA here is from genome assembly GCA_016584305.1 of Chionoecetes opilio. NCBI lineage: Eukaryota > Metazoa > Arthropoda > Malacostraca > Decapoda > Majidae > Chionoecetes > Chionoecetes opilio. Next base: position 18,177 of record JACEEZ010006063.1, on the reverse strand, counting down.
TGTTTGGTCCCCTTAACTGTGCGGCACTTGCTGGTCGAGTGTCCCAATCTTGGGACCTACGTGTGCAATTTTTGTCCCGGTGTCGCGGGTCGGACGGTGCTTACCGTCTCTCCCTGGCATTGGGAGAGAGGTGTTTCTCTCTGGGACACGAATAGTCCAGTCAAAATATGAATGGACCCACCACAAATTGCAATAGAAACGAAGTTATATTTTTCTGAAACCTTGATGCCTACGAAATATCTGCCCAAGATTATACTTAAATATTTGAGTGGACATGGTTTTCAGGTCATTGCGTTTTGGTACTTTTTTCGGACTACCGCAATAATTGAAATTAAAATACGACAATATCCACTCTAATAATACAAACAAAACAACTTTAATTATTATTTAACCAGTTGTGGCCTGGTTATGCAAATGACAACGGTACATGCAAGAAATGAAAAAAAATTATGACTATCATTTTTTGCCACATCAAAAAAATATGGATTAAATTTATTTTACTAAAATGTGGACGCTGAATCATTTAAACCCATTATTACTGATCCCCCCTTAGTGTGAAATGCAGCAATAAAACTTGATTATATATAGCCCCTCACAAAATGTATTGCAGTCTCTTCAGGAAACTGACATTACCGGAAGGTGATACCGGTTATTAAATTTGGGCTGATGTGAGTTGGGAATTTCGTGGAAAAAAAATATTCTTTGACTCTGAATAAAGTTGTAATTTCTAGTACTTAATTAGTATTAATAGTGAGTCAGAAATATAGTAGATAGGTAGGAAGACTATATAGATACTGACAATCAACCACAAGGTCTTATATATTTATAGGGAACTGGGGACACCGAACTGTGGCGCGGGTCGTGCCGCACGTCGCCCATTGGCCCGGTCACCAGACCATCCTCAGGGGGCGCAGACCCCCACACGCAATGTACTTTACGCCGGTGGGCAGCTCGGCAGGTGTTGCGAGATGGTTGGTGAGCTGCACCGTGGCAGACTGCCGGGTTGGGAGGCGGTCAGGCAGGATCATCTCGAAGTCGATGCATTGCTGGACGGAGCCGAAACTGAGCCAGCGAGGCGAGGAGAAGGTGGCTTGCTGGCACGCCGGACTGCACCGTGATGCACCTTTCTCGAGGGAAACACCAGCCGCAGTAGGGTCACGTGCACCCAGGCAGGAGGAGCAGGTGGTGTAGGAGGAACAGTACCTCGAACGCGGTACTTGGTGACCTGGTGGTGTGAGGATGAAGAGGGGGCCCGGCGGCGTCGAGGGCAAGTCGGGAGGAGTGGCGCCCTGGTCGATCACGTCCTCACCGTAATCTGCCGCGTCCTCAGGCCCGGCCAGCAGCGCCTTCGTCAGCGTGCCAGTCGTAGGTTGACCAGAAAAGATGCGGTTGTGGTGGGCGGTGAAGGCACTCTGCACGGCGGTCAGACTCACGTTCTTGAAGACGTAGCGCGGCACCGGCGTTTGTATTGGCGACACCCGGACACCTTCAGGCCGACCTCGCAGAAGTTGTAGATGTTGCCCACTTGTCCCGGCCGCGGACACTACCTGCTGTTGAGGATTGGGCCCCGAGATTTGTACTCCATGCGCGGTACTGCATCGACTCATTTGAAGCACATGTGATGTTCTCGTGAAACTTGCCCGCTATGTCGTGGACGGAGTACACGCACACGGCGGAGCGTCTTTCTTTGGGTACGGGTTGGCGGTGTGGCCCTTGGAGGGCGCGAAGGCGGCCACCAAGACGTGGTTCGCCCTAGCACGACCATGCCGGAGGCGAGGTCACTGCCGGCGACCACCAGCTTGGCGTCCTGCACCAGGTTTAGCTGACGCCGTCGCCGCCCACGCATCCAGCGTAAATATCGTGTACGATCGTAGTTGGCGCGGTGATTTGACGGTTCTCGCCAGCGGAGATGTAGCCTGACTCATCCTGGCCCGGCACGTGTCTGATTCTTCTGCACTGTCACAAAGTAAGCGTAAGTCGGTGGCGTGAAGCCGTACACGTACTTCACCAGGAAAGTGATCACGGTATTGACGTTCGACGCGCAGTAAGGACTGTTTGAGAAGGAGAACTCTGCGTAGTCAAGGCGTACGGTTCCTGGTGGAAGTGGCGGGCCACATCGTGGGGTAGTCGCCCACCGTGGTGAAGGTGGGCCCACGTACAGCGGGAGGGACCCACCCCAATGGTTATAATGCTCGGGGACCCACGAAGGCGAAGGTGGAGGGATTCAGGGTCGTCGCGCGACGGAGCGCGGATGAATTCTGGCGTGAGGGACAGCGGTGGCAGTGCGGAACTTTCGCAGGCACCTTGAGACACCGAGCCACACATGAAAAACAACACAAACAAAATGGTAAAAAAAAAAAATTTGTTAAAACTTTAAATAAAATAAAAACTTAAACAATCCTACATTAAATATTAAATACTCCTAACATTCACAATGACCGCAGCGTAGACTCTTCAAGTTTTTTAAGTTAACTTAATCGGGTAAGGGGTTAACGGCCCAAAGTTGTACTAAGGAAATGTTAAAAAAAATTGAAATGTTAAAAAAAAAAAATTTGTTGAAAAATTTAATGTTAAAAAAATGTTACAGAATTTTTTTTGTTAAAACTTAATAAAATAAACCTTAAACAATCCTACAATTAAATATAATACTCCTACATTCACAATGACCGCAGCGTTGAAACTGTCCTCTGCACACCGATCCAATTTCTCACTGCATAGCGTCACTCCACCTCTCGTTCCGGCTCTCGTTCAATCTGAAAAAAATCATGGACCACTCATTAGAATTTGAGTTAAGTTCATATATTGTCTGGGATCAACAGGTTCATAAAAATATTGTTTTGTTTCCTATTGCACTTTGTGGTGGGTTAGGGTAAAACCGCGCTAATTGAGTGTGGGACTAGATGGTCCATACCTTTATTGAGAGGTGCCTTCTCAACCAAATTAAGATGTTTTTAATATTCTTGTATTATTGCTTGTAATACATATTGTTCTTTTATATATTGTGTTATTTTATATATTTTGATATATCTTAAATTTGTTTTGTAATATTTACTTTTACGTCTCTTCTGTAAGAGGCGTCAATAACCCCGCATTGCCCGGTGCGCCTTAAAAACTATAATAATATATTATATATAATATATATATATATATATATATATATATTCTATAATAATATTATATATATATGTGTGTGTGTGTCACACAGTCCTAGAGCCTCTACATGTTTCACAAAGTCGAGGTATGTGTACGTCTGGGATGGTCAGGCCACGATGCCTTCATTACATTCAAATTACTTGATAGGATAAAGGATAGGATAAACTTGATATGAGAATAGGAGCCTAAGCGTCTGTAGGTCATGACTTCCAGAAAGACTCGGATTGTAGCCCTGGAGGTTCAATCGAGGACAATGATGGTTGGCCCTCGGGCCTGTGGTGCGCAGGCAAGATTTTTATAGTGACGCCTGTGATTAGAGGCTCATGCCGCCCCCCGTGTCTTCGATGCGCTTCGCAATCGAAGGATTGAAGTGAAGTTCACCAAGCTAGAGTAATGGTTGGCCTGGGGTTTCTTAGGGCCACTCCGACGGTTTTGCGAAAGATCCTAAGTGGGCATTCGCTCTCATCGGGGGATCGAACTGGGTTCCGAGATGCCACTTGTGACGCCTAACCACTCCTGCTACCGCCTCCCCTTAAATAACTCTCCTTCTTCACCCGCCCTTACCAGAGGACAAAGGTGGGCGGGACGGAGCCTTCACATTTTCCTGCACCGCTTCATGACGTCCTCAATAAATATCTACACCATCATTATGTATTATATACGAGCAATTGAATCAAGCAGCTCATGTTGTTATATACGAATATTTTTTTCGTTCCCTGTTTTTTTCTCCCGTTTACACAAGTTTCGCCCATTCCACCTTCCCGACCATGGAGCTATAAAGAGCCCTTTATAGCTCCATGTTCCGACCAGCCGGCCCGTGGGTCACTGTGTGGTGTAAAAATGTTTTGTTCAATGACGAACCTCTGAGAGGCAGGACAGAAGAGGCTATCCTGCAAGTTATGCTGAACCATAACTGTTGGGTGTCTTCTGTTTGTCCGTTCTCTATAAGTCAGTGGCCCACCCCTTTCCCCCCCCCCTCTATCTCTCTCTCTCCTCTCCTCCTCTCTCTCTCTCTCTCTCCTCTCGCTCTCTCTCTCTCTCTCTCTCTTTCTCTCTCTTCTCTCTCTCTCTCTCTCTCTCTCTCTCTCTCTCACAACACACACACCCATAACATATCATATGGTCACCGCGTATAAAACACCGCGTGATAGTCAGGTGATTAGCGTGCTGGACTAACCATTCTATAGTAGAAGGTTCGAATCCTCACTGCTCCGGGGATTTTTACTGTAAAATTTGGGCGGTTACTGTCACCCTTGAGCAAGGGGATGGTTGTGTGTGGCGTTCATTTGGGAGGGTCCCAGCATTACCCAAAGATCGGTAATAAGGAGCTCCAAGCTCGCACCGGGAGGTGAAACTGGCGATGCGTGTCGGCTCGCGTGGATAAGAACATGGGTGAAATACTCAAGAGAAATATGCAGAAGGACATTGGGAAACGAAGAATGGAGTTGTTAAAGTAGTAGAACTATGTTTAAACAGAATAGATATGGCTGTACTTTGGTTTGCTCTTCCAGAAGACCAGCCCAATAAGAAGACCCAGAGACTTCCAAAAGACCAAAACCCAGTTTTGGTGCGCTCACCGGACCACACCAACCTGAATTGCGCCTTCGTCCAGTGCATCAAACGTGGAGTGATGCGAAGTAATATATGGTTGTATTAGAGATCGTTGTTAGATTTATATGACAGGGAGCAAGGACGCAGTTGTAGTGGTTTTGCAATTTAGTTACTAATAGGAGAAGGCGGGAGGAGGAAGGCGCTGATTAGGTTTAAGTTTTAATGGCAGATCTTTCATTAGTAGAAGAGGACGAGAGGACGGGAGAGAGAGAAAACAGTGTGTGGGGGGGGAGGAGGGGTAAGTCATATGAAAAGTAAGCGTGAAAGTATGAGAGAGAGAGAGAGAGAGAGAGAATGAGTAGAGAGAGAGAGAGAGAGAGAGAAGATAGGAGAGATGAAAGAGACGAGGAGAGATAGAGAGAGAGAGAGAGAGATGAGAGATGGGAGAGAGGAGAGAGAAGAAAAAAAAAAATGTGTACGTCAAAGGGCGATATACAAACACACCCCACCACCACACATACACGCACGCAGTGGACACACAACATTACAAATATGTTGTAATGTTTGAGTACTGTCTCTTTATCTGTGTCTGTTCTGTCTGCTAGTCTGTCTGTCTGTCTGGCTGTCTTGTCTGTCTGTCTCTGTATTGTTTGTCATGTTTTCTTTCTTTCTGTGTTTTGCTTCATGTTTTTTGTTTGATTAATATAATATTCGCTGGCATATTTGTTTTTTATTGACAAATATTATAGGTCGCTGACGGTGATTTTTTGTTTATTTGGATTTATTTATTAACTATCTATTTTGCATTTGTTGTGTGTGGTTACAATTATAATGATTCATTTATTATTGGTGTCTCATATTGTTTATTTGATAGTTTGCACATTAGTGCAAACACACACAAAACCACACACCCACACACACACACACACACACCACACACACACACACACACACACATGTGTGGTGTGTGTATTTAACCGATTTATTATATATTATTATATTATTAGTATTATTATTATTAGTTTATTATGATTATTACTATTATTATTTATATTTCTTATTAAATTATCATATTGTTGTTATTATTATCATAATTATTCTTCGTCTTTTTCTTTCATTTATTAATAGCGATCAAGGTAATTAGTTTAATGCAATTTGATGAGGTGTACAATGTAGTTTTTTCTTCATGTTTAAAACGAGTGTGTGTGTTGTGTGTAGTGTGTGTGTGTGTTGTGTGCCTGTGTGTGTGAGTGAGTTGAGGTGAGTGACGGAGTGAGTGAGTGAGTGATGTGAGTGAGTGAGTGAGTATCGTGATGTGCTTGGGTGAGGAGTGAGTGAGTGAGTGACGTGATGGGAGGTGAGTGATGTGAGTGAGTGAGTGAGTGAGTGATGTGAGGGAAAGGAGGAGTGAAGTGGAGTGAGTGAAGTGAGTGGACGTGAGTGAGTGAGTGAAGTGAGGGAGTGTGAAGTGAGTGAGTGAGTTGAGTGAAGTGAGGAGTGACGTGAGTGATTAGTGATGTGAGTGAGTGAAGTGAGTGAGTGAAAGTGAGTGAGTGAGTGAGTGAGGGAGTGAGTGAGTGAGTGAGTGAGTGAGTGACGGAGGTGAGTGAGGAGTTGTTGACGTGAGTGAGTAAGTGAGTGAGTGAGTGAGTGAGTGAGTGAGTGAGTGAGTGAGTGAGGGTGAGGTGAGTGAGTGAGTGAGTGAGTGAGTGTGTGAGTGAGTGAGTGATCGCGGATCGTGAGTGAGTGAGTGAGTGAGTGAGGAAGTGAGTGAGTGAGTGAGTGAAGTGAGTGAGTGAGGGACGTGAGTGAGTGAGGTGTGAGTGAGTGAGTGACGTGACGTGAGTGAAGGAGTGGTGAGTGAGGAGTGAGTGAGTGAGTGAGGGAGTGGTGGAGTGAGTGATGTGAGTGAGGAGTGAGGAGTGAGGTGAGTGAGTGACGTGAGTGCGTGAGTGAGTGAGGAGTGAGTTGAGTGAGTGAGTGAGGAGTGAGTGACGTGAGTGAGTTGAGTGAGTGAGTGAGTGAGTGAGTGAGTGAGTGAGGTGACGTGAGTGAGTGAGTGAGGAGTGATGTGAGTGAGTGAGTGACAGTGAGTGAGTGAGTGAGTGAGTGACGTGATGTGAGTGAGTGATAGTGAGGAGGGAGTGAGTGAGTGAGTGAGTGTGAGTGACGTGAGTGACGGTGAGTGAGTGAGTGAGTGAGTGATGTGAGTGAGGAGTGAGTGACGTGACGTGAGTGCGTGAGTGAGTGAGTGAGTGGAGTGTGTGTGTTTGTGTGTGTGTGTCGCCTTTACGTACACATTCTCCTCTCTCTCTCTCTCCCTCTCTCTCTCGCTCTCTCTTCTCTTCTCTCTCTCTCTCTCTCTCTCTCTCTCTCTCTCTCCTCTCTCTCTCTCTCTCTCTCCTCTCTCTCTCTCTCTTTCTCTCCCTCTCTCTCTCTCCTCTTCTCTCTCTCTCTCTTCTCTCTCTCTCTCTCTCTCTCTTCTTCTCTCCTCTCTCTCTCTCTCTCTCTCTCTCTCTCGCTCTTCTCTCTCTCTCACACACACCAACAAATAGACTAGGAATAATGTGAGAAGGGGCCCAGAAATCACCATGAGGGGTAAACGGTTTGTTACAAGCTAATCACCCAACTAGGAATGAACCCTGACACCCTCCTGAGCAATTTTAGACTATATGACACTTGTTATTTTTTATTTGGGGACCTCACAGTGGGTTATTTTGTGTAGAGGTCAATCGCGAAATATCAGATGTTCTCGAAAATACACAAAATGTCAATAAATGACCAATAATGCAGTTACAAACTTATTTTTGGTGTCAAAAATGAAGCAGGAATAACAAGCCATATTGTTTAAAAATATTGGTTATGCTATGAATGGGAAAGGTAAAGAATTGCAAAAATACTGTAATGAGTCCTAATCCTTTGAATCCTTTTATAAACGATAGGACGTATGACTAGATCTGTGTTATTGTTGCATCTATTGATTCGATATCCACGCGCTCATGCCCCGTTAAATTTTCTCGAGGCCAATTTGGTGAGTTTTCAAATTATAGCCTGCTTCAGAGGCTATTTAAGCTCTTATGTTCCATTAATTAGTATAACAATCTTGTGTGCTCGTGATAATGGGTATGGTAATAATTCGTTACTTACGGTTGTCTTGAGAGGCTAGGCTGATGCAAGGTGACATGAAGCCGCGCCATTACTGTGTTTGTTATTGTTTCGCTGCTCGATGATGATGTATATACTATTGTTATAACGGTGCTATGGTTTTTTATAAAATATTTTTCTTAGACACTGCAGGTTACTCTGTACTAAACGATGTCAGTTGCTATACTTTTTAGTTAAATGTATCTAGTGTATACGTGTATTGAATATGTGCTGTAAAGGATGATCATTTCATTTTATATTATTTAGCGCAGTTTGTCCTATATAGTTTTCTTTGATAGAGGGTTTTGAGGAAGAAATCCAAAGTAGCATCGTCACAGGGTCTGATGTGAACAGCTCCAATCATGATCACGAGGAAAATCCTGAACATGTATAATATGATGCCAAGGCGGCTATATGGATGGATACAAACGGATAATCGTCTCGTGTAGGGACAACGACGTATTGTACTTCTCACACATTCGCGGGGAACAATTAAGTGGAGAGCTTGATGAGAAACTGGCACAAGCAGTGAACGGCGTTATGTGGTCTGTGCACGACATACAGTGACAATGACCACGCAGGTAACATACTGGTTTTTTTCCTCGTCTTTGTTGTTCTCTTTTTTTTTTTTTTTTTGTACCCAGCGGTTTGTTTACAGGATTTGTGACACAGTCAGGTTCAACCAATGGACACGGGGGGAGAAAAAAAAAGAGGGAAAATTAAAGGAGAGGGGGGGGGAGGAGCGGGGGGGAAAGAGGGTGAAGGGGGAGGGAGAAGGAAAAAAAGGGGGGAAAAATGACGACATGAGGAGGGTACTTACAGGCAACACCGGAGCAGTTGCAGCATTGATTTTTGAATGACCTCGTCGGAAACGTGCACGCTTCCGCGCTGTTGGTGCCGTGGCACCGTCTTGTCAGAAATCCACCATACGCGAAAGTGTGGAAGGCGCCTGCTGCCCCGCATTCATGTACCTAACAGCTTCGGACAGAACGGAAAACCGAAAACGAAACGAAAACTTAAAACTAACCAATTCTCACCGATTGTTTGCGTCGATACCGCCCATTCATGTTCAAAAAGGGGCACAGCAAAAAGACCAAAGCGAAAAAGCTCCGCCAAAGCCGAAGAAAATGTTCTTTTGAACAACATCATCAAAACGAGCACACCACCAGGCTCAGGTTGTGGTTCCAGGCAGATTGTTTACCAATCCCTGAAATGAGTTCGAGGGTCTTAGTCGCCCATTGGAAAAAGTGGATGATACGAGGATGCTACGAGGAGACTACAACCCACAACGTTCAGTTTGGACGATCCTCTGCAAAACGAGGTAGGTTCACAGACATAGTCTGCCTTGCAAATGCAACAAAATGTGCAACTTCCAGATTGAATTTACTCTTGTAGGGCCAAAGAACTTGAAGTGCATAGCTGCTGAATTTACACATTAAGAAAAAAAGGTGCAAAAATGTGTCACAGATTTTGCACTTCATAAGGGTGCAAAGTGTGCACCCATAAGGGTGCAAATTTCACTTTTTAAGAGGGTGTTGGCATCTTAAGAGGCTGCAACATGCACCCTTAGGGGTGCACACACTTCTGCACCCTTACTGAATAGGTTCCAAAATCTGTGACCAATTTGCACCTTTTTTTTTCTTAATGTGTACCTGTAATAACGGAGTGTGTCACAAACCCACATACAGTGTGGCAATTGAAACGACTCTGAGTGCCTTAAGCACGGAGCAGCTTTAATTTCATTCATGTACATGTAAACTTGCCATAATACATGATGCGCCTTTTTCGTCTCCATCGTTCACTGTTGCGTTACTTAAATTTCACTAGATGTATGGTATGTTTGTAATAAGTAATTAAATCTACTCAATATTATAGGCATAAAACAATATTTGCTACAATTATAGGCTTGTTATTCTGCTCTTTTCTTTTTTTCGACACCAAATATAAGTTTGATACCTGCATTATTGGTAATTCTATTGACATTTTTGATTTCGAAAAAATCGACATTTCGCGATTGGCCCCTTTTCATATAATATTCCTAGTCTATACTAAGTATTTATAGCAAAAGCATATTTTTACAATATGGCTGTTATTTGCTCATTTTGGACACCAAAATAAAGTTGTAACTGCATTATTGTATTTTATGACATTTTGATTTTCGAGAAAATCAGATATTTCGCGATTGACTCTTACACAAAATAAACCACTGTGAGGATCCCAAAAACAGAATATCAAGTGTCATATAGGCTAATATTGCTCAGGAGGTGTCAGGGTTTCAATCCTAGCATGGGTGACAACTGTAACAAAACTGTTACCCCTTATGTAAAATTTTGAGATTTATTATTCCTAGTCTAAACAGTGCGTATCATTTTTCTGACATCATCAACATACCTTTATGTTCCCTCTTTCACTTTTGTTCTCTTTATTATCTTATTTTTGTATTCTCTTGCCCATCTATGCTTCCTGTCCGTGTTGTGAAGGATATATTTATTATTATTATTATTATTATTATTTATTTATTATTATTTATCATTGTACTATTATTATAAATTAATATTATTACTAGTTATTAATTATAGATTATTAGTACTATGATATTATTATAACTTATTATTATTACTATTTATCTTACGGAAATAGTAGGCCCAGTGTTTGCAAGGAAAAAAAACCAATTGAGAATAAAAAACTTATATACTTCAATTGTATCGCCTTTGGCTACGTACTTTTTCATACATATTTTGTGTATGTTTTGGGTATCGTTTCAATAATATAAAAGTCGTTGATGTGTGAAAAAGTAATGTGGGTAGCAATCCTTTTCACGCTCTGGTTTTAATAATATAATTTGTATTTTGTTATTTGAGTTTTTATGTGTGTTGTATTTTAGTTTTATTATTTCAGATCTGTATTTTTCATTCATTTTTTTATTTAATTGTATATTTTTTATTGTATTTTTTTGTTTGAACAAAACAGCAATTTTTTGTTTTTTTTCTCTCTAGTTTAAGTTGTTTTAAGTGTATGTGTATTATTCTGGTTATCATCGTTTCAGCTATTATATAATCGTAAATTTTTAGTATATATTATTGGTTAGTTTGAAATAGTTTCACATTTGAGTATTGGATTGTATACAAACTTTTCCTTTTTCTTTAAGTATTCTGTAGATTTACTAATTCATTATATGTTATGATATTACAATCATTCCTGGGCTATCGAGCATCGGCTATCGTGCCATTCGGCTTATCGTGCACGGCTATCGCGCATTGGGCTATCGGGGCGCATTCGGCTATCGTGGCATTCGGCTATAGCGCAGTTCGGCTATCGCGCATCCGGCTATCGGCATTCGGCTATCGAGCCATCGGCTTATCGCGCATTCGGCTATCGCGGCATCGGCATCGCGCCATTCGGCTATCCGTGGCATTCAAGCTATCGCGCATTCGCTATCGTGCATTCGCGCTATGCGCATTCGGCTATACGCGCATTCGGCGATCGCGTTTTACGGTTATCACGGCGGTTGTAATCAGGAATGGGACGGTGTTTTGTGGTGTTATTGATGTCGGTTGAAAGTGTACGTGTTTCTTATATGACATGCTCTCCTCCCTTCTTCTTCCCTTTTCTTTCCTTTATTCTCTTCTTTCTTTTCCTCTCTTCTTACTCCTCTCTTTCTTCCTTCCCCCATCCTCCTCGTGTTAGCTAGTTAGTGGGTTTTTATATTTTTTTAATTTTGTCATAAACTGTAAGTTGTTCGTCAATTCTACATGGCCAATAATTGTTTTTGTTTTTTTGTTACTGTACATTTTGTGGTGTTTTATAATTTTTTTCTCCTTTTTCGTTGTTCAGGACATGATGTTTTTTGTTGTTTTTTGTTTAGTGTAATATTTTAATTTAGGATGGACGTATGATAAAATATTTCTTCTTCTCTCTCTCTCTCTCTCTCTCTCTCTTCTCTCTCTCTCTTCTCTCTCTCCTTCTCTCTCTCTCTCTCTCTCTTTCTCTCTGTCTTCTCTGTGTCTCTCCTCCTTTCTCTCTCTCCTCTTCTCTCTCTCTCTCTCTCTCTCTCTCTCTCTCTCTCTCTCTCTCTCTCTCTTCTCTCTCTCTCTCTCTCTCTCTCTCTCTCTCGCTCTTCTCATCTCTCTCTCTTTTTAACATATTCATTACCCTTTGTATGACGAAAAAAACGGCAGTAAATATCAAACCACATTCATGCTTACAGAGTTAGTTTTTCGTTAATATGAACATTCACTCTAGCATTTGATAATTAGCTAGTTATTAGATTTATATAATTTGGGAGTGTTCTATCAACCTTGAACTATGATATCGCAGGGAACAGTGATAAAGTCTAGATTTTAGTATTAGGTATGTTTATTAGGTATATTAAGTATTCTAGTATGGGGTAGAGAGTTAAAGTGGTGTAACATAACACTTTTCACAGCTGTTGTATAACAGAAGCAGTGTAGCAGGAGCAGCACTCTTAACCGCTCGCCTACCCCAAACAGAAACAGCATCACAATCCACTTTAAACTTTTAGGGTGTGTGGGTTGTGTGTAGGTGTGTGTGTATGTGTGTGTATGTGTGTGTGTGGTGGTGTGTGTGGGTATGTGGGCATGTGTGTGTGTGTGTACGGAGGACCTCCGGTGTAGTGGTTAGCACGCTCGGCTTACAACCGAGGAGTCCCGGGTTCGATCCCCGGGCGGAGCGAAAGATAGATGGGGGTCTTTCTTAAATCCCTAGCCCCTGTCCACCCAGCAGTGAATGGGTACGGGTGCCAGCCGGGGGTTTGTAACCCCCCCCCGGGTGTGGCTTCGGCCAACACTAATATGCTAAGCAGCGTAGATCACTATGGCTCTGAGCATTATCTCTAAACAAAACAAACAAGAGAAAATAAGAGTGTGTGGTGTGGTGTGCGTGATGCGTGTTGCTTGTGCGTAGTGCGTGCGTGCGTGCGTGCGGCGTGCGTGCGTGCGTTGCGTGCGTGCGTGCGTGCAGTGCGCGCCGGTGCGTGCGTGCGCGCGTGCGTGCTGCGTGCGTGTTGTGTGTGTGTGTGTGTGGTGTGTAATAATTTGATGTACTCATGTACGTATGTATGTATGTTTGTGTGCGTAAAGTGTAGACTGAGGACCGATTAAACATGATGTGTATTGTGGATCAGTTAATGATCCCCCCAGTAACTTATTGATTTCTTCCTGATAATTACCAAATTCTGTAGAAAGTTATGCTTAATATTATACAGGTAATTTATGTGATTATGTTTATTTGTAGAAATCAATAAAGAGCTTAAATGATGAAGGTATTTTGGTGTGTGTGATGTCGTGTGTGGTGGTTGGGTGTGGTGTGTGGATGTGTGTGTTGTGGTCGTGTGTGTGTGTGTATGTGTGTGTCTGTGTGTGTGTGTGCGTGTGTTGTGTGTGTGTGTTGTGTGTGAGTGAGAGAAGAAGAGAGAAAGAGAAAGAGAGAGCGAGAAGAAAGAGAGAGAGAGGCGCATAGACAAAAGATAAAATTCATATCTAAAGCAAAATGACAGTCTATCACAATATAAATAACAGAACAAGTATATGACGAAAAATTCCAGTACAAGTATACGAGGGCAAGGCAGAGAGATCCTCAAAAACAGACAATAGGTAAGGGGGTCAGTTCTAGTAGGAACCTTGCATGTAAAGACGAGTATAGTATAACACAATGGTAAAGCTTTAAAAAGACTTGTTGTATAGGGAAGAGGAGGACAAGATGGGTTTCGAGTTGTCCTCTTGTGGGTAGTAATCTCTCTCTCTCTCTCTCTCTCTCGCTCTCTCTCTCTCTCTCTCTCTCTTCTCTCTCTCTCTCTATTCTCTCTCTCCCTCTCCCTCTCTCTCTTTCGCTCTCTCTCTCTACTCTCTCTCTCTCTCTCTCTCTCTCTCTTTCTCTCTCTCTACAGGGAACGCATCCTGTCCTTCTCTCTATCCAACTACTGGAACTGACAATGGTCCTTTCTTTCTCAGAACTGCGCCTCGCTCGTTCCATTCTTCCCGGCAACACATGTGAAGGCCCTGACGGCATTCAATACCTAATGCTCAGACAACCTTTCCTCTTGTTTCTTCAATCTTTTACTACATTCTTTTTTGTTACTGTACATTTTGTGAAGTGTATACATTTTTTTTTCCTTGTTGTATTGGTTAGTGGACATGATTGTTTATTGGTTTTTTTAGGTGTAATATTTTAATTTAGATGAAGTTGGGAGAAAAAAAAAAATTATCGCTATCGTTAGAGCTGCTATCTAGTAGTATCGATCTCGAAGCTATAGCTATCTAATCTATAGAGAGAGATAGAGGAGCTAGTATATACGCTAGCGAAGCCTCTCTCTCTAGCTCTCTATGTCTTTCTCTCTCTTCTCTATATGCTCTCTCTCTCTCTCTCTCTCTCTCGCCGTTTCCTCACTGTGGCCTCGTAATTGTGAGATTGGTGTGCCGGCAAGTCCCCCCAAAACACACCACACACAAACACACACACACAAAACACACAAACACACACCACACACACACACACAGAAACACGCACCACACACACACACACACAGACACACGCACACACAAAAAGAAATACACACACACACACACAAACACACACAAACACACACACACAGACACACAAACACACACACACCACACACACAAAGACAACACGCACACACCCACACACACACATCACACAAACACCACACAAACATACATTGGTCGATACAAACGTTCTGTGGGAGCTGCGGAATTAGATCTTGAGTATTCGCGTCTCTCTCTCTCCTCTCTCGTCGCGCTAGAGCGCGATTCGCTATCTCGCTCGTCTATCTCGCTCCGCCTCTCTCGCGCTCTGCGCTAAGCTCGCTCGCTCTAGCGCTCGCGCTCTCTCTCTCTCTCTCTCTTAAGGCAACTATTAGAACCACAAAGTGATTGGTTCCAGGTTCAAAGTTTTTTTGATTCTAGATTTATTTTGTAAGGATCGGTGTGTATCACACAAGGCCTTGTTCCACGCGAGCTGGACTCGCGATCGACATTTTTTTTACCCTCCAGGAGAGAGGTCGGAAGCTCGTAGGACGATCTATGGTAATGCAGGGAGCTCACAACACACTAACCCATTCCGCGTCAAGGGGGACAGACCCCCAGTCACCCCCATAATTTCATTGAGAAATCCGTAGAACAGCTGGGGCCGGGGATCGAACGCCTACAATAAGAATGGTATGCGGCTTCTAAACCACAAGCATACTTCAGGCGAAAAAAAAACGCGTAATATAAAACCCATTCATGCTTACAGAGTTAGTTTTCGTTAATATGAACATTCACTCTTAGGCATTTGATAATTAGCTAGTTTATTAGATTTATATATTGGGAGTGTTCTATCAACCTTGAACTATGATATCGCAGGGAACAGTGTATTATAAGTCTAAGATTTTAGTATTAGGTATTGTTTATTAGGTATTATTAAGTATTCATAGTATGGGTAGAGAGTTAAAGTGGTGGTAACATAACACTTTTCACAGCTGTTGTATAACAGAAGCAGTGTAGCATAGCAGCACATCTTAACCGCTCGCCTACCCAAACAGAACAGCATCACACATCCACTTTAACTTTTAGTGTGTGTGTGTGTGTGTGTGTGTGTGTATGTGTGTGTATGTGTGTGTGTGTGTGTGTGTGTGTGTGTATGTGTGTGTGTGTGTGTGTGTGTACGGAGGGACCTCCGTAGTGTAGTGGTTAGCACGCTCGGCTTACAACCGAGAAGTCCCGGGTTCGATCCCCGGGCGGAGCGAAAGATAGATGGGTGGTCTTTCTTAAATCCCTAGCCCCTGTCCACCCAGCAGTGAATGGGTACCGGGTGCCAGCCGGGGGTTTGTAACCCCCCCCCGGGGTGGTGGCTTCGGCCAACACTAATATGCAGCAGCGGTAGATCACTATGGCTCTGAGCATTATCCTCTAAACAAAACAAACAAGAGAAATAAGAGTGTGTGTGTGTGTGTGCGTGTGCGTGTGCGTGTGCGTGTGCGTGCGTGCGTGCGTGCGTGCGTGCGTGCGTGCGTGCGTGCGTGCGTGCGTGCGTGCGCGCGTGCGTGCGTGCGCGCGTGCGTGCGTGCGTGCGTGTTGTGTGTGTGTGTGTGTGTGTGTAATAATTCTGATGTACTTCATGTACGGTATGTATGTATGTTTGTGTGCGTAAAGTGTAGACTGAGACCTATTAACTGATGTGTATTGGTCAGTTAATGTCAGTAACTTATTTAATTATTCCTGATAATTACCAATTCTGTAGAAGTTATGCTTAATATTCATACAGGTAATTTATGTGATTATGTTTATTTGTATGAAAATTTCAATAAAGAGCTTAAATGATGAAGGTATGGTGGTGTGTGTGTGTGTGTGTGTGTGTGGTGTGTGTGTTTGTGGTGTGTGTGTGTGTGTTGTGGTCTGTGTGTGTGTGTGTATGTGTGTGTCTGTGTGTGTGTGTGTGTGTGTGTGTGTGTGTGTGTGTGTGTGAGTGAGAGAAAGAGAGAAAGAGAAAGAGAGAGCGAGAGAAAGAGAGAGAGAGCGCATAGACAAAGATAAAATTCATATCTAAAGCAAAATTGACAGTCTATCACACATATAATAACAGACACAAGTATATGACGAAAAAATTCCATACAAGTATACGAGGGCAAGGCAGAGAGATCCTCAAAAACAGTACAATAGGTTAAGGGGGTCAGTTCTAGTAGGAACCTTGCATTG
The DNA here is from genome assembly GCA_016584305.1 of Chionoecetes opilio. Taxonomy (NCBI): domain Eukaryota; kingdom Metazoa; phylum Arthropoda; class Malacostraca; order Decapoda; family Majidae; genus Chionoecetes; species Chionoecetes opilio. The sequence goes on along the minus strand of JACEEZ010006063.1, from coordinate 1,615 downwards.
TAAAGACGAGTATAGTATAACACAATGGTAAGCTTTAAAAAGACTTGATATGTATAGGGAAGAGGAGGACAAAGATGGGTTTTACGAGTTGCCTCTTGTGTGTAGTATCTCTCTCTCTCTCTCTCTCTCTCTCTCTCTCTCTCTCTTCTCTCTCCTCTCTCTCTTCTCTCTCTCTCTCTCTCTCTCTCCCTCTCCCTCTCTCTCTTCTCTCTCTCTCTCTCTCTCTCTCTCTCTCTCTCTCTCTCTCTCTCTTCTCTCTCTCTACAGGGAACGCATTCCTGTCACCTTCTCTCTATCCACTACTGAACTGCAATGGTCCTTTCTCTTCTTCCGAACTAGCCTCCGCTCTTCATTCTTGCCGCAACACATGTGAAGGCCCTGACGGCATTCACTACCTAATGCTCAGACACCTTCCTCTTGTTTCTCTCATCTTTTTACTACATCTCTTTTTTTGTTACTGTACATTTTTGTGAAGTGTATACATTTTTTTTTTCCTTTTGTATTGTTTAGTGACATGATTGTTTATTTGGTTTTTTTTAGGTGTAATATTTTAATTTAGGATGACGTGTGATAAAAAAAAAAATTTCTCATCTCTCCTCTCCTCTTCGCTCTCTCTCTCTTCTCCTCGTCTCTCTCTCGAGCTCTCTCTCTCTCTCTCTCTTCTCTCTCTCTCTCTCTCTCTCTCTCTCTCTCTCTCTCTCTCTCTCTCTCTCTCTCTCCTCTCTCTCTCTCTCTCTCTCCTCTCTCTCTCTCTCTCTCTCTCTCTCTCGCCGTTTCCTCCACTGTGCCTCGTAAATTGTGAGATTGGTGTGCCGGCAAGTCCCCCCAAAACACACACACACACACACACACACACACACACACAACACACACAACACACACCAACACACCACACACGACACACGCACACACACACACACACACAGACACACGCACACACAAAACACACACACACACACACACACACACACACACACACACACACACACAGACACACACACACACACACACACACACACACACAACACAGACACGCACACACACACACACACACACACACACACACACACACACATACATTGGTCGATACAAACTTTCTTGTGGCTCTGCGGAATTTAGATCTTGATTATTCTCTCTCTCTCTCTCTCTCTCTCTCCTCTCTCTCTCTCCTCTCTCTCTCTCTCGTCTTTTCTCTCCTCCTCTCTCATCTCCTCTCTCTCTCTCCCCTCCTCTCTCTCTCTCTCCTCTCTCTCTCTCTCTCTCTCTCTCTCTCTTAAGGCAAACTATTTAGAACCACAAAGTTATTGGTTCCAGGTTCAAAGTTTTTTTTGCTTCTATATTTATTTTGTGAAGTGTGTGTGTATCACCAGGCCTTGTCCACGCGAGCTGGACTCGCGATCGACATTTTTTTACCCTCCAGGAGAGAGTTCGGAGCTCGTAGGACCGATCTATGGGTAATGCAGGAGCTCACCACCACACTCACCCCCATTTCCTTGCTCAAGGGGGACAGTACCCCCATAATTTTTCATTGAGAAATCTCCGGTGAACAGCTGGGCCGGGGATCGAACGCCTACAAAAGTGGGAGCGGGTTCTAAACCCCCAAGCTACTCAGGGG
>JACEEZ010006062.1:0-12383 GCA_016584305.1 Chionoecetes opilio | reverse complement strand
AAGGGAAGTAAATATCGAAAAACGTAAGGTGGGTAACGGCGGTAGGTTACAGGAAGTTTAGACGGGGGAAAATGGAGATATCGACGGTACCGTCAAATTCCTTCGAAACTTCCAATGTGTCCTATCATAGATCAAAGCCTACAGAGATTTTATGTCTTGATTGTCACTGCCTGTGTCAGGAGCAAGTATGTTACTTCCAAGTCGGACTTTTCACAGAGTTGGGAATCTTGAAAGAAAAAGAGCAGTTCTGTTAGGCAGGTGTGCCACATCTGGAGAACTTGCAATGCTCCTATATGTAGCTAACAATGGTAGTTTGTGGTGGCGTTGGTGCTGGAGGGTGTGGAATAAGTTCAAAAGTGACTGGGTTACCTTCTATAAGTAATGTTTCACTGGTATTGATACTTGATTAATCACAATGCAAAATTGAGCACAAAGCTGCAGCAGTGGAATTCAGCGGTTGATAGCAAGCTGTTTGTGATTGCAAGACGAGGCGCTGTAGCTTCGCAGGTGGAAAGTGTGAAGTGGTGGTGAAGACAACTTCTTTTGTGAGCTCTGGTTGTGATGGTATAGTTGGTGGATTATTGTTAAGACAATGCGGTAATCCTAATTATAATAATAATCATCATCATGATAATACTAACAATAATAAAATAGTTATTACAGTAGCTTGTTACAACGGTGCCACTGCCTCTTAGTAGTCATTAGCCATTATTTTACATGTCTGTCCATTTCATTTGTACATATTCAATGGTTAAGTGTAATGTAAAATATTATTTACAAATGTGTATTTTCATGCATTTATGCTTTAAACTCTAGGTATTATGTTAAAATGCGCATAATGAATGGCCTAAAATATTAGAAGGGAATGAATAAGAGGGTTTGACGGCACTGACTTGGAAGTTTCTACGATGCATTTTGTTGGAGGTTTCGAGTGTCGTCGAAAACGCAAACTGTTGAACCTTCCTGTTACCTGGCGGTAGCGACTGCGCAGTTCTCGTACATTATAACCAGGGCTTTGAAACGGTTTAAGGGAATGAAAACGGAAACTAACAAAATTATGCTCGGAACAAAAACGGAAACGAAAACGTTATCATACGTATTTTCTGTTCCGGAGCAAAAAAGATACGCTATTTTAAAATCCCTGTAACCGGTTAATAACGTTATTTTTTCTTTCCATGCCATATTTGCTCAATAATCCACTTCCAGTACCCAAATGATTTAAGTAAATACATCTGTATTACATACATACATAGTACATCAATTAAGTATACTGCTGTATTTGTTCATTTGGCATTTGACGATGTGGTTTGGTTTCAAATACTATCATATGCACCACTTCTTATTTAATTTGTGAAGAGTAACTATTTTTTAACTTTTATAATTATGAATTTTTGTCTTCGTGATATGCATCACATTCCCTTATTTATTGCAATTTCCATTCGTCCAATCATTGAGCTATGATACTGCAGTTGGGTTTAAGAATATGCTTAGATTAATATCCAGTATTCAAAAATGGATAATATATTGCGAGTAGGATTAATATCTATTTATGTGCTTAAACTTTAACTGCGTTCATAGCCTAATGCTTAGTGCGCCAAATTTCTGTGTGAGAGTCCTAAGTTTGAGTCCTTGGAGTACCACATGTAGTCATTGATTTCATTGATTAGGTTTATTTAATTATTGGGTTGGTGATATTAGAAAAATATATTTTGTGCCAATATACCTAATATTAATAAATAATTAGGGTAGTGATTTATGTCTTTATGGCAACTGTGATTGCATACTTCTATACTACACTTCCTGTATTGTATATGTAAATGTGTTGCCTTATTTAAGTCGCATAATAATATAGTTCTTATGACATCTAAGTGTTTGATTTTGTTGGATACTGTGGACCATGAAATGTATGGCTTTATTACCATCTATAAGAATATAGAGTCATGTATAAGCATTATTATATATTAGGGCATATTCAATACATGGTTTGAGAATAATGTTCCAACCGGTTTTCTTTCTAACCAGTTCAGGAACGTTATGTTTGGAGGTGAAACGAAAAAGAAACTTTAATAATACTGTTTCTGATCAGAACGAACTGTTTGAAAAATAATTTCGTTTTCAAGCCTGATTATAACCCTACAGACTTGTAGGTAAAAATGGACGAGGACTGCGCGGTCATTTTCTGAGACTGACTAGTTTTTCCTTGCCTAAATTTTTTTTTTTTCAGATGGAGGTATTTTATTTTCCCGGAAACCCAATAAAAAGTTTTTATTTTATTTTTTATCACCAAATCCTAAGGTCCCCGTTTCCATTGATAACAATGTATCTGCATCAGACGAAGCACAAACATTTTGGGCCAGATAATAGTCAGTATCTCTGAAACCAGAGAACTGAGAGAAGTGACGGAATTGTTACGAAACAAGTGTGCCCTGACCCACCCCGCATTTGCCAGCCTGCCCCCCAGCCGCCGAGTGGTTCGCTTGCCTCTCCCTGCCGAGAGGGTTATTACCCTAACCAAACCAAATCTAGCCTCCTAACGGGGGGGGGGGGGCTCCGCCCCCTCGACCCCCGGCGTGATTATGAACTTAACCGAGCCTTAACCTAACCTCCTAATGGGTTGGGGGCCTATGGAAGTGTGTGTCTGTATGCGTATTAGACAACTATATAATTTCTACAATATGTATATAAGTTTTGAAGGTTACGTGGAGGTGGATTAATACTGTACAGTATACTGAGCAAAAATAATATAGAAAACGTAAGTGGTAACGACCGCGCAGTTCTCGTCCATTATAACCGACTTGTATGTGCCACTGAAAACAGGTATCTACATAATATAAACTACTGTGCATGCCTCTTCAGTGGCACATACAATTCTGCAGGGATGCTAAAATTCGTAATATATATAATATGGCGCCTGGCGAAATTAGTGCAGTGGCGACCATAGTGTTATTGACGGTAGGACTTTTGAAATCCCATTACCGAAATAATACCAAAGTTGCGGGATAATGAAAAACCAAAAAAAACTATCATTCCTTTTGATATCACAATAGGACGCACCACAATATTCACAACATAACAACCAGTGATCATTGAATTCAACATAACATCAACAAGCCAATTACTGCTACATGTATCTTTAAAACTGTAATTATGGACAAGCCCCACACGACAATCCCTGCAACAATCATGGCCAGGGAATTCAAGGTACTACACTATATCTTGCCCGTCACACACATAATTGATCCATGACAGCAAGGACACATGAATAATACACCATCATGAAGGGTAACTCACGGTATGTGGGGGACAGAAGCAGTGTGGCATCAGTAGCAGGTCACGGGAGGCACTCACCACACCAGCCGCCACCACGAGCCTATACCTTGCAACACTATAAACAAAAGTGATTTATATATAAATTTCCTAATTTACACTGTAATATTGCATCTGTTATCTTTATAGGTTAATAAAAATCAATATATTTTCAACTAAATTGAGGTTTTTGAGGTTTGAATCTACTGATGAAGGGATACAGATCTATGATATTTGTTTGAGTAGTAGAATCAGAGAGCTTCACCGGGAGGTGTCACTAGGGCGATTTAACATTGCGCGCCTTTTTAGTTTCCATGGAAAACAGCGATCCTAGTGGAGGAGGCCCTGTGTTTGTTTATACAAATGTCGCCTCACCGCACCGGTGTCGTGTGGGCAAGTGTCTGTTTGTGAAGTGGAGTCTGTTTACTAACAAAGCAAAGAAACGGTTGTTGAGGGGAATACTTACTAATATTGACTTGATCAACAAAGGCATGTCCAGGCGTCCTACGACACAAACCCGTCTTTATTTATCATGAAAGGGGGAGAGGGGTGGGAAGGCATGGAGTGGAACACTCGCCGACGTCGGCTAGAATTCCTATCGGCGACAGTTATAGGTATGGTTATGAGCATATATGATACGAGGCATTCAATTTCGTACAGAAATGTCCTCCGAGCAGGAGATGGGGGTATATGCGGGTGGTTAAGACATTTTGTACGAAATTGAAGCCTCATATATTGTGGGAGTTTATGTACATACATATATTTAATTTGAGGTCTTACCTAATCAAAACCCATCGTCTATCTCATCCGACACAATACCCCAGCTAATCAACTAACTAGGATACTTATCGGTGGATAGTGGGTTGAAATCGCTGTAGGCTTTTGATTAATACTGCCTGTCTTGTGATCCGAAGTGGTAGCCGTGATGGAGGCCGCAGGTGAAGTGCGGAGGTGGAGGCGTTATTGTGGTTGGCGTCAAGGAAGCTATTCAGGCTTAATAGACGCAGCACTGATATTCGCTATGTCGATGCGACAAGTTCTATTGTTTATCACTTATATGTACAAAATGAACTTATGTTACAAATCTCTTCATTATAATCAGAGAAGAGATGTTAATCCCGTGAGGGCTGGGAGTGTACTAATATCTCCGGGGCGGAGCGGGCAGCGGCCACCACAAATTACACGTGTCACCTTTAAGTAGGTGCAGGTGGACCACTCAATTGGTGCAAATTTAAAGGGACGGCGGCCAATGACTGGTCGCTCAAAATTAAGGTGCAAATGCTTAATAACCACTAGGAATGTTAATTTATATTATCCCAGTACTTATTATTTACTTAAATTACCTTAATTATCCCAAATTACCATTATAATTATATATATACATCCCTACGCTCCCCTATGATGAGCGGACAATTACTTCCCTCACATGGGGGGGGACAAACCACCACTCTGCCAATTATTGAGTGGGTGGTTGGGATAATTTCCACATCTATAATAATATAAGCGAAAGTGGTGTGTGTGTGGTGTGTGTGTGGTCCGCTCCAGGTGCCCCCCCCTGTGGCGGAATCCCCTCATATGGCACAGTTTGGAACCGGCTCGAGCAGGGGAAGGTTTTAAGCCCTTTTATGAGATGATCCGATCACTTTTTTTTTTTTTTTTTAGCAGCCTATTAGCGAGAATTGTGAAAAAAAAGTAGGTTGCGAGAATTGAGGAAACCTTGATGTAGGGTGATGGGTAATGGGTGAGTGAATGGGTGGGGTGATGGGTAATGGGTGTGAGGTGATGGGTGAGTGAATGGGTGGGGGGTGATGGGTGAGGGAATAAATGGGGGGTGATGGGTAATGGGTGAGTGAATGGGTGTGTGGTGATGGATAATGGGTGAGTGAATGGGTGGGGGGGGGTAATGGGTGAGTGAATGGGTGGGGGGTGATGGGTAATGGGTGAGTGGATGGGTTGGGGGTGATGTGAATAGGTTGGCGTTAATACATTCATTTCTACATCCATGATTTCAGGAAAGCTAGAAGGGGCTATCTGGAGTCTGTGTTTGGTGGGCCGAAGGCCCACCAATAGCCCTCCACAGGAGCTAGCCAAAAAGTCCGCCCGGTAGGCGGCTTTGCGGCTAGTATATCATATATGCTCAAAACCATACCTATAACTGTCGCCGATAGGAATTCTCGCCGACGTCGGCGAGTGTTCCACTTCGTGCCCCCCCCCCCCCCCTTAATGATAAATAAAGACGGGTTTGTTGTCGTAGGACGCCTGGACATGCCTTTGTTGATAAAGTCAATATTAGTAGGTATTCCCCGCAACGCCCGTTTTCTTTGCCTTTGTTAGTAAACAGACTCCACCTCACAAACAGACACTTGCCCACACCGGCTCGTTCTGTGCTGCATTTGGGTGCAGTAACAAGAAAAGCGCGCACAAACAGCTCCATTTCTTTCGGTTTCCCAAAGATAAAGAAAGGTAGGTAGGGTGGGGTGGGGTCACACCGAACGGGGGGGATCACCGTACGAAGGCTACAACGCAAAAATTAATTCAAATTTCGCGCCACCATGCCACCACGGATGCAGCGCCACCCTCAGTGAACTAGATGCGAGCAACAGGGTAGCGTCAGCGTCACCTCCGTGTTTACCAGGTAAGAAATTTTATTTTTCGTATGTTCCTTGTTACTTTTCGCCGTTCTTATATAGTGTCTCATGTCGGCTGTGATGGCGTGATTCTTTTGAGGTAAGTTGCAATACGAGGTATAACCGTATTGACATGTTATTGAGTGAAAAAGTAGTGCATGCTTTCGAACAGGCCGCGGTGGCATTATTTACAAAAAAATTGGTGGCGTGGGGGATCAACGTATGGTGAAGTGCGGGGGATCAACGTACAGTGAAATTTTGAATAAGCTATATCTTTTGAAATACCTACACAAACATAACAAACAGTGATTGATATTATATTCGCATGATATTAAATGGTGGTGGTGAACTAGTGCATTTAATTTAAAATGGAACAGTGTTTTTTTGTGGCATAAAGTTGAAGGTGATTGGTTTTAAAATTTATGATGCTATATCAGTGTTATTATGCTATAAGCACATGAACTAACTATTATATAAGTGATTTATGTTATTAGAATGATTCTAAAATTTAAATTTTTTTATGGTTAAAAAATCCATTTAACACTGCATATTTTCGGGGCATGACGTTCGGTGATCCCCCGCATCACTACGATTTTGGAAAATCTATATATTTTTAAATACTTAGAAAAACATAAGAAAAAGTGACTGACTATGCATATTAGCATGATATTAAATGGTGGTGGTGAACTAGTGCATTTAAATTAAATGGAACAGTGTTTTTTTGTTGGTGTAAAGTTGAAGGTGATTGGTATTAAATTATGATGCTATATCAGTGTTATTATGCTATAAGCACATGAACTAACTATTATATAAGTGATTTATGTTATTAGAATGATTCTAGAATTAATTTTTTATGTTAAAAAAAACATTAACACTGCAATTTTGGGGGCATGACGTTCGGTGATCCCCCACATATATTGCCAGACTCATAGTCCCAAAATAATATGGTGGCCATGCAAGAATCGCCTCTACACTGTAAAAAATACTAAGCTAAGCTAACCTAAACTAACCTAACCTAACTATGCATGATGTCTAATGTCATTAACTCTTTTCAGATCTAACCTACCTACCGCCATCACCGTCATCATGCCTCGCAAATATGTCAGGAAGAGCGACAAGCAGATGGACCGCACTGACCTGGAGGCTGCCTTTAAGCACCGCGTGGCCACTAGCTGCAGCCTGAAAGAAGCCGCTGACAGATTCAACATCAAGAAAACAACTCTTGCTGTAAGTTGCTCTATTTAGTTTCCCTATCTCCCCAAGGTCTTTTTGTATGACCTCATCCCACGTCTTCTTTGGTCTCCCTGGGATGAGGTCATGCAAAAAGACCTCAGGGATAGCTTAAGGGTCTCTAGATTTATAGATTTTAAAATTTATTCATTTTTTTGTTAGCTTCTATTGCCAGCAAGGCCTTCTAAGTCCTAATTAATTTATTTTTTAAAGGATGCCTTCAAGCGCTCTATTTATTATTTTTTTGTCAACTTTTGTTGCCAGCAAGGGCCTTTTAAGTCCTAATTCATTTCTTTTGTTACAGGACGCCTTCTATCTATCGAAGAAGCTGTCGGATGGAGTTACCTATATGGCTGTTGCTTCCCGTAGCAATAGGGTTTTCAGCCCTCAACAAGAAATATACATTGCTGATTATACCATCCACGCAGCCAAGATGTTCTACGGCCTGCCCATGAACGATGTGCGTAGGATGGTGTACCAGTATGCCATAGCTTGTGGGAGCAAGAGCATCCCTGCTGCCTGGGAGAAAGAGAAAATGGCGACAAGGGACTGGTACTATGCCTTCATGAACCGTCATCCAAACCTTGTATTGAAAGGGTCCGAAGGCATGTCCATTGCCAGGATTGTTGCCTTCAACAAAGTCAATGTGGAAACCTTCTTAAGGGGTTACACATTAGCTTTGGAGAAGTACACATTCACGCCGGACCGGATATACAATTTGGATGAGAGTTCATTGTCGACTGTTATGAAGCCAGTCAAGGTTGTGTGGTGCGAGAGGCCAGCCAGTAGCCACGCAGGTAACTCGTGAACGCGGTGACAGCATGACGTTTGTGGGCATTATAATGCTGTGGGGCAGTCCATCCCTCCAGTGTTTATAATTCCCAGATGCCGATGGAATCCCGCTTTCATGAGGAACACGATCTTTGGTTCCAAAGGGATATTGCATCCTAGTGGCTGGATGAATGGTGAATGCTTCGTGCAGACACTTCAGCATCTCCATGAGAAGTCTTGTTCTTCTGTAGAGAACAAGATTCTTCTGATCATGGACAATGCTGAATGTCACATGAACATTCAGCCTGTTGAGTTTGCGATAATGCATGGTATCGTGATTGTTACCTTGCCTCCGCATACAACAGACAAACTCCAGCCATTGGATGTGAGTGTCTTTGGTCCCTTTAAGACATTCCTGCGTGCCCTACTGAACGACCACGCGCTCATGCACCCTAACGAGCACATAACAGTCCACAAGTTGCCAGAGTTTGCTTCTGAGGCATGGACCAAAGCCACTACCCCCTCCAACATTCTCAGTGGTTTCCGGGTGACTGGTATATGGCCACTCAATCGCAACATCTTCCCAGATGATGTGTTTGTAGGAGCGCATGTAACCGAGCGACCGGCACCACCAGAATTTGTAGTGGAAGTTACTCCAACTTCTTCTGATGGAGAGGAGCGACTGGCTGAAGGCCATACCTCAGAAGCTATACCCCTTCCCGCTGTGTCTCCCAGGCTAGATGATGTGCCTGCCACCCCGGGCCCCAGCACGACAGAGCCTGCCACCCCGAGCACCAGCACGACAGAGCCTGCCACCCCGGGCCCCAGCACGACAGAGCCTGCCACCCCGGGCCCCAGCACGACGCCCCCTGCCACCCCGGGCCCCAGCACGACAAAGCCTGCCACCCCGAGCCCCAGCACGACAGAGCCTGCTACCCCGGGCCCAGCACGATGCACCCTGCCACCCCGGGCCCGAGCACGACGCACCTGCCACCCCAGGACACCCTTCTCACAGACAGACTTAACCCCAGAGTGTGTCAGGCCGTTCCCTAAGGCTAATCCTCGTCCTTATGGAAAGGGACGGAAGAGGGGCGGGCCTGCATTTTAACCGAGAATGAGGAGGCAATATCTGACTGAGGTTGAAGGCAGAGAAGGCAGAAGCTGGAAGACAAAAAGAAGGCAGCGGCTGAAAAGAAAACATTGGGAAAGAAGAAGGGTCCACAGCGGAAGAAGTCTGTGCCTGTCCCGGAGGAAGACACCACTGACGAGGAGGAGGTTGATGATGTCCGACTTCAGCTGGAACGACTCCTCCGAGTACTCGGATGAGGTGGACGACGAGGGCACCTGGACTGCAGCATCATACCCTTTTGCTGCGAAAACATCACAGGTGGGGGACTTTGTTCTGGTTCAGCTGAAGCTGGAGGAGGGAAGGGGTGTGGGCACATTAGTGTGCTATGTTGCTCAGGTGTTGGCCATCATGGAGGATGGAAAATTAAACCTTTCTTTCCTCCGGATGAAGTCCGCTAACACCCGAGACACGTTCACCTTCCCTACCATCCTAGATGAAGCTTCTGTTGATCCAGAACAGTGCAAGGGTGTCCTGGTGACCTCCAAGGGCATCACCAAGAGGCAGGCTGACCTGGTGAAGGTGTTTCCCCCGCTGCATGCCTTCATGATGCACTTCTGAATAGTGAGCATAAAAATACCTAGACCTATCTTTTAATAAATGCTATTTTATATGAGCTTATCTTTCATTTCATCACCTAATAATAATGGTGGGTGTCTGTCTAGGCTTAGCATATATGTTGATTTCAGGCAAAAAAAACACAATAATGTTTGATGTAATATGAGTTTAAAAATATCATACGGTGCCCCCCCATACCTGATCCGGTGTCCCCCCTCGTGGGGGGGACACCGGACGAGGTGCCAAAAATTTATAAAAAACCTTAAATGACCCTTATTATCTGAGTTAAGTATTCATGAGGGTACCATAGGTGGGCCATATTGTGAAGTTTGTTTTGGGCACAGTGTGCACTCTCTCAGGTAAAAAATGGATTTTTTATGAATATTTTTCCACTAATAGTACGGTGTCCCCCCACACCACCCTACAGATGTACTTGTGTTATCATGTTAAATATGTAATAAAATGCAAAGAAACTGAGAATAGTCTTCGGGTACAGACGAGATTGGATTTTGGAGGGAAACAAAAACAGCAATGTCAGCATGACCCCGCCTGACCTGGCCTAAATCTAGCCAAGTCCCGCTGACCAGGACAGTGCTACCTACCGTAGATAACACTAAAGTCGCCAGGACAGCGTTTTTTTCGATGTAGCTACAGATGTCTGGTGGCATTAAGGCCCGGTTCAGACTTTACGTATTTGCTACGTCCGTCTTGTTATCGTGACGTCACCGTGACGTCACGATGACGTTATCTCGTCTCACTGGTCGATCACTCCCGCTCGCTCATATCAGAAAAAATTACAGCATACAACCCCCTTGCTTTCCTTACTTCCTCCCTTTTGTACCCCATGACACACCTATTACTCCCTTCACTATATCCCCATTCACTCCCTGGCCTATCTATATAGCGCTACAATCCCCTGACAACAGGCTATGGTTAAAGGTTATAAGTGGAATCTGTTTAGCGGGGTCCAAAAGTGTTGCCACATATCGCAGTCGTGGATGTATTTTTCAAGTCACTAATAATTACTACCTATTACACGGCCTGTAGAGGGTATTGGTGACGTAGCGTGATGCTGTAGGAAGGATGGTATATAGTAGCTACTAGAGGGGCACGTGAGAGGATTAGAACTAGAGAACACGAGAAATAACGCATTAAAATACACAAGAGGTAGTGGTGGTGGTCGAGCTTACAATCAAGCAGCGGTGCCGCTGTTCCGCCTTCAAGCAGTGGAACACAATATTTTCACATCATGTATGTCTTCCATTACTAATATTGTCTTCCAGAATCACTGATAATAAATATATTTTAAATCAGACCTTGGAAACAACATTATTTTGATATTGCAAAACTTAGTTATGTATAATGTTCTATAGATTGCGGCACCACCGCTCACGCAGCCCGCCAAAAGAATTCCAATGATCTGAAACTCGAGAAATGCCAGTGGTCGCTGGCAGTTTTAACTCAAAGGTTGGTCTACTGTGTTTTGGCTCCGCGACTAATATTTTTCATAAATTAATTTCGCGATAAACATTGATGCACCGCATCAGAATACCAAAAAATATAGTTCTTCTGTTGTTCTACTAATTATATGGATGACATGCATTACGATGGAACGTTCTATAATAGCAATTTAATGCAAATTACTCGCCTCGAGTAGCAAAGCTTAATATATTTTTTACATGTATATTGTGGCATGTAAAATTTGGGTGATGTTCACACTGTTTTCTAAGACAGTATTGCTGCGTCTGGCAAACGCTTGTCAAAATACAATAAGCAATGCCTTGGAAAAACGAAGAATAAAGAATGCCGAAATCGGCTTGTTGTTGCGACAATGTAGGTTATAATTGTGGAGGCGACACGCCGCTGCGGGGAGTGGTGGGCGGGGAGATTGTGGCGGGGAGATTGAATCAAAACATTGCCACTTCACGCGTCGACTCATTGCACTTCCAGGCTTTCTATCTGATTGATACACAATAATAACAGGAAAATATGACTGCCTAGGTATAGATAACTTCTAAACATACGTTATTGACTATATAATATCATAGAGTAGCATTTACCTCGCCTCCTCAACTATAACCTGCTTGGTTATTTGGTTATATACAATGTTTTATAGAATCAGGCTTCTATACAATATACATATAGAAGAAAATCGTTCTTAATATTATACTTGTGTGTTTTAAGTGCAGTGGAATAAGCCCATATTTTTCTTTCAAGTTGACCAACTTTTCACCAAATTGTGAGTTAAAACTGCCAGCGACCACTGGCATTTCGGAGTTGCAGTTCTCTCTAATTGGAGGCTCCGAATCTTTTGCCTCCAGACGCACGTCTTTCAAGGTCACACAAGCAGGAAGTGACGTCACGTCACGTTGGCAAGACGGACGTAGCAATTACGTGTAGTCTGAACCCCGCATTATACTTACATTTCTATATTCATGATTTCAGGAAAGTTAAAAGGGGCTATCTGGAGAGTCTGTGTCATTTTGTGTCTTCATATGTGTCATACTATGGCTATAAATGAACAAATTACCAAAATATCAACCGAATGGCGACCTACACTAAGATCGCCAGCTAGTGTTTATGTTATGAGTGTCCTCCCGCCGTCGTCGTCGCCCGAAAAAACGAGTAGCGAAATTTGAAACCCTTTTAAATTGCGATACAAAGCATTAAACAAAATAATGAACGGGGTAGATTATATAGCTGATATAAAATATTGTAGATATCCTTTTAGTGGCACATAAAAACGAGTGGACTTAAATTTTTAA
>JACEEZ010006061.1:0-10571 GCA_016584305.1 Chionoecetes opilio | reverse complement strand
TGTTTTAAATGCCCCCCCCTTTTTTTCCCCCCTTTAAATTCTGGTTTTTGGGTAAGGGGTTTTTTAAATTTTCAAGATAAACGAAAAAAAAAAAAACCCAGGGGATTTTAAAGGGATTTTTTTTTTCTTCCCCCATTTAAATGAATAACCCAAAAAAATTTTGACCCCAAGGGGAAAAAATTTTATCAAAAAAAAAAAAAGGGAAGGTCAAAAAGGAAAAGAAAAAACAAAAAGGGCCCCCTTCAAAAATTTCCCTTTTTTTTGGGGTTTGGAAAGGGAAAGGGTTTAATCCTTTTTTTGAAAAAAACCCCCTGGGGGGAACGGGGGCCCCCCCTAAATTTTTGGATTTTTCAAAAAAAAAAGGGGTTTTCCCAATGCAAAAACCCCAAAAAACCCCCCCCGGGGGGCGGGGGCGGGGAAAAAAAAAGGGGGGGGCCCTTTTTTTTGGGCCCAACAATTTTTTTAAAAAGGGGGGGCCCCCCCCCGAAAGGGGTTCCCCTGAAACACCCCCCCCAGGAAAAAACTGGCCTAAAGACCCGGGGGGGGAAAAAACAAAGGGGGCCCCAACCAAAAAAAAATGGGTACTTTGAAGGGGGGTTTGGGCGTTAAACCTCCATTTTTTCAAAAAATTCCCTTAACCCCCCTTTATTTTTATTCCCCCCCCAAAGGAAAACCCCAAAAAAAGGGAAACTTTTTTAAAAGGTTCCCCCAAAAAAACCCCCCCTTTATAAAAAATTTTTTTCCCAGGGTAAACCTAATTTTTTCCCCTTTAAAATTTACCTTATTAACCCTTTATTTAAACCCTTCCTTTTTTTCCCCCTTTTAACGGGTTTTTTAAAAAATTTTCCCCCTCCAAAAAGGAACCAAAAAAAAAAAATTTTTTTAATTTTTAATTTTTTCAAACTTTTTAACCCCTTTTTTTTTTTGAGGTTTAAAAAACTTTTAAGGGGGAAAAAAGGGAATTTTTTTTTGCTAAATAAAAATTTTTAAAAAAATTTTTGTGATTAAACCCCAACTCTTTTTTTTAAAAAAGGGGGAAACTTTTTTTTTTTTTGTTAGCAAAAAGGGGTTTTGGGGCCCCAAAATCCAAAAAAATTTTGCTTTCAGGTTTTTTCCCCTTTGAAATTTTTTAAAATCCTTTTGGGGGCCGGGGGGCCCCCAAAAAGGGCATAATGTTTTTTTTCAAAAAGGGTCCCCCCCTGCCTCTTAAAAAAAATTTTTTCACCCGGGCCCCCCCAAAGGGCCCCCCAAATTTTCCGGGGGGTTTTTAAAAAAAAGGGGAAAAAGGGGGCCTTTCGGGGGGGCGGAAGGGGGGAGGTTTTTTTTTCTTTTCCCCTTTAACAAAAGGGGGTTTTTCTTTTTTCCCCCCTCTGGGGGGGGGTTTTTTTTGGGCCCAATTTTTTGCCCCTTTAGTTTAATGGAAACTTTAAATCCCCAAAACCCCTTGCAAGGGCCCCCTTTTGGAAAAGGGAGGGGGAGGGGCTTTTGGGGCTTTTTCCCCCCGGGGGCCTTGGGGGGGGAAAAACGGGGGCCAATCCCCCCTTTCCCCCCCTTTTTCCCTTTTTCCTGCCCCCAAAGGGGGGGGGCCCAAAAAAAAAAACTCCCCTTTATTTGGTCCCTAAAGAAAAGGGTTTTCCTAAAGGGGAAAATTTTAAAAAAAGGGAAGGGTTTTAATTTTTTTTTTTTTATTTCCCCCCTATTTTTTTGGGGGAATTTTTCCCAAAAAACCAAAAAAATAAAAACCCTTTTTTTTTCTTTTCATTTTTTAGGGAATTTTGGGTTTTTTAAAACCCAAAAAAACCCTTCCTTTAAAAGGGAAAAAATTAAATTTTATTTTTTGGGTTAAAAAATTGAAACTTTTTTTAAAAAGCCCCCACAAGGGGGGAACCCCTTTTGGTTGGGGGAAGCCCCCCCCGTTTTTTTGGTTGGGGGGGGGGGGATTGAAAGGGCCCCCCCCCCTTTTGGTGGGTTTTTTTGGGGGGGGGAAACCCCCCCCCCTGGGGGGCCCTTTCCGGGTGGGGGGGTTTTGCCCCCCCCCCCGTGGGGCCAAAGGGGCCAAAACCCCCAAAGTTTTTTAGGGAAATCCGGGAAACCCTTTTTTTTTTCACCCCTTTCCCCTTTTGGGTTTTTGGCCCCGAGTGGGGGGGGCTTTTTTTGTCCCCCCCCTTGGGTTTTTTTAAATCCAAAAAATTTTGGGCTTTTAAAAAATTTTAAAAGCGGGTGGGGGGGGGCCAAAGGGAAAACCTGTTTTTTCGTTTTTTTTGGTTGAAAACCCAAAAATCCCTTTCCCCCCCTTTGGGGGGGGGGGATTTAATTTCCCCCGGGGAAAAGCTTTTTTCATCCCCAAAAAAAGGCTGTTGGAAAAATTTTCCCTTAAAAAGTTTTTTCAAAAAAAATTTTTTTTGGGTTTTTAAAAATTTTTTTTTTTCCAATTTGAGGGAACTTTTAAATGTTTGGGCAGAATAAAAAACCTATCGGGGGGCCCTTTGGTTTTTTTAAATGTTTTTTGGGGAAAAAAATTTGGGGGCCCCAAATTTTTTTTAAAAAATTTTTTTGGGGTTTTCCCCTGAAAAAGCCGAAAAAGTGGTTTCGAAAGGGGAACCGGGTTTAAAAAAAAGGGGATTGAATTTTGGGATATTTTAAATTTTGGGTTAAGGGGGCTTATTTTTTAGGGTTTGGGGGTTGTTCCCCTTTCCTTTTTTTTTCCCCTTTTTGCCCTTTTCCCCCCCCCCCCCTTGGGTTTGGTTTTGTGTCCCCCCCCCCCTTTCCCCCCCAAAAACCCTCCCCCTTGGGTCCTGGGGGCCCCCTTTCCCCCCACCCGGGGTTTTGGGGGCCCCCAATCCCAAACCTTTTTGGCTTTTTTGGCCCCCCCTGCCCCCCCATTCCCCCCCTTTAAAAACCCAAATCCCTCGTCCTTTCCCCCTTGTTTTCCCCACCCCCCGGGGGGGTTGGGGCCCCAAACCCCCCAACGGCCCTTCTGGGGGGTTGGCAAAAAACCCGGGTTTTGGGTTGGGGCAAAAAAAAACCCCACTAAAATTTTTTAAACAAAACCCAATTTGCTTTTGGGGAAAAATACCCCCAAAAACCCCCCTTACCACCCAAACCTGCCCCAAAACCCAAAACCTCCCCCCGGGGTTGGGCTGGGGGTTTTCCCCTTTTCCACCCCCCCGGGGCCCTTGGGGCCCCCCACGGGCCCCCCCCCGGGGGAAAGCGGGGGAAAGGCGTGGGGGGGGGGGGGTTAAACCTTTTCCGGGGGGTTGGGGGCCTTTGGGGCCCCCAAGGAAAAATGGGGGGCGGGGGGGGTTTTCCTTTTTGGGGGGTTTCCCAGTTAAATGGTTTTTTTGGGTTGGCCTTTTCGGGTTTTAAAGTGGGGAATTTCCCCCCCCCAAAATTTTTTACCCCCCTGGGGCCCTAAGGGGCCCCCAAGGGGGGTTGATTCCAAAAGGGCCCCAAAAATTTTTTATTTTAAAGGCCAAAAAAAAATTTGGGTTTTTTTTTTTTGTTTTTTCCCCTATTTTTTTATTTACCATTCCCAACCCTTTTCCCCTTAAACCCCCCCCCCCCCCTTTTCTGCCCCCTTTCCCAAATTTCTCTCTTTTTTCCCCCGGGGCCCGACCCTTTTCCGCTCCAAAAAAAGGGGGCCCTTCCCCCTTTTTTTTTTTTTTTTTTTTTAAAATTGGCACATTTTGTTCCAAAAATTTTTTTTTTTTTTTTAATTTTTTTTTTTTTTCCTTTTGGGTTTAAAAAACCTTTTTGTTTCCCAAAGAGGACCACCCACCCCCCCCCCCCCAATTTGGGAAAAAATAAATTTTAACGGGTTTTTTGGGGAAAAGGTGCTTTGGATTTAAAAGCCACGGGGAAAAAAAAATTTTTTCAAAAACTTTTTTTTAAACAAAGTTTAAATTGGGGCGGGAAAAAGTATCGGGTTCCAAAAAAAATTTTAAAAAAAAAAAAGGGCACCCAAAAACCCCCCCGGGCCCCTTTCCCTTTTTTTCCCACCAAAAAAAAAAAAACCCCAAATTTTTTTTTTTTATTTTTCAAAATTTATTTTTTTCCCAAAAGTTTTTTTATTTTTTTCAACCCAAGGGCCCAGGGGGGTTTTGGTTTAAATGTTTTTTGAAAACAAAAAGGGGATGGGTTTTAAATTTAAATTTTTCCTTTTTGGCAGGGAAAATTATTTTTTTTAACCAGGGGGGGAAAAAAAAACCTGGAAAACCCTTCCTTTTCCCAAATTTTAAACCACAAAAAAAATTTTTGGGCAAGGGGTTTAAGGGGGCCCCCCTGGGGGGAATTGGGGTTTTTTATGGCCCGGGAAACAAATTTTTGGGGACATTTGGGAAAAGGCCATCAGGGGGTTTGGGGGTTGGGGTAAAATTTCCCCCCCGGTTAAACCCCTTTGGGGCCCCGTTTTTCCCCGGTTTTGGTGGGGCGGGTGGGGGTGGGTTTTGGTTTTTGGGGGGGGAAACCCCCGGGGCCCCTGGGGGCCCCCCCAAAGGTTTTTTAAGGGTTTTTGGTTTTGGGGGTGGGGACCCCCAATTGGCCGGGGGGAACCCCCATTTTGAAAGAGGGCCCCCTTGGCCCAAAATTTTGGCCTTGCCCCCCCCAGGAAATAATGGGAAAACCCGGGTCCCATTTTTAAATGGGAAGGGGACAAAAACCCCTTAAAGATGTGGTTTTTGGGGAAAATAAAAAAGTTAAAAAAACCCCCGGGCCCTTGGGTTTTAAAAGTCCCCCTTTTTGACCCAATTTTTTAAAATTTCCCAAATTTTTGGGGGGGGGGCCCCCAAAGGGCCCAGTAAAAAAAAAAAACCCCCCCTAAATTTTTAGGGATTGGTTCCCTTTTTGGGGGGAAGGTTTTTTTTTTTACCCCTTTCCACATTTGGGGGGAAAAATTTTCCGGGTGGGAAAAAGGGAATAAAAAATTTACAGTTTGTTTAAAAATTTAAAACGGGGAAAACCCGGGCCAAACCAATTAAACGGAAAATTTTTTCCCCTAGAAAAAAAAGAAAAAACCATTTTTACTTTTCCAAAAAAAAGGGGGAAAAACCCTTTATAAATTTCCCCATGGGAAATACAAAAAAAGAATAAAAATTTTAAAAAGGGTTTCCAAATTCCCTTTTTCCTTTTAAACCAACCCCCCCAAAACCCCAAACCCCCCCCACAAAAATAAAAACCCCCCAAACGGAATTGGTGGGTACCCCCCGGTTTTTCCCCCCCCCACCTTTTTTTGGGGGGCTTTTTTGTTTTTATTGCCGGGTTTTAAAAAGGGGTTGGGTTTAGTGGGGGGAAATTCCCTTTTAGGTAAAAAATTTGTTATGGGGGGTGGGCCCCCCTAAAACCGGGGGGTTCCCTTGGCTTCTTTTTAAAATTGGGAAAATTTTTTAAGGGTTTGTTTTTCCAAATCTTTTTTGAAAAACCCGGGGGTTTTTGGGGCCCACCCAGCCCCCTTTAAAGGGGAATCTCCCTAAAAGTTTTTCCAGAAAATTTTTTTCCCCCCCAGCTTTTTAATAAAGTTTTTATTTGGGGTTTCCCCCACCCCCCTCCCCATTTTTCCCCGGTTTTGCCCTTGGGTTTTAAAAAAAGGGGAAAGGGGGGGGAAGGGTTTAAATTTTTTTTAAACCGGGCCCCCCAAAAAAAATTTTTTCCAATTTGGGGGGCGTTTTTTTTTTGGGAAAAAAAACTGGGGGACAAAAAAAACAAACAAAATTTTATCGGTGTTTCTCCGTTTAGGAATAATTTTTGGGGAAATTTGGGGGGGGGACACCCCGGTGGGGAATTTTTTTAAATCCCCCCTTGAGTTTGGGGGGTTTCCCAAAATTTTCCCAAAGTAAAAATTGGGTTGTTTAAAAAGGGGCCCCATAAAACCCAAAGGGGGCCCCAAAAAACCAACCCTTTGAAAAATTTTCTTTGGCCCCAAATTTCTGGGGGAAAAGGGGGGCCCCCCCGGGTAACGGGATTTGGGGTTTTGGGGGTTTTCCCAAAAGGGGCTTCCCGGGGGTTTCCCCCCCCGATTTTTTTCGTTCCCCCCAAATTGGAAAAACCAAAAAAACCATTTTAAAAAATCCTTTTTTTGCCCCCCCCCGGTGGGGGGGCCAAGAAAACCCCCCAAAAACTTTTCCCAAACCCCCAAATTTAAAAAAACTTTACCTTGGGATTGGGATTTTTGGCCATCGGGGGGGAAACCCCCGGGGGCGGGGGGGGCATTGGAGCCCCCCTTAAAACCCCCACAGGGGCCCCACAAAAAAAAAACCCCCTCCCCGGGCCCCCCCCCACGGGGGGGGAAGGGGGCCAAAACCAAAAAACCCCCCTTTCCCCAAAGGGGGAAAAGCCTTTCCAAAAACCCTTTTACCCACCCCCAAGGCCTGGGGTTTCCCCCCCTTCCCTTTCCCCCAGGGAAACTTTTAAGGGGCAACACAACACCAAACCCACCACAACCAAACCCCCCAAAAAAAAAAATGTGGCCCCCCCGGAAAAAATTTTAAACCCCCCGGAAATGTCCCTCCCCGGGGGGAATTTTTTAAAAAAAACATTTTTTTTTAAAAACCCCGGGGAAATTTTGCCGTTACGGGGTTTGGGGTAAAAAACCTTTTGGCCCCCTGCTGAAAAAACCAAAAACAGAAAAAACCGGGAACTTAAAATTATTTTAAAAGGGTTTGGGGGGGTTTTTTGCCCCACAAAAAATTGGGGTTTAACCCCCCTTCCCCGATACAAAAATTTTTTAACCCGGGTTCCCCCAAGGGGGGCACCTTTTTTTTCCTTTTGGGGGCCCAATAATATTTTGGGGCCCCACTTGGGGTTTCCCCCAAAAAGGGGGGGGGAAGGGGCCCCTTTTTTTTTTGGGAAAGGGGGGGGGGGGGAAACGAGAAGGGGGAAACCCTAAATTTTTTTAAATTTTTTAAAATGTTTTTTTGGGAAAAACCAAAAAGAATAAGAAAAATCCCTTTTTTACAAAAAAGGCCCCTTTAAAAGGCCCCCAAAATTTTAAAATACCTTTCCCAAAAAAAAAAACCTCCCCAAGGTAAAAAAAAAATTTTTAACCCCCAAAAAAATCTTACCCAAAAGGGAAAACTTTTTTACTTTAACCCTTTTAAAAAAAAAATTTTTCCCAAACCCCCCAAAAGGCCAACTTTTCCATCCCCCCTTGGGGGGGAAAAAAATTTGGGGAAAAGGGGGCCCCCCTTAATGGAAAAAAAGGAAAAAATCCCACCCCCCCTAACCTAAAAAAAAATTTCCCTTAATTTTTTTAAAATTTGGGGGTTTAAGGCTTACTTTGGGGAAATGTTTTCCTGGATTTTGGAAAAAAAACCTTTTGAACGTGAAAAAGGGCCTGGCTCGGGGGGGGAAGGGGGTTGGGGTTTAAAACGGGTACAAAGAGGAGTTTTAGGAAGGGGCAGCAGGGCTTTTTGGGAGGGTTTTTTTTGGTGAGGTGGCAAAAAGGGTTTTCTATTCCTAGTTTTTTTTTTATGAAAGGAAAAAGGGGAAACCGGGGATGAAGGGAAAATAAATAATAGGATTAAGGGTTTGGGGACCGGATTCCGAAAAAGCATCCGAAAATCCACGATATCCACATGGAATGTTAAACACCCCCGCATCCCCCCGGGAAATATCCCACTATTTTCTTTGACATCCGCACCCCCAAATGGCGGATTTTTTAGGGTGGATAATTTTTTTTGGAAAACTATAGAATTTTTCATTTCGGAGACTTGAAAAGCAATGGTGCCCCCCCTGTCCTAAAAGATATATTCTGGGTTTTGTGCAGGGGGAAGAGTTTTAAAAATAATTGTGGCTCGTTTTAAAAAAGGGAGGAAAAATATTCTGGGCCCCTTTTTTTGTTGTAGACAGAGGGTTAAAGGGGGAAAAGGTTTGTGTTACAAAATAAAAATCTGTATGAACCTGGGATCCCTAGTGTAATGGCAGTGGGTAAAACCCCTGGAAAAAACCCTCCCCAATTCATGACCCCCTGGTTTTTTTTAAAAGGGGCAACCCACTATTCACAGTTAAAAAGGGGGGCTGATAAAACAGTAAAAAAAGGTAATATAAAAGGGGGCCCCTTGTCAATTTTAAAAACCCTGGGTGAGTTGCCCCCCGTTTTGGGAGGACCCAAAAAAAGTTTTTTTTAAACGAAAAATTTTTACACCAAAGAATTAAAATTATGTATCAAAAAAATTTTCGTAATTTTTTTTTGTCATAATTAGCATGATGAAAACTAAAAACCCCCCAACTTATGTAACTTTTAGGGAAGTTTCCCTTAAAAAATAAAAAAATAATTTTGGGAAGAAAATTTTTACAAGGGGAAAAATGAAAATGCAAATTTTATAGAAAAGTAAAATGTGGCAATAAAAAACCACAAATTTTAAACATTTAGGGGGCTAACAAAAAGATAATTCCCCTCTGATTACATTGTAGATGCCAATATGGCCCCCCCCAAAAGAAAATCTAATTTTAAAGTAAAAAAATGTATGAAATTAAAACCCCAATTTTCTGGTAATGTTTGATATTCTAAAAAGTCTTTACAAAAAATATTACCAAGTTTAAAATTTTAAAACAAGGTGACGTTTAAGTAAATCTATTTTTAGAAAAAAAAGGTTAAAGTCCACCAGATTAACAAACCGTTTTTCCCTAAAAAAAAAAGGAAAAAGCTTTCATGGAAATTAAAAAAAATTTTGCAAACCCAAGAGTTTGACCTGAGGTTTGAGGAAATGAAAAGTGAATCATCCACAGAAAATATGCAAAGGAAGCAAAAAAAACCCAAAAAGCCAATTGGAAATTTTAGAAATTAGTAACCGACCACTAGTAAACTTTTCTTTAAAGCCTTTAAAAGTTTTTAAAAAAAACCCCAAAAAAGGAAAAAAAAGTTGATTGTTTTTTTTTGCAAACGGGGTTCCCAAGTATTTTTTTCCCTTTATCATAGAAAAAGTAACAGTCATAAGAGGTTTTGCAAGTTCCTTATAATAATTGGCTGGTAAAAAGGAGAGCCCAGGTACTAGGACAGGGCCAGCTTTGCGGTAAACCTAGGCAAAAAATGGTAGGAATTTTTTTTTTTTATATAAATTATCAATAACCAAAAGTAACTGATAAAAATAAAAAAAAAATTTCACAAAATCTTACCTAAGGAAACATTCAATTATTTCTTAATGAAAATATTCGATTCTTCAGGATTTTTCTTTGCCTTGAAAGAGAGGAAAAATTTAAAAAAAATGGTCTGGAAAAATATGGATGCACCTAATAGGGGCAAATCTCCACTTTTTAAAAAAACTAATTTTATTAAAACCTCACCAGAAAAAAAAAAAAAATATTGTAATGTTATCCCAATTTGGGTGGACCATGGTAACCATTTTTGCCTTGGCCTTGATTTCTTTCTTAGTCTCAATATTTTTTCCCCAAGCCGGGGGCTCTTCATCTCCTTAAACCCTGGCATGGGAGAGCATTGCCAGGTGGGGTGTTCGGTGGGGCCCTCTAGGCTGCCTTTTTGGCTCCCTTGGCCAGATAGTCTTCGTTCCCCCAAACATTTCCCTAACTTTGTATCCATTCACCCTTGTTCAATATATTATATTAATATTATAAAATTATATTATTATATATATATATATTGAAAATAATAATATGGCTGTTTTTCAAAAAACTCACTTCTAAAAATTAACTTTGATAATTTTTTAGCCCTTGTTTAAAGGATGCCCTTAGGCTGTTCCGTTCTGCGTTTTATATAATATTATATATATAATATATATAATATATATATTATATAATAATTATATATATAATATAATATTATATTATATATTACACACAACACCCAAAAACACACCACACAAAACCCAAAACCCCCACACACCCACAACCCCAACACACACACCACAAAACCCACAGGCCCCAGGTTAGTGACCACCCATTGGGCCCTGGGTTTGGCTGTAAGTGATTTTTATTTCCCCTTTAATTAAAAATTTTTACTTTGCAGAGGCAATTGCAGCGAAGCCAATTTCCCAAGCTCAGGGATTTGGGGGGAAAAACTTTTTTTTTTATTTTGGCCACTCATGGAGTCAGTCTGGGAGGGGCACACATTTTTTTTTTCATAGATAAGACATTTCTGAGAACTGAAAAAAACCCCCTCATTGTTTCTATTTTTCTCTCGGAGAAAATTTATCCAGCGAAGCCATCAAATAATTTGATGGTTTACAGATTCCTGCCCCTGGGAGGAATGAACCCATACCCCAAGCCCAAATGGTTTTTAAAAAAAAAATAACAAAAAACCTTGTTTCTCCGCCCAATTATTTGTGTACATGAGCAATTTGGGAAAAAAACCTCATAGGCTTTTAAAAAAAAAACCTCACTGGAGGTGAAAAATCTGGCAACCCTAAGGAAAAAAATTTATTTCTGTAACAAGGGGTGCCCCCTAGTCCGGGGGTCTATCGACCAAAAACATCAGCCGAGTATTAAACTCTTATTGATGAATGTGATCGTTACTGAGCGTCTTCGTCCACTGCAGTTTGGGAAATATCTAGGGTTGTTTTTGAAAAAGGGGGCCCCAACAAGAAACAGTAACAAAGGGACGGGGGACTTCCCCCCCAAGAAGT
>JACEEZ010006060.1:0-45462 GCA_016584305.1 Chionoecetes opilio | reverse complement strand
GTATTACTAAATATTACATTTGAAATTTCCCAAAAGTTTGTTATACAAAAAGTAAGTTTTTGTCGATTGAAAAAAGAAAAAGACTGAATAATACAAATATATATATAACAATAAAACTATACTTTTGGCTCACACAAAATATAGTTAAGGATATCAATAAGTTATTTTATTTATATTAATATAATGTTGAGTTGAGAAAATAATGTTAAAGAGAGGTCTAGGTAATTGTATTGGTATTTACATGTGCTTATGCTGTTGACGAGTTTTATTTTTCCTAACTAATTAGTCTTGATGTTTCAACCACGTATTGTACTGCTAAGCAACCATTGCATTCCACTCATCAATATTATTATGATTACTAATAATAATACAATTATTATTATTATTATTAATGTTATACTTATTATTATAAGTTGTAGTAGTAGTAGTAATGGTTGGTGTTGTTGATGTTGTTATATATGTAATTAATGTTATTAGTAGTTAAGAGATCACACACACACACACACACACACACACACAAACACACACACCACATTGACACCGCCACGATGGTCCAGTGGATAGAGCGTTGGCGCGCCATTATGTGGTTAGCGATTAGTGATTAGCGGTATGTGGTTTCTGATTCGAATCCTCGCTCACTTCCGGGGATTTTTCACTGTGAAATTCGGGCAGTTACTGTCCCCCTTCAGAAACGGAATGGGAGGGATGTGGTGTGCGAGGTCCCACCATTAGCCTACCCTAAGATCGGTCATAATGAGCTCCAAGCTTGCTCCAAGAGGGTGAAACTGGCGATCGCGAGTCCGCCGCGCGTGGATAAGACCATGGGTGAAATTACACACACATACATATACACAGACACACACACGGAAGTGATATTACAGTACTGTTGGCTTTTAGGTATAAGTGGACAATAAGGTTTTTGAAGTAAGAAAAAATAAATGAATATATATATATATATATATATATATATATATATATATATATATATATATATATATATATATATATATATATATAGTTGATTTTCTTATTTGATACATCATGATGTTTCAGGGTGACAGAGACACTCGTCATACTTGGGGTTGTTTATGCGCAACGTTTCGCCAAGGCACTTGTCATCATCAGGCTAAAAATAGTTAAAAATTTAATATATTGTAATGCTAAAAAGCGAACATCTAAAAAATTAATTCTAAGAAACAATAAAATATTCCTATATTATCTAAAATTACTAACTAATAAATAAAATATAATTTGTACTTAACGGACCTTGGTGTGTATGCTGTCTGAGTTGGTAGAGGACTGAATGAACACTAGTTTTGTGGGTGACATTTCAGCTTGTGTGGGGCGATCGAACCGAGAGTCGGGCAATCGAAACAGTGGTAGTCATTTGTTTCTGCACGTACTGGTCGACCCATTTCTTCACCTTCGCAATCTGCAATCCGCTCACACTCACATGATTTAGATCACCCTTTTTCTATGAATGACTTTAGTATCCTATCCAAGGCACACTACCCTAGTGACACTAAATTATTAGAAGCTATACACATCAAGCATTTGTCCCCTGATCTTAATAACCAAGTCATTTCACACCAACTACATATACTCAAATGACTACCACTGTTTCGATTGCCCGACTCTCGGTTCGATCGCCCCACACAAGCTGAAATGTCACCCACAAAACTAGTGTTCATTCAGTCCTCTACCAACTCAGACAGCATACACACCAAGGTCCGTTAAGTACAAATTATATTTTATTTATTAGTTAGTAATTTTAGATAATATAGGAATATTTTATTGTTTCTTAGAATTAATTTTTTAGATGTTCGCTTTTTAGCATTACAATATATTAAATTTTTAACTATTTTTAGCCTGATGATGCCAAGTGCCTTGGCGAAACGTTGCGCATAAACAACCCCAAGTATGACGAGTGTCTCTGTCACCCTGAAACATCATGATATATATATATATATATTACACGCGCATACCTATATATTCTTTTATTTTTCCCCCATGTAATGCTTGAGGTTCATCAGGAAACAACATAGTTATCTTAAGTGTTATGTGTTGCTACCTCGGGCGAACAATGCAAGAAGAAACAGATATTAATACTAAGCTATACATGAGGAAACGAGAATTATCAATGGTTCCATCTCACAAAGGAATAGTAAAAATACAGGTTTTTCTTCAACATTAATCACTCTACGGAAAAACTAAATCCTCAAGAAAACTATCGACAGATTTAATTAAATAACATCCAAAGCCTGGACGAACGTAACAGGGAATCATCGAAAACACTTAAAAGCATCCATGACTTTACATTGAAACCAAGGTCAAGAGAGAGATGGGCACGACCATGGGCGCAGCCCGCCTGCGCCCATGAGATCGTCTCTCTCTCTGCTCACGTGCTCACCTAAGTCATTACATAGAGGTCTGCCAAAGTCCGACCTGAAAGTTGGATGAAAAAAAAGTTTCCTCTCTTATTATCTATATCTTCCATTCTTATTTTCCTCTCCTCTTATCCATCCTTTTCCTTCCTTGTTCGGTACCCATGTATAGTGCACACACCTATAATAGTATACACACTACACCCACAGTTGTAGTGAGTGTGTGTGTGTACTGTATACATTGTTACTGCACGTCTTATGTTAAGTTCGGGTATGGAAGTAACCCATATAAGTTATAACCATCCATTTTTCTATCTCACTTGAGTCTGACCGTGGCCACCGAGGACAAGGCCTGCTACATCGCCCGTGACGTCACACCATAAGATACCACCGTGGCCCACGAGATCGCTCCCCGCATGGACGTCACACCATAAGATACACCCGCTCCGCTCCCCGTACAAGTTTACTACCTAATATAATGTTTATCAGTATAAAAGAATACTGTTATTCTTCGGAACTGTTTGTTCTATAATTTATCAAATAAAAAACCGTTTAAAACATACAAGAAAATGCCATATGATAAGACTTTCAAAGAATATGCATTAACTTAAACTCTTCGCCATTAATATTTGCTCGCAAAACCATTTACATGAGAATATCAATAGAAGCGGAGTTTAATTAGCTTCCAGTGATATATTTCGTTTAGTGATAAATGAATTCGCGGCATGCAATAAATTAGCGTTAACTAAATATAAAAATCATGAAACGGGATTTCCTACCTTAATAATATTATCAGTATAACATATATACGGTTATCTTCGGAAATGTTGTTGCTATAATATTATCAAATAAAAAACCGTAACAACACAATAAAAAATGCAATTATGAGACTTTCACGGAAATATGCATGCCTTAAACTTTTCGCCATTAATAATGTGAATTTGATTTTACATGGGAGAATATCAATAGAGCGGAATTAATTAGCTTTCCAATTGATTCTATTCCTTTTGCTAATGCAACTAGAAACTATGCCTAAATTAGCGTTAACTAAATAAATAAATAATGAAATCGGGTAAATTACCAGATTCATGATGTTATTTATGAGTTAACGCTATTTATGCCAGGTCTCATCATTTATCAGAAAGAAAATAATCAGGGAAAAGCAAATAACATTCTGCTTCTATTGATATTCCAATGTAAAAAAACAATTCACAAAAATATTAAATGGCCGACAAGTTTAAGTTCAGCATATTTCTTGAAAGTCTCATAATGGCATTTTTTTATGGTTTTACGGTTGTTTATTTGATAATATTATGAACCAAACATTTCCGAAAAGGATAACAGTATATATGTTATACTGATTAAAATAATAATTAGGTAGGAAAATAACCCGATTTCATGATTTTTTTATATTTAGTTAACGCTAATTATGCATGCGCTAATCATTTATCACTAAACGAAATATATCAATGGAAAGTAATTAAACTCGCTTATATTGGATATTCTCCACGTAAAAAATGTTTGCCGAGCAAATATTAAATGGCGAAGAGTTTAGTTAATGCATATTTCTTGAAAGTCTACATAATGGCATTTTCTTGTGTGTTTTAGGTTTTGTATTTGATAATAATTATAGACAAACATTTCCGAAGATAACAGTATATCTTTTATACTGGATTAAACATTATATTAGGTACGTAACAACTTGTACGGGGAGCGGAGCGGGTTGTATCCTTATGTGTGCCGTCACGGCGATCACCAGGCCTTGTCTCTCGGTGGTCCTCGATACCACTCGCTCCGCTCCCCGCCTACAAGTACCTACCTACTATACTGTTTATCAGTATAAAAGGGGATATACTGTTATCTTCGGAAATGTTTGTTACTATAATATTATCAAATAAAAATATCGCTAAAACACACAAAAGAAATGCCAATGAGACCTTTCAAGAAATATACATACTAAACTCTTCGCCATTAATATTTGCTCGAAAAACTTTTACATGGAGAATTAATAGAAGCGGAATTAATTAGCTTTCCATAGATATTTCGTTTAGTCATAAATGATTAGCAGTATGCCATAAATTAGCGTTAACTACAATATTACAATCATGAAATCGGGTAATTTCCTACCTAATAATATGGTTTATAGTATAATAGATATTAACTGTTATCTTTAGGAAATGTTTGTTCTACATAATATTATCTAATAAAAAAACCGTAAAAACACGCTAAAGAAATGCCATTATAAATGAGACTTTCAAGAATATTCATGAACTTAAAATCTTCGCCATGTAAATTTGCGAAAAAACTTTTTACATGGCGAATGTCAATAGAAGCGGAATTTAATTAGCTTTCATTTGATATATTTCCTTTTTGATACATGAATTAGCAGATGCATAAAAATCAGCATTAACAAGTAAATAACATCATTGAAATCTGTAATTTTTCCTGATTGATGAGGTTATTTATTTAGTTAACGCTAATTTATGCATGCTGCTAATTCATTTATCAGAAAAAGGGAAATATATCAATGGAAAGCTAATTAAAATTGCTTATATTGGACGGATTCTCCATGTTAAAAAGTTTTTTCGCAAAATAGTAAATGGCGGAAGAGTTTAAGTTCCTGCATTATTTCTTGAAAGTTCTCAAATGCATTTCTTTGTGTGTTTCGGTTTTTTATTGGATAATATTTAGAATAACCATTTACAAAGATGAACATTATATCGTTTATACTGATAAACATATATTAGGTAGGAAATTACCCGGATTTCATTGATTTTATATTTAGTTAACGCTAATTATGCATACTGCTAATTCATTTATGACTAAACAAAATATATCAATGGAAAGCTAATTAAATTCCGCTTCTATTAATATTCTCCATGTAAGAGTTTTCGAGCAAAATATTTAAATGGCGCACGAGGTTTAAGTTAAATGCATATTTCTTGAAAGTATCATAATGGCAGTTCTTTTGTGTGTTTACGATTTTTTATTTGATAATATTATAGAAACAAAACCAATTTCCGAAGAATAAACAATATACCTTTTATATGATAAACATTATATTAGGTAGGTAAACTTGTACGGGGAGCGGAGCGGGTGGTATCCTTATGGTGTGACGTCCGGGCGATGAGCAGGCCTTGTCTATCTCGGGGGCCACGGTTCTGACTCGGTGTCTTACCGTGACGTCCAGCATGTCCATCCCCCATGGGCATAAAGTGTTCACGTGAAAAAAACTCCTAAGGCCCCCATCCACGGTTGCGATGGTCGTGAGACCTGATCCGACAGACCTGATCGATGGATATCCTACCACCAATAACGACCGACCGCACCTTCAGGATCAATTCAGTTGGTGATAGAAACGGTGGAGAGCGGTCCCATGATGGGTCTATCTCATGCAACGAGGATCGAATTACTTTTTGATGATTCTGATACCACAACTGAGGAGCGTAAACATAATCCGCGCTCGTACCAAATTTCATTAGAAGCAGTTATTTTCTTAAGATTTTCGGAAAACACTTCTCATTTCGTTCATTTTTTTCTGTTTATGTTTAAACATCAGCTTCACTGTCGCCCTGTCTGCTCCCTGAGTTCTCTACCAATACTTCATAATTGCATTTATCTTATATTATCCATTTTACCCTTGCTTTTTAATTTCCACAAAACATTCAGTTTCTATATAATTGGGATGAATTCTGTCCAAACAGTGCTTTCTCATCAAAGAAACAATTCATCTTGGTAATTCCTCTCGCGGACCGCTGCAGTGGGCGAAAACTGACGGTTGGCACCCCCGATCAGAACACTCACGGGCGACGGTTGAACCGGATGATCTGTCGGATCTAAAAACCAAACACTGCTTGGTCGCCCCCCATCCGACCAGCTGCAGTCGGTCGGAACAAACCAAAATCACCCCACTCACGAATCCAATACTGGTCGGATCCAAACCAGATCTGTCCGATGGTTCAAGACCAGATTCGCACCGTTGGGGAGTTAGGGAAAGGCTGGTGGATGAACCTCTCTTTCTTGGACCTTGCGTGAACTATACAATTTTCTTAAACCACCCCAGTATTCATCGGACACACTAAGAACAAATCACTCACTGCTTCTTTTTTTACTGTTTTATTAAGTAAAAGTGAAAGGTAGAAAAAAATCAAGTTAAAAGCATAGTGATGTGATTTGAAAAACGAGAGAGAGAGAGAGAGAGAGACGAAGAGATGAGTGAGAGGAAGAGAGAGAGAGAGCAAGAGAGAGAGAGAGGAGAGACCTTGAGAGAGAGAGAGAGAGACTCCAAAATGTTACTGTCGATCAAAGTATACTCAGACATGTAAAAACTAATCTGGAAAAAAAGGTCAGTAAAATAAAATAGGGAAAAAAAATCACCGTAGGGATTAACATCACTGAAATATCAAGGCCTAGATTCATCCTCCATCCTACTCTATCTCTCTTACTCCTCTTCCTCCTCCTCGCTTCTTCTCCTCTCGACAAGGCCACTATGGAATCTATCGCTGAAACCTATCTATTAAATTTTCACAAACCAAAATTTGTCATAAAAACTGGATAAAGAGAAAAAAAAAGAAAAAAACATTTCAGACGGTAAAAAAAAATATTGGAAATTAGAAATAAAAAAAAAGACAAAAGCAAGCTAGAAAACCTTAAATATGGCGAATCCACGAAATAAACGGTATAAGTCTGTTATTGTGGATTCTTGCTTGAATTACGGACATCACGTGCTGTAGGGCGTGATAGTAGGAAGAAGGAAGATGAATTAATGTAAGTTTCCAATATCCAGGCTCATACCTAAGATATTTTTCTCTCTCTTTCTCGTCTGTTGTCCGTCTCTCTCTCTTCTCTCTCTCTCTCTCTCCTCATCTTCGATCTCTTACTCTCTCTCTCTCTTTTCTCTCTCTCTCTTTCTACCCCCCCACCCCCAAGCGGGCAGGGAGCTACAATCGGGCATTTTCTTCTTCGGAAGTTCCAACAGTCTCGTTAACCCGATCATTTCGGACGCCTTCCAACTGGTCGCTGTACAAGCGTCGCAAATCTTCAACCCTCACCGTTAATGAACCGGTAAGATTGCCACCTGTCTCTTCATCCTTGTTTTATTTTATTGGTGCAAGTTGTTATTTTATAATTATGGTCACTGTTTATAATGGGACACCTGTATAGTAGGGAACTAATTATACTACTATTATAGTTTCTTAAAGTAATCGTTCAGACCAATTTTTTTTTGGCCGAATAGTTGATAAAAACTCAAAATTCAAAACACCGTAATCCACCAAAAATAATTGATTTCCAGGCCTTATTTTCGTAAAAACACGACCTTTGTAAAAAGCGCAGCGACAAAAAAAAAAATCTTCCCTCCAACAGGGCTACGAATGTTATTGATGACGTCAGAACAGGGCGCCGCAGACACTCTGTCTGACACCTGTCGGCAAATGTTATGATGAGCGATTGTCTCGTGTGTCAGACATGAATCTGTCGCTACTGTGACAGATCTAGAGTACTACGATGCCTCAATTTGACACCGAAAGAAATGACGTGGTCGCGTATTATTATGAGGAAAAAACGAAATCTCAGATTGTCAGGGGATCCTATATGTTTGAAGCCGAAGTACGAGGCTGGAGAACAGGTGTTAGCAGAGCCGGAGGTTCAGCCAGTAGGAACCTGGCACGTCTCCAAAACATGAATTGGTAAATAAGGTTAAACCATGGTGTGGGACTCACCAAGAAGGTACTTTCGAGAAACTCCTATGGTTAGTGTGGAGCTAGTCAAACGTCATACTCGGAAACCAACATACTAGCATTAATACAGCATAGAGTTGGAAAATATGCGGGGGAAGCAGAAAGTGTGACAGCCACACCACCACCGGGTCTCTCACCAAGGGCACGCCACTCCACAAACTGGTTTATTTGGTTTACTTGGTTTGTTAAGAGGCAAAGCAGCACAGTCGTGGTTGTCCAACGATTGCTGCCAGTCCTGGCGTCCCGTCTAACAGGGCCACCTGGTCTGGTATGGTGTTGGACGAGTCACTGTCCACTACGGGGGCGCGCCGCCCTTGTCCAGCACACCGTGTTAAACAGGCTCATCTCACACTCGTCGCCAAACCACACACTGGTAGGCGAACTACGTCGCGCGGCACACTCTCACCCAGTTTCAGCCGCTGTGTACTCACCTCACTACACACCGTTTCTCAACACAACTGCCTCGCCCCAACAAACTATAGGCGTGTATCACCACCCTACAACGCACTCCTTTCGTGTGCAAATTTCTCGTAGGCACAGCTGTCTTGATGCCCACCCATAAAGGATGCCTGCAGTGCATATCAGTGCAAAACAAATCTACTCAGAAACACCCAAATATCTTCACGTTACTATATGTATCTCGTGATAACGTGCTTCTTCTGAATCAAGCGCGGGAAAGAGAGACTCCCTGATGCTACGTCACCGAGCCTGAGCATGAGCGTCTGCAAACTTGAGAGGCTTTTGAAAAACTCAGGGGAATTTTGCAATTTAATTGCGGATTATTTCAAAAACGGCCTGACTGGATACAAAAGGACGACGTATTGTTGAATTATACTCGTAATGGCTATGATTGTGATAGGCATTAATCAGGCAGATGAATGGTCGGGACCATTACTTTAAAGTTTATTAAGGGTAGCGGGCCGTTTTTATTTTTGTAATTTTTTATTGGGCTAAGGTTATATGTATACCATAAAATCAGCGGACACCATGTACAAACAATTGTAACCAAGAAAAAGTATTGTTGCTTTTATATTTTTCACTAATATTTTTTTTTTTTTTTGGTTATTTTGAATCCTATCTACTCCTAGATAATTAACCGGACACCAATGAAAATCAATATGGACACGAACTTTGTTCAGACATCAAAGCTACGGAGAGATAACTGAGTAAAAGTATGGTTTGCAGGATATGAATTTTCAAATTTTCTATCCCATTTTTACCACCAAACACACACAAAAAAACCTGACAACATTTCCTCTGTCAGATTAGAAGCAAAGCAAATTTCATAACTCATCTATCAGATTTGGGCATATTGTATAATCTTTTTAATTGAAATTGGCCCAAACTAAAGAAGGAAATATATTTGGAATGTAAAGAAATTATTTATGTTTTGGGATAGGGACCAATAAAGTTTTTTGGTAATACCTGTGCTTAAACAAGCATCAGCAAGTGATATAAGGCATTTACTTTTTCTTTTATGAGCTAAACACATCCAGAAAAGATTTATTTACATCAATTCATATATGTTCATGTTATCGGTATAAAAGTTTGCAGTTCCGGTCCCCCCTGCTTCAGCATGAGGCAGGGTATATCTCATAAGAGAGGGGTTACAATAGTTGGATATGGGACCTGTGAATTCCTACTTATGATTGTGTGCTGCTGTCTTCGGAGACCGTAATTGTAGTTTTTTTTTAAATATCTATCTATCTATCATCTATCTATCTATCTATCTATCTATCTATCTATCTATCTATCTATCTATCTATCTATCTATCTATCTATCTATCTATCTATCTATCTATCTATATATATATATATATATATATATATATATATATATATATATAATATATATATATATATATATTATATATATATATATATATATCATATATATATATATATATATATATATATATATAATATAATATACCTACGACATATGCCATGTGTCACTTTAGAGAGTAATGTTTTTTTTTTAATAGCAGCAAACAATACATTTTACTGAATTCTCGTACCATAAGGTCATGTCTGAGTTGAGGGGGGGCGGGGGGGGAAGAGTCCATAACACACCCATATAATAAAAACTAAGGCGAATTTTGCTGAAATATTTTTTAGATAGATCTTAAATAGTATTTAGACTCTCAAAGGGTGTACGAAGCTGAGAAAAATAAGTGAAATTTTGTTAATTCTCCGATTTTTGTCATATTCTGACTGGCTGCTGCCTTAATGGGTTAAGGGTAAATAACTTTATATATATATATATATATATTTATATATATATATATATATATATATTTATATATATATATAATATATATATTATATACTCTATTTATATATATATATATATATATATATATATATATATATATATTTATATATATATATATATATATATATAGCCCAGCGGCATAGTAAAAAATACGAAACCAATTGTTCAAATTGTTCTAAAAGCACCAAATTTGGCACACATGTAGATTCATACATTCTGAACAATTTTGGATATGGAGGCATTCAAGATTCTCCCCGTAGCCATTTGGCGGCCATTTTTTGAAATGGCCGCTATTTACCATTAGCGTCATTGAATATGTACCATAATTTGTCTTTTTGTGGATGCTAGAGGTGATAAGTGTGCTAGAGGTGCTAGAGGTGCTAGACCAGTTTGAAGCATTCTCAAAGGAATGCATCGTGGACAGAACCAAGTCCATTGAGGTGGCAATCCACCGGAACAAGCTGCCACTGTTTGCGACCAAGAGAGGACCCAAAATACCCAAAGGAAAACAACAGGTCAAATCTCTGAGAATGATGTTGCGCTCTTCGCACGATTATATATCAGCTGCCAGACCCGTGATGGGAATCTAGAAGAGTTCTTCAGGCATGAAAATCAGCAATGCCCTCCAGCTTTATCTGACGGAGGGAGACTGTACCTAGGGAGCAAGAGTGACTTGCTGGTGTGCCTTGAAGGCCATGCTGAGCCTCAGTCTGAAGCGCCTACTGTCACTGCTGTTGTCCTCGATGGAGCAGTAATCGTACAGATGTTGAAGCCGGGTACTGCCAACACGTTCGAGGATATGCACAGCAAGTGTTCATCCCATACGTTGTACAACAGCTCCAACATGTATCACGTCTTGACCTTGTGGGACAGCTACAGAGCAGATTCCCTGAAGGCATCAAACCAGAGAACAGCGTGGAAAGGGAGTACGTCGGCGTGTTGTCGACTCAGCAGTCATACCAGGAAATTGGCAAAGTTTCCTGCGAGTTGATATCAACAAAGTGGAGCTCTTCAGCTACCTCTCCACCATGCTTGCAGAGTCCTTTCAAGAAGAAGGCAAGAACTGGTGGTCACTGATGGGGAGCGGGTGATCTGTGTTCCACAGCAAGAGGACGTCAACTCACTTGCACCATGCAACCAAGAAGAGGCAGACACTCGCATGATGCACATGTAGCACATGCTGCACAACATGGTCACCACCAGATACAGGTTCGAACAGTAGACACTGACGTCGTGGTCCTAGCAGTGATGGTAGTCCAGAAACTACCAGCTGGAGACGAACTCTGGGTAGCCTTTGGGACAGGCAAGAACTACCGCTACATTGCAGCCCATGAAATAGCTTCCTCCCTTGGTCCAGAGAAGACATGTGCTCTTCCAATGTTTCATGCCATCACAGGTGTGATACTGTGTCAGCCTTCGTCGGACATGGGAAGAAATCTGCCTGGGCAACATGGAACACGCTGCCAGAACTCACTGATGCCCTGCTGAGTCTGGCAAATGCACCCACAAGCATCCAAGAGGATACAATGCATGTCATCGAGAGGTTTGTAATACTCCTGTATGACCGCACAAGCAAATGCAAGGACGTCAACAAGGCGAGAAAGAAGCTCTTTGCAAAGAAGAGCTCTGTTCAGAACATCCCGCCAACTTACGCTGCTCTGGAGCAGCATGTGAAGAGATCTGCCCTTCAGGTGGTCATGTCTGGGGCCAGGCATTGGTACCAGAGCCCGTGCTCCCTCCACCAACAGACTGGGGCTGGCATCGGAGTGATGATGGGCCCTACACACCACTCTGGACCACACTCCCTGAGGCATCCAAGACCTGCTATGAGCTGGTGTCTTGCGGATGCAAGAAAGGCTGCAGAAACCGCTGCAAGTGCAAGAAGGCTTCACTGCAATGCACGGGTCTGTGTTTCTGTGAAGGCGAATGCCAGTAGATTAGGACAGAAAACTTGCTAGCCAACATTATGATCTGTAGACATTCATAATCCTGGTGACCAGATTTGAAAAGTTCAGAATCATAATTAACATAGTGTGACAAAATCTACGTTATTGTATTACATGTATGTACTGCAGGATTACACAATACTGAAAGTTATTGTATTGGCAACTGTTTATTGTGTCCTCTTCTTGAAGCCACTTAGATTTGTTCATTTATATTAGATCTTTCCATAAATGTATAACTGTAAGTACTGTGCCTAGAGACTGGGCTTTTGGTCGACTATATAACTACAATCTGACCATACTGTAAACTCCCCGTACTCTGTGTATTATTTTGACTACCATTCCATTGCAATTTTTGCCAGCAATTTGAAATAAAAAAGCAACTTGAGCAATTAAAGTGTGTTCCTGAAATCATGTACTGGTTATTAGAGGTATTATGTCATTGAGTATTGGAATCTTCATCAAATGTCCACTTTTTCCACAAAATGGCGGCCAGTTTGGGGGCCATTTTTGAGAAGATTCATCTAAATATATGTTAAACACTTATTGATGTTAATTCTGATGTAAAAAAAAGGAATTTTGGCCCATCTAGCACCATACTAACGACACATAATGAAGTCTATGTAATGACGCTAATGGTAAATGGCGGCCATTTTGAACAATGGCCGCCATATCTTCCACAGGGCTAATCTTGAATGCCTCCATATCCAAAAATGTTTAGAATATATTAATCTACATGTGTGCCAATTTTGGTGCTTTTAGAACAATTTGAACAATTGGTCTGCTATGCCGCTGGGCTAATATATATATATATATATATATATATACTAGATAGTAAGATAGATACATAGATATAGATTTTTCGTTGTTGTTTTTATCTCTGCTCTTTTAGTTTCGCGTTTACTGTTATGGTTGATTTTTATGGGTCTCTCTCTCTCTCTCGAACAATCTCAATATTGCCAGTCTTTAGTAAAATTTTCGAAAAAATTATGTCAACTAGATACTAGATGAGTTAATTAGTGGCATCGTGTTAGAGCGGGGTAGGAGGTGAAGACTAGGCTGCGAAGCTGCCGGCCAGCTGTGTCACGTGTCAGGAGTAAAGCCCCTATCTCACATACACGATTTAAGAAATTGCGAACCCGATTTAAGAAAAGTTGAAAAATCGTGTTGATTCGTGCTCGACCTTGTGGTTTATGCAAATTTCTTAACCAAACACGACCCTCATACGACCTTCATACGACTGAACACGACACTCATACGACCGTCATAAGATATTCATACGATACAACACGATTTAACCTCATTTAACACGACCCCAATACGACTGTCATACGACAAAACACGACTGTCATACGACTTAACACGAATCAACACGACCGCCATACGATTAAACACGAATCATTACGATGTCCATACGACTACAAAAATAAACACGATCTCCATACGACTGAGCAAGACCTTCATACGACATATTTTTGTTTATTTTTGTCACGTGGGTCATCTATCTATAACAATATAAGCGAAAGTGTGTGTGTATGTCTGTGTGTGTGTGTGTGTGTGTGTGTGTGTGTGTGTGTGTGTGTGTGTGCTATAGATTCCGCCCCCCGTGGCGCAATCCCATCATATGGCACATTTTTGGAACCAGGTTGACCAGGGGAAGGTTTTAAGGCCATTTTGGGGATGATCCGATCACTCTTTCTTTCAACACGACTGAACGCGACTGAACACGATCTTCATACGACTGAACACGATCTTCATACGACTGAACACGATCTTCATACGATTGAACACGACTGTCATACGACCTTCATACGACTGAACACGACTTTTCAGCTCGGTTTAAATCGTGTTATAAATTTTTGCATTGCAAAATTTATGTGTATAAATATTTCTTGACCTATAGTTTTATTTAAATACTCCCAGTGGTCACCAGCAAAGATATTAAAAAAAATAGAAGCCCAGAGTCTGCCCAGAGCAAGACCCATACCGTATACTGTAATTTTTAACAGCAGATAAATCTGCTAATTTGAATTTACAGCTATGTCTATGACTTTACGGTGGTGTGAGTTCATATAATGAATAATATTAATAGAGTTAGTTCCTTAGTCGTGCGGATCGTTATTTACCCTATACATAACATATTCTTGCAATGGTTATAATGGTTGGTAATTGTGAAATATAAGCAGTTTTACGCGTATAATCTGTAAATAAAAATACATTAGACATAAATTAACTCTTATTTGTTTCTCAGATAGTGACTAGTTCCTGCATAAATGAGTTAAGAGACGAAACATAACCTTCTGGGCTAAATTTGTTCCTTTGCGCCTGTAGCCTCTGTCGATGGGAGCGTAATCTCTTTGACGAATATCTTGATTTGTTGTTTTCATACCTTTGCTGGTGACCACTGAGAGTAAGTATTCAAATAAAAGTATAGATCAAGAAATATACATACACATGTGTAAAACCGATATATATTCATCCCTTGACGTATATGGCCACATCAACAAAACTTCACAAAATATGTTGTTACCTCATTATAAGGCACGAAACCAACTCTAAATGAATTATAAGAATATGTCCATAAGAATTTTATGAACAACCACTCGTATATGAGCAATCTCCGAGATCCACAAAACAAATTCGGAAATTAGAATTCTGGCAGTATGTAGTACTTTTTTTCCTTAACCAAAACAGTCTCATTTCTTGAGAGAAAACATTATCAGCTTGCCAGGCTAAAATTCGTGCTTTTTGCTCTATGGAGAATTGGTCGGGGCCATCCTAATGCCTTGGTTTGAAAGATACTGCGGCTAGATAGTTGTCGGCGAAAATAGAGGATTCACCACGAGAAACTGGGTGTAACATTCCTCCGTCTGTGGAAGCTCAGAGAGAACTTGTATGACATTTATGCCGCCATGTCATCCCCCCATACACTTCTAACAACTTGTGATGGTGCCAGACGTACGATCAAACGCGAGCTGTGGAGGGAATCACCACGCAACGCCGACCCACCCAAATAACTTTTTATTAGCGTTTGCCGGCCAGTACTTTTTGCGGACACTGTGTATATATATATATATATATATATATATATATATATATATATATATATATATATATATATATATATATCATGATCGTTTACCTAACATTTAATTATGGCAATATTCATGCAATTCAAATGAATGAGTTTGTTATTAGAGGAAGCCATGGAAAATAGTTGATTGTATCACCCTCTTTAAGTTTTCCTACATTCTCATTAATTTATGTACCAAATATCATGGGCGAGAGCTGTCCAATACCGTCAATGAAGACAGACAAGCTATCAATTACGAGGGCGTAAATCATAAGCATGAGTTTGGTCAGTAGGATAATTTGATGTGTTAGTGTCAAGCCGCGTAGTATCGCAAAGTTTTGCAGTTTCTATTGAGCATAAATCAGGCTCGGCACTGGTCCGTTTAAGTCGATCACTGTGTATCGCTTCTAATGTATTTAACCACGGATCCAAAATATCAAACTTATTACCATGGAGCTGATTAACTACCAGGCGCGGAACCACAAATTTAGGCGCCAATTTAGAGTTCCTTTCCGGGACTCGAATCATTAGGCGAATTTTGGTGAGGAAGCCGTAAGAAGCCGGCTTCTTGCAGCTTGCGTTTTCTGTTAACTCGAGGCACTTTTAAGAAGCCGGCTTCTTACGGCTTGCCCAGCTGGGCCAAGCCGTAAGAAGCCGGAGGAAGCGAGCCCTGGGCCCCGCTTCTCACGGCTTCATACGTCACAATACGTGACGTCAGAGATAAACACACGTGGCGGTGTTGGGGCGAAATCTTATCAGTGCAAAATCCTGTAGACCCCTCCATTCATCTATCGTATTTCACAAATTTTTTACAGCTTAACTGCTGCCCCGATACACGTTACAGGCAACATCGAGTCACTAGCTTCCCATGAGAACACTTACAAAATAATAGTTGATAAAATATACATGATAAAAAACCATACTTCTGACTGTTTTTGACGTGGATAATTTAAGCTTTTGAGAAACTATTATTACTTGTAAGTGTTCTCATGGGAAGCTAGTGACTCGATGTTGCCTGTAACATGTATCAGGGCAGCAGTTAACCTGTAAAACCAGTGAATAAGAGCGATGAATGGAGGTTTACAGGATTTCGCGCCTTGAAATATTTCGCAAAACAGCGGGACAGGCGGAACTAGTAATAGAGTGAATATGGTCGTAGAAATAATGTAATTACAGATAACAGGACACAAGTAAACACACAGATGTACATTCAAAAGCATGGACTTACCTTAAGACCACGTATACATATATAAGAATATACAAGGTACCGTAGATATAACACTATAGTCGCCAGTCAATTGCCACAGCACTAATGTCGCCAGGCACAATATATTACGAATTTTAGCATCCCTACAGACTTTTATGTGCCACTGAAGACATGTAGTGTGATGTACATAATATAAACTACTGTGGATGCGTCTTCAGTGGCACATACAATTCAGTAGTGATGCTAAAGTTCGTAATATATTGTGCCTGGCGACATTAGTGCAGTGGCAAGTGACTGGCGACTATAGTGTTATCTACGGTAGAGCAGCTGATCGGTATATATTGTGGAAATGACTAGCATTGCGTTTAATTCAGTATATGTTTATGAGAGAAGATGTGGTTGGATATAAGTTGAAGATGACAATTCGTCATTGTGTGCACATTCACCTTTTTTTGGCATTAACTCAATCAATCAGGGGAGGCGGTAGCGGAGCGGTTAGTCTCCGACTGGCGTTCTTGGTGACCCGAGTTCGATCCCCGAAGAAACCCAAAATCTTTCTGCACCGTCGAGTGGCCTAAGAACACCCACATGCCCTGCCTATCAACTCTACCTTCGACTGCGAGTGCATCGAAGGACACAGGGGGGCGGCATGAGCCTGTAATCACAGGCGTCACTATAAGAATCCTGCCTGCGCCACCAACGGGCGAGGACCAACCATCAGAACCCTCAAGTGAACCTCCAGAGCCTACCATCCGAGCCCTGGGTCACCACTGCCTACAGGCGCTATAGGCACAAATGTAAATTTAAAAAAAAAAAAAAAAAAAAAAAAAAAAAAATCGTCATTGTGTGGTTGTTTTGTTTACAGCAATCAGCTGTGATCGTCGAGCGGGCGAGCCCCGACAAGAAGCTGGCAACTGTCAGCCGTTCTGGCGAGGCACGCAAGCGAGAGAGAAGCCGGCAAGAAGCCGGCTTCTTACGGCTTCCTCACCAAAATTTGCCTATTACAGAGTCACCACTCGGATTTGAACGGGAGAAGAGCGCCGGTGTTGTTGGGAGCACATAGCAGTCTTAGAAGCCTGCAGGGCCCGTATTTATAATAGCTTATGGGTTTCCCATAAGCAGACAAAATGGCGAAGTTCGCCATAAGTCACCGAAAATCTCCATAAGTGCTCGTGTTTTCCCATAAAGTTGCCCATAAGCGCTATGGGATGTCCGGAGGTCCCATAAGGATCCTTATGTTGACATAAGCCGTCAACATGGCAGCTCAACAACTCTTCCGCCAGCGCCAACCCAGGCATTTTCGTGCCAGAAGAGACGTTCTCGGCTAATTGAGTGACGAAGAACTTGTCAAG
Organism: Chionoecetes opilio; assembly: GCA_016584305.1. Lineage (NCBI taxonomy): Eukaryota > Metazoa > Arthropoda > Malacostraca > Decapoda > Majidae > Chionoecetes > Chionoecetes opilio. The sequence continues at coordinate 27,490 of JACEEZ010006060.1, read as the reverse complement.
AGGTATCGGCTGAACCATGAGGGAATTATGTATGTCACTCTCTGAATGCAATCCCTCCCAGAGTAAATAAAAAAGGAACCATACACTGACAGCGGGAATGAAAATTATAATAACATTATGATTGTTTCCTCGCCATTGGCAAGATGCAGCAGGCACTGAGCAGTGCAGCTGCTGCAGTGATGACCATGGAGCAGCTGGAGTGGACAGGGAAAATATTTGCCCACGGCCGTCCATGGTAATACTCTCGTATACCCAAATTCTCGGCGAGACAACAACCGAGAATTCTCGCCGACGGAAATTTTCGACGACAGTTCCACTTCTACTAATAGATGAAAATGATGAATAAAGGGTTTTCATTGTTTAGTTAACACAACATTTTTCGAAGGCATTATTGTTTTCTATTTATTATTGATATGTTTATAATAAATTTAGCTCTTGTTTTTGGCAGAAATGAAGGTAAAGATTTGTTTTAACTACGCAGTCATATCTACCTTCTGGAGGGCTATCATTTCAGCTTCAGCACGTAGTGGAGATACTACTTCCGGAAAAACAAAAATGTAATACTTGGAAACAAGGTAAATTTTTTACACTAGGACCAGAATTACCTACACAATTGGGAGTGTGCTTTCTGGTTACCTTAATGGATTCTAAGAAACTCTCAATGAGTTTCTGTCGCAAATCATTACTTTTGGAGATATCAAATGTTTTTAGTAAGAAGCGTATAGGATATATGAAATTAACTAACCTAACCCCACCTTTAGATTCACTAACCTAACCTAATGTAACGTAACCCCATCTTTATATTCACTAACCTAACCCCACCTTTAGATTCACTAACCTAACCCCACCTTTATATTCACTAACCTAACTCCAACTTTAGATTCACTAACCTAACCTAACTCCACGTTTTAACCTTCTAACTAAAGCCAAATCCTCATTGAAAAGTGTCCGCGGCAAGGGAAGAAAAGCAGAGGCGATGCAGGTCACAAGAGGAAGAAGAGTGAGACGCACGTAAACACTTGTCTTTCTCCTCCCTATAAATAACAGGTATTGTTGTAGTGTTTGCCCATACTCCCCCCTCTCCCCCAAACAAGTTTGGGGACTTTGGGGGAATGCGGGATATTTAGCTGGGGTACAAAATGTGCGTTGCAACCACATAGTTATTGAGTTAGGTAGTGGCGTAAAAATTCCATAGATCTAGAGAAAATTGATTGGATTTCTTAAAAGTCAAGAAAACTGTGGACCTGACGATCCTCACAAACAGAATGACCGGAGTATCGAGCCCACCCCTCCCACTAAGAAGGTAAAAAAAAATAGGTTACCGGGGTGTCGAGGGGCCCCATTAGGTTAGGTTAGATTATCGGGTGATTATCGCTAAGTTAGGATAGATTATCGGGTGTCGAGGGGGACAGAGCCCCTCGCTAGGAGGTTAGGTTTAATTTGCTTAGGTTAGGTTAGATTACGAGGGGGGGCCTCGTAATCTCGGAGCTTGAAGGTTAGGTAAATTTCCAATATCTAAGGAAAATTACCCTAGCTATAGGTCATTTTGACTCCTACACAACTCCAAAAATACGTATTTTCGACGCATTATTTAGTCCCCACCCTAAAACCCCGCATTCCCACAGATCCCCAAGCTTGTTTGGGGCCAGGGGGAGAGTATGGGCAAACGCTAGAAATGTACCAAATAACATCATATTTCCAAATTTAATGGCGGAAGGGTGACGGAAGGATACACACAAGGTAAACCATGTAGTAAAGGAGAAGGAGAAAGAAGCAATAGCCAAGGAGGAAGTGATGACCAGCAGACAGAGATACGGCAGTATACGTAGCTACAGATACAGCAGTATATCTACCTAGCTACGTATACTGCCGTATCTCTCTCTGTCTGATCATCACTCCCTCCTTGGCTTTTGCTCCTTTCTCCTTCTTTACTACGTGGTTTACCTGTTGTGTTTCCTTCCGTCACCCTTCTACCATTACTTTTGGAGATACATGTTATTTATAGGAAGGAGAGAGGCAAGTGTTTACATAGTTCCCGCGTAAAACTTTTCTACGGGATGTTATTTACACGTATATATGAATTAATCCTTTAAAATTGCTTTATTTTCAGTTCGTAAGGTTCTCACATAATTTATTGCTCATATTATACTGATTTCAAGCGTTATTTCATGATCTAAGAGACATTTTAGGGTAATGTAAATGCTACGTTTAGCGGGAAGTTATGTCAGCAGGAACTGCTAGACCCATAGCTATGGCGGAAATTTGCTCCATAGCTATGGAGATCTTATGGGCGACTTTATGTTATGTCGAACCTTATGGGAATCCCATAGCCTTATTATAAATACTGGGCCTGTAATTTATCTCTGCCACCGGAATAAAGTCCGAGAAAACCTTAAGTTGACATTTAGCATAATCATTAACATTGTACACAGGTTTTTGAGGGGTACTAAGCAAGTCATACGGGAGTCTTTTCTCCATACCAAAGATAATAAAATATGGAGTTTGACATGTTGACTCACAAATATTGCTATTTACGCTCACAGCAACATGGGGTAACCAATCTACCCAACTATCAAGCAAGCCATTAACAACTGGGCGCAAAGCTTCCATGGCCTTCCTGTTCGCGCGCTCAACTAAACCGTTACTGGCAGGGTGATACGTTACCGTGAATGTTTGTTTTATGTTGAACTGCACACAAATTTAATTTAGAACCGCATTATTGAATTCCGCGCCATTGTTACTCAATAAAACCCTAGGAGTATGGACAAAATAAAATGGCTATCAATCTGCGCTATCGCTTTGATGATGAATTAAATAACAATGATGTTAAATCTAATTTTCCTTTTTGGCAAAGGAATGTGACCTATTTTTCCAGTGTGTGTGCGTGTATGTGTGTGTGTGTGTGTGTGTGTGTGTGTGTGTGTGTGTGTGTGTGTGTGTGTGTGTGTTAATGGGCTGTACGTAAAAAGGGAGAAACTTGAGGGCAGTTTCAAATTGCATCAGAAGAAAAGGGTACTTGCAATTTTTTCACACACAACTAGATATGTATACCAAGGATACCAGTTATTAATTCCTCTCTCTCTCTCTCCCCTCTCTCTCTCTCCTCTCTCTCTCTCTCTCTCTCTCTCTCTCTCTTCTCTCTCTCTCTCTCTCAAACAAAACATCCGATCTTTATATTTTTCCTGCGTTCACATTCACCTTAATCGTATATAATAATACATACATAATCTCCCTTCAAAAACAATTTGTTTTTTGATGCAGCATTTACGTGACCATATCATCGTCCGAGTCTTAAAACCTTTTCGGGATAAACCTATATATATATATATATATATATATATATTATATAATATACTATATATATATATATATATATATAATATATATAACAACATTTTAGGATATAAAACAGTAGTACAAGGCAGCTAGAAACATATGTATGTACAAGTCATCCACCATTAAATCACACATATTCCTTCCACCCTTGGCAGTGCAGTAGGCTACAGTGCAATTTTCATGAAAAAAATTTGTATCATGCAAAGAAACAATTAATTATAACTTTTTTTTTCTTTTTTTTTTTTTTACATTTGTGCCAATGACCTTGTGTGACCTACCTCAAAGTCGGTCACACAACGCCGGAGGTGATGATTCGTCATGTAGGCTACTGCTTATATTTTCACTAAACATAGTCTGAAATGTCAAACAAGTGAAGTTTAATGAATGTTGTTTTAAGAACTACTTTTTCCCTGATGTAAAAAAAAATATTTAAGCAATATAGGGTAAAATCAATTACTCACTTTAAAAGTTGTGGACTTGGCAGGTGGCACATACAACAGACGCGAGGAACGACGTACAAGGGAGCTCACGAAATGTCTGAACTTCACCACGTTGAGATCCGGGCAAGTTTTCAAGAAGTCTGCCTTCTTACCTGAAAACAAATACCGTCAGCCCCCATGGTGGAAACATTCAACAAACAGAAAGTTGGTTGAAGCTTTGCCCAAGACAAGTTATCACACCAAACTTGTCCCCACGGTACAAATAACAGCAGCAATAATTTTCTTTATATCATGGGTAGATAAAATAATACAGCGACAGTCAAAATGATAACAAGAGCACTAGAATACCAAAACTTACCTCAGTACAACAGGATGAAGGCAGTGCCATCCATGAGTGGCGTGTCGTCTCTTCAAGGCCGCGGCCAGCAAAGCAGCCTACTGGGCCTTCACTGCCGAGCCTTCCGCCATCTGCGCTGCGCTGCACGTTATGGCTTCAACATATCTATTCCTCCACAAAAAGTTTGAACTTTTTATCGTCAATTTGAAGCCGGACATGTTTGTTCAGATTGCTATAATCCAAAATGTTGAATCTATTGTAGTCTTGTCAAAAAGATATAATGAAAGTCGACATAAAACGCTTGTATATCGTGTATCAGCCTGTTTAAAGTAATAGGCTGCGAGTTTTATACCTCGCATATGGGAACACCACTCAACCGCCTTACTGCAGTGCATAACGTCTTTTTTCTTCCTTCCTTCCACTCTCTCTCTTTATATATGTATATATATGTTCTATGTGTGCACGCGCGCGTGCGTGTGAGCACACTCAGCACAGGCATATAGATTAAGATTGACAGATAGAAGGATAAATATAGTAAGGTAGATTGATGAATAGGGAGATGGACTGATTGATTAATAATGTGTATAAACTGAAAATATTTAACTCAAGTTTGCACAAAGTGAATTATTGAATTATATGAAGAAAAAAAATCAAGAGTACGTTGAATTTCATGACAAAATTTCATGACAATATTATAACTTGTTAGGTGCAGAAGAAAATTAGGAAGAGAGTTTGTCAGTGTGACGAGTTCCAGGCAGGGTGCAACCACAGAAGCACAGTTTTTGATAACAATAGGAATGATTCCGTCAGCAGTGTAAGCTTTCCAAGGATTAACGCCAGAAAAAGAAAAGAAAAGATTATTACGACTAATAACAGGCATAATATTGTCAGGGTGGAGAAAGAGGAACAAGGCCTTCATCAACCAGAGTGGTATTTTAAGGCAAAGATTTGATCAAAGAATTCAGCTTTAGAAATTGATGAGACAGCTGTGGAGCCATCCGAGAGAAGCATAGGTGGGAAAGATGAAGAACATTGTCAATTTTGTTAAATGTAAAAGTTTGTACAAAGTTTTTTGTATGTTGAAGAAAAGATTTGGAATTATTACGGGCAGAAACATGAAGGGCGTGAATTTCATTACATGGATGGTTACGATACCGTCTATGAGCCGCCTCTCTTATCTTGGACAGCATGATAACAAGTAGAGGTTACGGGCTTAATGATTAAAGAAAGTGTGTGGAATATGTGCCTCCATGCCAGAGACAATGACCTCAGTTATGCCCTCTGCACAAAGAGCCGAGTTGAAATGCCAGAAGCACCTCCGCTTAGATGGGTCCCGAGGCAGCATCGGAGCGATTGGACAGGTTACAGAAATAAGATTGTGATCGGAGGCGCCCCATGCAGGGAACAGTTTCACATAGTAAGCAGAAGGGTTAGAGGTCAGGAAAAGATCAAGAATTTTGGGTGTCTCCAAGGCGATCAGAAATACGGGTAGGGTGCTGCACCAGCTGCCTCAGGTCTTGGAGGGGAAAACAAATGCAGGATTGTTCACGAATTTGGTCAGTAAAAGAAGATGATAGCCAATACGGGTGGTTAACATTGAAATCCCCAAGAATGGACATTTCTGCAATATGTGTTTCACTTTGGATGCTAAATAGTCGAAGAATTTTATATGGTATGAGGAGTTAGGTGAAAGATGTACAACACACATACATTTAGAAAGAGAGTAACATTAAAATCGAAGCCAGATGGTAGAAAATTCTGAAGATGCAAGACCGTGGGCACGAGAGCAAGTGATGTCGTTGTGTACATATACGCAACAGCCAGGTATGGATTGAAAATGATAATAGAGAGAGTAAGAGGAAACATAAAAGGTACTGCTGTTAGTACTCACAGACACCTGGATTTCGGTGAGGAAAAATAAGATGAGGTCTAGAACAGTATTTCCTAACCTGGGGCAAATTTCTGGATTCTAAGGGGGAAATTTATCCTGAGGGAAATCTAAATTACTAGCATTTAGTCGACGAAAGAAAAAAAATATCTTAGACCGTAGCTACTGAGTTTTCTTCAAGTATATATAGATATGGAGGATAGTGTCTATAGACTTGTGTTATTAAGCATGTAAATGTTGTGTTTTGGCAACTTTTGTCCACATGAAGGGGGAAATCCGGATGGTTGAACCGGTTGAAGGGGGAAACAACAGAAAAAAGGTTGGGAACCACTGGACTCTAGAGGAGGAGAGGTGATGTTCCACAAATTGGAAGTTAGATCTAAGACCGCCATCTAAGCTTTGTAGTTGCAGCGCCTGTTGGTGTTTATCAATGAGTTAAATGATCTTGATGCCCCAAAATAACAATTCAATATCGAGTCAATTCAGTTCAATTTGTCACCCCCAAAACAGTTGGAATACATCAGTACTTCTTTTTTTAGCCTTGCTGGTTGAAAAATGGCGTCGTATTCAGTGCCCCCCCCCCCCCCACCCCCCATCCGCCAGCAGCCATCTTTGATATATATTAACGGGTACTAGCAATCAGAAATCGCTTGACTAACGAAGCTTTTCTTGTAGCTTATAGCGCGTTTTCGTGACGTTCACCGCTCTGGTTCAATCCAGTCTATACCGTTACAGGCTGGACTGATGCTCGCTAAAATACATCGAGACTGGCCGCGTCCCATTCGTCGTTCCTATTGGCTGGGGGATCGAGTGGGCGGTCCTCCGGGCAGAAATGCAATATAGTGTTGTTGACGGTACATTAATTTCCCAAGATGTTTCAGCAAATTGCGAATATTGTAATTTTCGTGAAATTACTCTTATGGTCGGCCATCATGGGTGTTTCATGTCTTATCAGCAGCACGAGAAGCTCCTGGTCCTCTTCCCCGCTGACTGTAGTGCGCATGCGCCAGTTCTCCCCACACTGGTCCAAGGTGGTCCTGCTCTCTGGGCTGGACCGGACAGGACTGGGCTAAACCGTTCCAGACTGCCTCGCAAAAACAGTGGCCGCCCGGGACTAGCCCAGTCCAGACCGGGTCAGAGCGGCCGCGAAAACGCGCTTTTAGATAGACATCATTGCAACTGAAAAAAAGTGTCCGGCATAAAGAAGGGGGGTGGGGGGAGGGGGGGTTCTCGTAGCCCTTGGTCTAACAAGGCAGACAGTCACTGAGCTCCAACAATACCAATACTTGCACTCTTCACCTCTGGCTATTCTCTCCGGGGTTACCGCTGAACCGTGGGTTGATTTCGAGCGTCTCCCTCCCCAAGCATTCCTTGCTCCAAGTTGGTTCTGACTCCGATATCGACTTTCTTCCTCTGTCACCGCCACTACACCACTGCCATCGTCACGAAGTGAGTCTCGTGGCTGACCAAGAGTGTTACGGAGGAACATGCGTTTCTTGCAGTATATCTACACCGTGTACACCTGCATTACATTGGAGTTGTTTGTGAGGCCGTTGCTGAAAGTTGTATAATTTTTGTTTGTTGATCCTTCGTCTGTGGTCTACCACCCGGCCCTGGCAATGTGTATTATATCATTTATATCTTATTCGATATGACTTTTTATGCGCGTAAGCAAAACCCTTCAGCAACAAAATAAAAGTGAAATGCGTGTGTTGTATAGCATCAAGAAAAGTTACAAAAAAATACAAATATTGTTGAAATACTCTAAAGAAATCTCATCGTCTCGTCTCATGAGATTTCGCTATTATTACCCTCGTGGAGAAACACGAACCCTAAGCTACCTCTCTATATCTCTATCCATACATCCATTTTAACATAAAACCACAAGGCTTTAGGCTTAACAAAACAACCAATTAAGTGAACTCCCCAAAAAATAACCTAACTAACATACCCTAACCAAACCTCAGCCAACCTTAGTTAACCTAAAAAAATATTCATAAACCCACCCAATCAACCTCACTTCACCTGGCCTAACCTGGCATATAACCTAGTCATTCATAAAGCCAACCACACCTACCTAAACCCCAGCCACTACTAACCCCAGCTCATGTCTTGCTCAGGACCGGCTCCAACTTGCGGTACCGGGGCAGCACGAGGGCAAGTTCTCGGTTCACCCTCTACAGAAGTTCCGGCACCGATCTCGACACTTCCGTAATGAATGAGTTTGAGGATGGGGTGAGTTTACGGTGTCATGGTAGAGTATTATTTGAGGGGGAGCGGGAAGGTGTGTGTGTGAGAGGGAAGAGGGATGTGGATTTGTTGAATGTAGGAAAAGAAAAGAAATGAGGAATACAATGTATTAGAATGTAATATTTACAATGAATAAGTGTTCTGATGTACTAGTATGTTTGAGAGGGGAAAGTGTGTGTAAGTAAAAGGAAAGAGTGATGCATGTGTTGAATGCAAGTAAAAAAAAAAAGTAACGCATTTCAAGAAGTCTTCAAAACCGCAACCGCCGTTCCATAACTGCGGTTGCGTTTGTGAAAGCTTAGTTTAGATAGTATGCACGTGACGTCATGATCAAGTGATAAACAAAAACAAAGCAACTCTGGCCGTGAGGCTGGCCGAGGAACCCGGGGAAAAAGTTTACTTCCGTAGTAATTTATCCCCTACCAAATACATTTATGGTAACACACTTTGTGCATGATATGTTTTAATTAATTTGACCTATTCTTTCATAATAGCTAATTCAGAATATACTTCATTATTGACAGTACATATAATTTACCACTATTTAAAGTGTTGCTAAACTTGTGTTCAACATAAGGTATTTATATTATTATATTATATTATGTACCAAGTGTGGCTAAATCGCACTATCACGTAATATTCCAGCTAATAATTACGCATTTTCCTAGTATATGACAAGTGCTTGTGGGCCCTTCGGACCCATGTAATTAAGGTACGCCGTAGGTCCAATGAAAAGTGAAATATAGATTATTTCGAATTTGGCAGGGTGTTTTCTTATGTAAAATTGAATTTTAAGGGTGGTTTGTCCACTTCAACCTTTTGGTTTGAGCACTTCTTGCTATGCAAAAATGGACTTTTATATTTATATGCAAAACATAGCTTAAAGTGCGATTTTGCATAGTAAGAATTGCTCAAATGCAAAAATGGAATGAGATAAAATCGTCTTAGAATTCCATTGTACATAAAAAATTGGCATGCCAAATTTGAGAAAAAGAATTTTTGTTATTCGGCGTACCCTAACCAGGGTACCAAAATAGTTGGATTGGGTTACGATGGGAGGAAGGACAAGACCAGGGCGATGGTGCCCGACAGCTATGGGAAACTGCACCCAAGGTTGATCAGGGAGGAGCATGTGTCAGTGACATAGGAGCCATCTGGAAGGTACCTTTGGCACTTTGTACCAGAGGACCCGGTGCCACCTGAGAAGCCTGCGTTCAAGGTGGCTCAGGCTCTCTATGATCTGCTGGTGACATACGACTCCACCGACTCACTGATCGTACTGCAAGGTGACTCAACTAGGGTCAACACGGGGTGGAAGGGTGGTACTCACGCCCATTTGGAGAAGATGCTGGGACGCAAGCTCTTCTGGAGTATATGCGTGTTGCACACAAACAGTTGCCCCTGCGCCACCTTATCACCAGCATCAGGACGAGGCCTACCTCATCTGACACTGGCTTCACGGGTCTAGTGTGCAGTCTGCTGTCCAGCGTGAATGAGATGCAGTACAACGCAGAGTTCAGAGGAGTGCCAGGCGGTGAAGATCTCACGGAGATACCGGAGTATATCCTGGTCAACATGTCCACTGACCAGCAGGTCTCCTACCAGCTGGTCCAGGCTGTGAAGCGGGGCGTTCTCCCGTCCGAGCTGCAGGAGATCAAGTGTGGCAAGGTGTCCCACTCCAGATGGCTCACCACAGCCCAGTCACTCGTGTACATGTGGACCAGAAAGCATGGACTGACTGGCAAAGAACTGAACACCCTGGACATCCTAGTCAAGTACTGCCTGCAGGTGCACTTCAAACTCTACTACGACATCAAGGCTCACCACAGATTAGAGGACGGCCCCGAGCACATTCTCACGCAGCTCAGAGTGATGAGGTCGCAGCCCAAGAAGGTCCAAACAGCTGTGACCTTCTACGTGCGGACAGGAGCATCATTCGCACACTCAGAATGTGTCCTCCTCTCGCTGATGGCGAGTCAGAGTGAGGACGACCGCAGGTTCGCCGTGACCCAGATTTTGAAGCTGAGGGCTGGCGAGGAGTATGGGGACACCAGTGTAAGACCTCGCATCACACCCAAGCTGAACTTGTCAGCCACCAGCTTGCAGACACTGATCAGCTGGCAGCCTGGCCAGGTGTACGAGCCGGCATTCACCTGTTTCATTGTCCGGGGATCAGATCCAGGAGATCCTGGCCAAGCCGTACGAGGTTCCGGAGTTCTCTATCCACACTCAGAGCACCGAAAGAGTCGTGAAGCAGGTGACAGAGGCTGCGGTAGCAGTGGTGGGGCAGCAGGCCAGAGACGGGTTCATCCGGGCTCGGGCCCTCCACCGGGAGACCATGCCCTGCTTCAGGTCTAAGAAAGACATGATTGACACGTTCTAGGCCAACCTACGTAGAGGCTGTGACACTGTGATGTAGTGCCTGATGAACCAACTGATCAGAAAGAGCTTACCACGCTAGTCATTTGGAACTCATATTGGTGCATGATGCAATACACAGGACCAACCGGACACTGCGTACTCATTTAAGCATTATTCGATAAGGGTGCAATATAAAAGTGCGATTTTGCATAGTAAGAATTGCTCAAATGCAGAAATGTTACAAGATAAAATCGTCTTAGAATTCCATTTTACATAGGAAATTGGCATGCCAAAGTTGAGAAAAAGAATTTTTGTTATACGGCGTACCCTACCATGTATTGATGTTTGTAGTAGTAGTATATATTAGACAACATGTGATTGCAAACTCCAATCGTGTTGTTGCTGTCGTTGGTCACTGGTCAAAGTGCCTCGGGGTATACCACGTTCCGTGTGATTCCAACCCTTTGTGTTCCGTGTGATTCCAACACACACACTCACACACGCACACAAACGTCCATGAGTCTACTGAGTTTGTGGAATGCGGCAAGACGTTATCGCAGAGTTTTTCCTGTAATCTAATACTCCTTAAGTGTTTTTAGCCCAAAACCACCCTTCAAAATTATTCAATCGACATGGGACTAAGCCGCTTACCACCTACGATTTATTTGTGATTTTTTGAGCCTACTCTCATCAAAATTGAATTTACAGTTTCGGCTACCCAAAACAGACAGACAGACAGACACACACACCACACGGCTACTCCTATAGTATATTAGATAACCGCAACCGCAACCGCGGTTTTCATAAGTCTGACAACCGCAAGGTTGCGGTTGCGAAAAACGGACCACGCGATCCATCACTAATATATATATATATATACTATATATATATATATAATATATTATATATATATATATATATATTATATATATTATATATGGTAAAAAGATGTGGTAAAGAAAAAGATTGGAGCTAGATGTTGTGTGTGTGGGTGCGTGTGTGTGGGTGTGATATGTATGGACGCCGATAATGAGGCACATATAGCATAGACGCATAAAATGGAAGATAAAACAACAATAATACAAACGCAACCATGCCTTCAGTTATATAATACATCTCCTTTAGGCATGCTTCCTTTGACTTTAGATTATGGTACAACAAAGACTTAGATTATAGCGTTGTGAATGTAACAGATCGGCGTCACAATTCGGTGCTAAAAAATCTCTTGATTAACCTAAATTTAAAATATTTTAAAAGTTGTAAGTAAGGTGTGCTATTTTTATAATGAATAAGAATGCACCATTATTATATACATATTTTTTTACATTTTTTTTCTGGTTAAAATTGTCATTTAGATTATTTCATTTTTCCTATTTCTTTATTTTGAGTGACCCAGTTTCTATTTTATTAATGATGGACGTCTCTCTCTCTCTCTCTCTCTCTCTCTCTCTCTCTCTCTCTCTCTCTCTCTCTCTCTCTCTCTCTCTCTCTCTCTCTCTCTCTCTCTCCTAATCCGCCATTGCTGGCTCTGGAAGTTCATCAACCAGAGTTGAAATTTTAGCAAAGTTTTGAGCAAAAAGTTCAGCTTGAGAAATATATGAGACAGCTGCGGAGCCATCTGGGTGAAGCATAGGATGGACAGATGGAGTAAGTAAGTACAATTGTTAGAGATATTTTTTGGCTAGATGCCAGAAGTTACGAGAAGAGTTTGATTCAGAAAGATTGACATTTTTATTTGATGAAGGATGTTGGTAAGTTGAGAAAAGATTTGACATGGTTCGGGGCAAATATAAGGGCAGGATTTTCAGGATAGGATGTTACGGTACGTTTGTGAGCGCTCTCTATCTTGGACAGCTGAGAACATGTAGGTTAACCGGGTTGCCGAGTTTTAGGATTAGAGATTATAGAGGTGTGAAGTATGCCTTCATGCCAGAGGACAAGGACCTCAGTTATGCGCTCTGCACAACAGAGATCTTTGACAGGGACGCAATAATCATTCATGGAAAATCAGAGTATACCAAGACTTCAACACCAAGATACCTACTGGGGGTGCCCTGTGGTGCGCGGGGAAACGACCTCCGCCGTGCGGAAAGGAGTTAACCAGTCTGCTGCCATTCCTTGTTTGCATATGACTATCAATGGAAAAATCATATAGACATGGTTTATCGTATATATGATATAATGTTATCTTCGTAAATTTTTGGGTTCTATAATATTATCAAATAAAAAACAGTAAAACACGCTAAAGAAATGTATTACGAGACTCTAAAGAATATGGCTGTACAGGGGGCTTCCGAAGAAAGACTTCCGCCTCCAACGAATGAGAGAGAGATGAGAGAGAGAGAGATGAGAAGAGAGGGGAGGGAGAGAGAGAGGAGAGAGGAGATGAGAGAGAGAGAGAGAGAGAGAGATGAAGAGAAGAGAGAGAGAGAAGAGGAGAGAGAGAAAAGAGAAGAGAGAGAAGGGGAGAGAGAGAGAGAGAGAGAGAGAGAGAGAGAGAGAGAGAAGGGGAGAGTATCAGAATCAGAATCAGAAATTTATTTTCCATTTACAATGTTATTCTTGTACATCTTATACGTATAATACAATAATGCAATATCAAATACACAGTAAAATCTTAAACATACAATAAAACACACAAGTGTGTACACACATTAAATAGTAAATCATAGAATAGTAAAAAAAATAAAATAAAAAAAAATAATAAATAGTAAAAATATTTTCTACACAAGTATGCTGTCATTTAAAAGTAAGAAAAACGTAAAATGATAAAATAGTCAACAAAGGTGTTAATCATATAAAGTCATAACATAAAGTAAAGTTAAGGGTCAAGCATTAAAAGATAGCTTGTAAGCTTCTTTTTAAAAGTTAGACATACATTTTGTGTTCTTAATATGAGTAGGAAGACTGTTCCTTTATTTTGAGATGCCAGACCCCCAGCACTGACCTGTCTCCTGTGTATGTGTTTGTTTTGGGAACGTACAGCTGGTGCTGTTTGTCTTGTGTTTACATTATGTGCCCTCTTACCATAGGTAGTGGGAAAACCAACATGGTAATCTTCTATAGATTATATTATACACAGTAAGGCCAAGCTCGTACTTATACCTTTCCTTTACCTTTAGCCACTTGAGCTCTCTCAGGTAGGGCGTTACGTGTTCAAATTTTGTGCCGCCCAGTGCAACTTTTGCGGCAAAGTTCTGCATTTTCTGAATGCGTTGCAAATGAGTTGCACTTGCCACTCCCCAGATCTTAAGCCCATAATTTATTATGCTTAAAACAAGAGACTGTATCACTGTGTTCTTGTGTTCTTATCAAAGTTATCTGTAATGCGATTTATGTACAGTATAGTCCCTACAGTCTTCTTACAGATGTACGTATAGTGTATCGAATAGCATACAGTTGTCAAAATATAAACCGAGGTTCTTTTATGGAGCTGCTGGGCACTATGGTACTGGTCATAAACCCTTTGGATACGAGTGTCGTTTGGGATCTGTGCCATTTTGTCCTGGGGTTTCCCAATAAACATACATTGTGTTTTGCTAGAATTCAACATTAAACCATTTGTGTGAAAATACAATTTGCTTTAGTTAGATTTTTGTTCACTTTTGTTAATAAATTTCCCTGAATATTATCTATGGTACCAAAGTATGTATGAACTGAGTATCATCGGCGTATTGAACACTAAACACTCGGTAATAAAATGGGAGAGATCATTTAAAATAAATGGGGAAAAAGAATAGGACCGAGCACAGATCCCTGTGGGACACCAAACCTGGTCTCAAGTTTGCCTGATACATGATTTCCTAACCGCACCAGATTGCGTTCTATTTTAAAGATATTTTCCCGAAACCAGAAGGGATCTATATTTGACATAATACACTTTTTCATTAGTATTTCGTGACTTACGCTGTCGAAAGCTTTGGAAAGGTCACATAATGATCCCAAGGAAACTTTTTTGCTGTCCATGTTCTCGTATAATTTATTAGACAGTGTTAGAGAGCAGTGTCAGTTGAGAGAGCAGACCTGAAACCGTGTTGAGTGTTACTAAGTAGTTGCTTACTTTCCAGGTGTTGAGTGAGTTGTGTAGCTATGATTTTTTCTATGACCTTAGATAGATAGGTAGCAGAGATATGGGGAGGTAGTTACCAGCTACTTCTTGTCACCTGACTTAAATATTGGGACAACCATAGCGTGTTTCCATGCAGCTGGTATAACTCCATTTACAAATTTACGTGTTGATAATACAAGTTAAATATGTTATAATTACTGATAGAGAGTCTTTTATAAAACGAAGTGAATTTCATCAGAACCATAAGAGTGGGTGTTCTTCAAGTGTTTTATTGTTAGAATGACAGTCTCATTAGTCACTGGCCTAGGTCTAAACATACTGTTTGGACTCTTGCTGCGCTGTATGGGGTCTTCCGTCCTTTCTCTTATATTTTGTTGGACTTTTTCAAAAGGTATTTTTCCCAACGTTTGCAAAAAAGCTATTAAATTCCTCAGCTCTTTGCTTTATATCTACATTATTGGCCGCCAGTGTTACATTTGCTTTTTTTTTCTTACTGGACCATTCCTTATTGCGCCGATAGACGGGTTGCCCCTGTTTTTCAAGTTTATTTTTGTTATATAGGGATTTACAGTTTCGGAGTGACCCTTGACCCGTTTTTTCAATGCCCTATATCTGTTCTGCTTGTCAAGTCTTTTTTGTCGAAAGTTTGATAGTAGGTTCGTTGGCTCACTCTCTTTGCGTTTTTTGGTTTTAACCTGGACCTGATGAGTTCTGGGACCCGGGAACTTTGTCAGGGAACTGACTCATTTAAATTGGTAACAACTTTTCAGAAGTAGAGGGCCCTTCTTTTGGCGAATTTCTGAGTCATCTTTGGGGTGTATTTTAACCGGACAGTTTTGAAAGATTTCGTTCACCAAGGGCAAAGGTATTTTCGGAGGAAAAACTGTAGGTTATTTTTAACAACTTGTAGAATGGGGTGCAAAAAGGAACAAAAACTTGTTTCCTAATTAATTAACAAAATCCATCTTAGCCCCTGGGATTTTCATTCTAACACATTTTTTTTAAAGTTTTCTTTTATAAATCACAAATACTGCTTTTTGCCAAAAAAAACTTAAACAATTCGATATATTTTCCTTTGTAGAGAACCTTTTCTACCAAAAACCAAATAACTGGGTTTTTCCTAAACATCTATTCCTGACCCAAAAAGGCCCCTTTGGTTTTAATGTTTTCGATTTTTAATTTAATTTGTTTTATGTTTTCACCCCTCCTTCCATCCCCCCCCCCCTACCTTTTCCCCTATTGGTTAAAAATTTTTTTTTTTAACCACTTTGGCTTGTTTCTTATGGTCCTTAATTTGGGATTGACAAATGAAGAACACCGAAGCTGATGGTCGAACCTGCAGGTTGTCTGGTGATGGTTTTGTTCTCCGCAGTTGTAGCAGCCTCTTCGTTTTCTTATTTGGGTGTCTGGGTATTGGTAATGGTGTGTGTTGGATACCGTTTTTGGAGTTAGTTGTCTCTCTGTGATATATCCCGGAACTCATGCCGGTCGTTCCGAGTTGTGTGAGAGTGGTTTCGCCTCTCCCGCCGCCCTGACTTGACTCCCACCGTGCTGCTTCGGGACCCCGAGCCTCAAGGCATCACCTCGGGGCATAGAGCCACGCACAGGAGGTGGGTGCGAGGCGCCCACTGCCTGGGCGTAGTTGAGGGAAGGTGAGGCGTTTGGGGGTTGGGGGGTAAGAGCGGCCATCGGGTTGTGCTGTGGAAGAGGGCAGGGAACGCACCACGCTGGATGGGGTCAATGAGGCTCCTCCCTGAACAGTTGTAGTGAGAGGGAGGCGGTGAGCTGCCTTGGTGTATGAGGGGTGGGGACAACGCTATGGACGGTTTGTTGAGGGAGACCAAAGGTGGGAAGTACTTTGGTGTGATTGTTTCATATTAATTTTTTGATTTGTATTAATATACTTATTTTGATTGGCATTGGGGAAACTAGTGGCCAGTCTCTTACATTGTTTCCAGTTCAGCAGAGTCGGAATCCGGCACTGTTTGTCAATGGTTCCAATAATTTAATCGCCCCCTAGTCTATTTATAGTACAAGGTTCATTTTCCCCTTCCATGTCAAAAAATAAATCATCTAAGTCACCGGTACCAGTCTGAACGTAGGTGTTGTTTTCACTATTGCCACACCGTTTTGTTTCCCCCATTTTTCTAGGAGTTTCATTATAGTTCTCTATTTTTAGCTTGGATTGCACTCGACATCGGCAGTGGCACAATCTGACATACGTATATTTTTATGTTATCACTTTTGTTATTGAGGTCACTAATTAAGAAGCCTAAGTATCTAACATTGTTTCTGGAGCAACGTCATCAAGAATATCATTCAAACCACAGTAGATCACACATGCAGAAGGGATACGAGTGAGCTTCTCTGTCACCCAGCTTCTGAGCAGGTCTAGATTAGCCCCGGTGATAGTTCTAACTGTGGATTCTTGAGCCAAATCAGAGCGTAGAACTCGTCGTAAGTTGGCGTCCCCCAGTAGGAGACAGTTAGTAGTGGATGGTGA
Source organism: Chionoecetes opilio (assembly GCA_016584305.1). Lineage (NCBI taxonomy): Eukaryota > Metazoa > Arthropoda > Malacostraca > Decapoda > Majidae > Chionoecetes > Chionoecetes opilio. Next base: position 10,306 of record JACEEZ010006060.1, on the reverse strand, counting down.
GTCTGCATCTGGTTTATTTTTTATTTTTTTTATTTTAGAGATTTTATTTTATTATTAGAGAGAGAGAGAGAGAGAGAGAGAGATGGGGGGGGGTAAAAGATGAAAAAACAAGTCAAACGAGAAAGGAAAAAGAGAATGATGGAGGGGAAGGGAAAGATAAGGACTATGAAGGGAGAGATATATAAAAAGGATAATTCAAGTAAAATCCGATACGGGGAAAGAAGGAAGAAAGATTAAAAAGGTAGGAGAAAAATTGAGAGAAACAAGAACATAAAAGATTGAACAGAGGAGAACTTCAGAGGGTGAAAAAAAGAGATGGAAAGTCAAAAATAAGAAATGGAAAAAAAATAAGGTACTAGATTTGTACAGAGACGCTTGATGTAAACAAACTGAGTGAAGTCTTATGCAACAAAATACTTTAACCCGTGTATGCAGGTGTTCTTAAAGTAGTGCCTCAATACCCCCAGGGGGTATCGAAACCGGTTCTTGGGGGTATCCAAAAAGGCATCCTGGAAAATATTAAATTAATAATTTTGTGCACTGAATGGTGCACGAGGTCCAGGAGAACTTGGCAGAGTTACAAGTCAACGAAGGAGTGAAAACTGCTTTTGAAGCCCTGCCGTTGATACAATATTGGGCAAAGCAGATCTGGGCTTTCCAGAAACAAGCAGAGATTGCATTGGAGGTGCTCATACCGTTCGCCACCACTTATGTGAGGCCGGGTTCTCCGTGTTGATCCAGATAAAAACAAAGCAAGGACACAGTCTGGCGGTCGAATCTGATATGCGTCTTGCACTGAGCCGGGTGCGCCCTAGAATTGAGGCTTTGGTTGCTTCGAAAAAAGAGGAGCACAAGGCCCAGGCAGCTCACAGTAAAAAAAATCATGCTGAATGAGCACAAATAGTGTTGTGTACAATAATGTAATGTGGAAAACAATCTGACAGTGAGGAAATATTTTGTGTAAGAATTATACTTAATTCATTTATTTACTGAAAATAAAATAAAAGAGTCCATAGAATTCAGCTGTTTGTTCATGCCGTCCTTTTTCTCTTTTTTACAGGAATTAAAGTTGAAGTCGGGAGCAGAGGCTAATATTGGAGAGGGGGCATCAGGTTGACTTGGAGTTGAACTTTGGGATATCGGGCTGAAACTTTAAGAAACACTGCGTGTATGTGTGCTGGGTTTCTTACTACTTAACATGAGTTTTCATATTTTTTTTTTATTATTACTTTTTCCCCCCTATTTTAACATTTTTTTNTCCTTCACATGACACTTATCACATTGCATGAGAGAAAGTTCAAGGCAGATTCCCTCCAATTTCGACCATTACCCTTCGCCAAATAATAAACTGGCATCCCGAACTACTCGTAACCAGGATATGATTATATATGATACTTTCATTTCTTGTTTACGTCTATTGGCATGAAGATTTGGCAAACTATCCAGAGAATGAACTGCAGTCTACCAGGGGATATGAATCCATCAGCCAATAATGATGTGTGGGAGGTTTTTTGGCCTTAGAAGATCCGGATTCAGATATTAATATAGAGTTATAGGGGTATTCATAATTAGCCCTCAAGTTTTTAAGCTACTAGCTTGTCATCCATTGATCATTGACTGCGGTCACATATAGCTATCCTTCATCAACCCTTAAACTTGTGCTGCATCACTGAGCCACTGACAGCCAGTTCACAGGGCACAGCTGGCATCCATGAGCCACTGACAGCCAGTTCACAGGGCACAGCTGCATCCACTGAGCCACTGACAGCCAGTTCACAGGCACAGCTGGCATCCTGAGCCACTGACAGCCAGTTCACAGGGCACAGCTGGCATCCACTGAGCCACTGACAGCCAGTTCACAGGGCACAGCTGCATCCATTGAGCACTGACAGCCAGTTCACAGGGCACAGCTGCATCCATTGAGCCACTGACAGCCAGTTCACAGGGCACAGCTGGCATCCATGAGCCACTGACAGGCCGTTCACAGGGCACAGCTGGCATCCATTGAGCCACTGACAGCCAGTTCACAGGCACAGCTGGCATCCATTGAGCCACTGACAGCCAGTTCACAGGGCACAGCTGGCATCATTGAGCCACTGACAGCCAGTTCACAGGGCACAGCTTGCATCCCATTGAGCCACTACAGGCAGTTCACAGGGCACAGCTGGCATCCACTGAGCCACTGACAGCAGTTCACAGGGCACAGCTGGCATCCATTGAGCCACTGACACCAGTTCACAGGGCACAGCTGGCATCCACTGAGCACTGACAGCCAGTTCACAGGGACAGCTGGCATCATTGAGCCATTTGACAGCCAGTTCACAGGGCACAGCTGGCAAATCCATTGAGCCACTGACAGCCAGTCACAGGCACCAGCTGGATCCACTGAGCCCTGACAGCAGTTCACAGGGCACAGCGGGCATCCATTGACCCATGACAGCCAGTTCACAGGGCACAGCTGGCATCCATCTGAGCCACTGACAGCCAGTTAAACAGGCACAGCTGGCATCCATTGAGCAACTGACAGCCAGTTCACAGGGCACAGCTTGCTCCACTGAGGCCACTGCCCAGCCAAAGTTCACAGGGCAAACAGCTGGCATCCACTGAGCCACTGACAGCCAGTTCACAGGGCACAGCTGGCATCCACTGAGCCACTGACAGCCAGTTCACAGGCACAGCTGGCATCCATGAGCCACTGACAGCCAGTTCACAGGGCACAGCTGGCATCCATTGAGCCACTGACAGCCAGTTCACAGGGCACAGCTGGCATCCTTTGAGCCACTGACAGCCATTTCACAGGGCACAGCTGGCACCCAAATTGAGCCACTGACAGCCAGTTCACAGGGCACAGCTGGCATCCATTGAGCCACTGACAGGCAGTTCACAGGCACAGCTGGCATCCACTGAGCCACTGACAGCCAGTTCACAGGGCACAGCTGGCATCCATTGAGCCACTGACAGCAGTTCACAGGGCACAGCTGGCATCCATTGAGCCACTGACAGCCAGTTCACAGGCACAGCTGGCATCCACTGAGCCACTGACAGCCAGTTCACAGGGCACAGCTGGCATCCATTGAGCCACTGACAGGCAGTTCACAGGGCACAGCTGGCATCACCATGAGCCACTGACAGCCAGTTCACAGGGCACACTGGGCATCCATTGAGTCTTCATTTCCTGTCAATGAATTTGAAGTCTCGTTTCCATCTCACTCTTGAGCAGCATTAGATAATCTCTTGGCATGTTTCTCCAAGCTCACACATGTTCTTGGCAGGAGGACGTAGAGCTCAGTGTTGTCACAAGGTGTTACGGAATGACTAGAGAGAGAGAGAGAGAGAGAGAGAGAGTTTTATGTGTTAGATGTGTATGACCTGTACAATATAATCCTGACCGCCTTGAAGACACGTTCAACATTCTTGACGTTTTCCTAATCTTCTGGTTTTCCAGCCCTTCTGGTCATGGGGTTCACGGTGGACCTCCGACAGGCACTACACTGAATTAAAATAAGATCCCATTCCAAAACGCCATAAATCTGATTAGATAGGTCACTTTCGGACAACTGGTGCTAGCGACCATATTTGATGTTATTTTAACCACAATAAGGCAATCTTAAGTGTTCTTATGTTGAAAAAGATGTTGAAAAATGTTGAAAAAGCAATAGTATTTGAAAGTAGAAATAATATTGAGATGAGATATAATATGGAGAATAAGAAACCATAAGAAATCCTTGGGCACACAATCTATAATCTTTCAGCATCAATGGAAAAATATATTCACCCAAACATTTTGACGTAACAGTTCCTTAAAGCTGTGGGACCATACATGAGTAGATCATACTTTAAAATACTATTTCTTCTAACCAATGTTCATGGTATGGACATGAGTACACACAACCCTCGTTTTCCCGGAACTCCATTTCCCGGATATCGGATTTGCCGGACAAAATCCAAGGTCCGGGGATATGTCAGAGTCCCGGACAAATGCCTGGTCCATTCGTAAATCGACAAAGTTGTCCGGCCGGTCCCGAGCATCTCCTGTCAAACCCCTGGTCAGTGTCCGCGCCTCCCGCCAGGTGGCAGCATGGTCAGCGGTCGTAATGTTTACATTTGGGCACAAGAAACACTCACGGTTCACCTGCACCGCCTCCGTCAGTCCCCTGACCCCCACTGCCCCTGGTGCAGGAACGTCTCTGAGACTAGTGAACACTTTCTGCTGCAGTGTCCGCGCTTCCACTCCCACCATGTAGTGCTACGCTCTCAACTCCCACCCTGAACGTCGCCACTTTGACCAGCCCACCCTGCTGGTGGCGGCGGGCGTCCACCCAGGTGGCAGCATGCTAAGCGGTCGTATTGTTTACATTTGGGCACATACCACTCACGGTTCACCTGCACCGCCTCCGTTAGTCCCCTGACCCTCACTGCCCCTGGTGCAGGAACGTCTCTTGAGACTATTGAACACTTTCTGCTGACTCCCGCCAGGTGGCAGCATGCTCAGCGGTCGTATTGTTTAAATTTTTGGGGACAGACACTCACGGTTCACCTGCACCGCCCCCCGTTAGTCCCCTGACCCCCACTGCCCCTGGTGCAGGAACGTCTCTGAGGCTATTGAACACTTTCTGCCTCACCTGTGCCTTCTGAGGAAGACACGGTTAACTACAGCGCCTGTGATAGCATCATAGGACATCACCAGGGCTCATAGTGTTCCCAAGGATCCTCGCAGCCTTATAAACAACAACAAAGTGACGTAAAAGTCCGCGGCGGGGTAGTTGATATTGGCGGTTGCCGGACAGTAAATACTAGAGTAGGATAAACGTCCGGAGGGTGGGTAATGGCCTCGGACTTTGCGATTCCCGGACGTTCGTGACCACAGCTCCCCCTATTAGTCCGGGAAAACGAAGTTTGTGATGTACAGTCAAACCTCGATATAACGGACTAAAGGGGGGAGGAGTGGTCCGTTAAAGCCGATTGTCCGTTATAGCGAGGGTATTTTCCCAAGGGTTTGGAAAAATATATGAAAAAAACGGAAAATTGTGAAATAAATGAGAAAAATCACAACACAACCCGACCCTGTAGCTAGTAAGCTAGCTCTGGAAGGTAAAAACAACTAGCCAACACAGCCCGTGGCTGCGTCAAAGGTATGATATATCATGGATAATAAAAGAACAAAGGGAGCCTACGTAAGCTGTTGGTGGAAACATGTACGTGCATCTCCAGGATTAGGCCCTTGACAACTGGGTGGGTGAGGACCGTTACCCGGCACAGGTAGTGTATCCCGGTTCCACATTACTTCCCCGGGTTATATCCAGGTTAATTGTACATAACCCGAAGGAAGGTAAGAACAGACTGGTAGGCTGGTACGGCTGCCCTGGCCCGGGATCGAACCAGGGCCCGCAGTCGTACCAGCACGAACTACCACTTGCACCACGGAGCGGACTTGCTAATGCTCATAGTATTATATATATATATGAGTGAATGCAAAATTCTATTAAATGTTCACTATTTAGGTCAGTGTAGCAATGGTGTACTTAGATAAGGTGGATTTAGGGTGTGAGGTGACAGGGAAGTGAGCCCTCACCATACCTAAAGTCATAAACAATACAACCTCTAGTAAATTATAGCAAAACAGTCCTTTCCAGTATTCTTAATTGTATCATGCAAATCTTAAAACCTAAGCATCCAAGTAAAAGGTAGAAATAATAATTAGTTGAGTGACATCGAGGCATGCGGCTAATAAAAAGAAAAAACAGTCACGCAAATCTACATCGAGTCCTTCATATGTTAATCGGGTTATATATCAAACCATTGTTTTATAGTGAAAACCGATTTTCAACATAGAACAATTCCTTATCATGCGGCTCGTTTTACCCGATGACCCTTTTCCCAACGCTTTATCAGGACGATCAAACCAAAGCCTGTGAAAGGTACAACAATACTAGAGGGAGATTTCAGCGGGTTTCCCAAGGTATTGAATTGTTAGACTAGGACCATTTTATTGATATGTTAAGTCAGTCAAACACGTGTCACATTAGCAGGTACATGTTCACCGAAAGGGTATTAGGGGGGACGGGGAGGTAGCAGCGGCCACGCCATAACACTAAGCACATTAAAACAATACCACCTTCACCACAATCACTAGCAACAAGGCTCTTCTTTTTATATTTAATGTTTAAAAATCTTAACCAAGCATTCCCAATAATGTAAAAATATTTAGTATTTGAAAATTTCGAGCGCCGATAAGGGTAATTGGGGTTAAGTACAGGAAGACTTTAGCAGGGTCGTTACACCATACCTATATAAAACCATTTTTTAATAAAACCTTTTAACCATAAATTTAAAGGCCCAGGCTCCTCCTTATTTCTTATTTATGTGATCCCCAGCCCAAAATCCTTAAAACCCAGGCATCCAAAGTAAAAATTTGAGTAAAATAAACATTTTCTTTATTACTTCCTCCTTTTGAAGAAAAAAACATTACGCAAATGGTCCTACATCCGATCCACACCCGAGGTCCAACAACGATTTTCCCCACCTTTGTCTGTTTTCCATTTTTTTATTAGTTTTGATTTTAAAAAAAATTAGGGGTTCCATTTCATGTTTTTGACGTCTCTGTTACCAGGGATCAGCTCAAGAGCTGTTTTTAGGTCATACCGCCTCGATGTCTTATCAGAAACATCCATATTAAAACCGCCCCTTTCTTCCCCCGTCGTAATATACACATGTACCCTTCACTATTCCCCTTCACTCCCTGCCCTACTATATAGAGCTAAAATTTCCTGAAAAACAGCGCTATTGCAAAGTTCAAGGGGATTCTGTATAGCGGGGTGCACAGGTGTTCCCACATAATCGCAGTCGTGAGCTATTTTTCAAGTCACTAATAATTACTACCATTGCACGGCCTGTAGAAGGTGTTGGTGGGTAGTGTGAGGGCTGTAGGAAGGATGGTATATAGTGGGCTACTAGAGGGGCACGTGAGGGGGTTTGAACTAGTTCAAATAGAGAACACGAGAAAAACCATTAAAATACACAGAGGTAGTGGTGGTGGTGGAGCTTACATTCAAAGCAGCGGTGCCGCTGTTCCCCTCAAGCAGCGGGGACACAATATTTTCCCATCATGATGTCTTCCATTACTATATTGTCTTCCAGAATCACTGATAATAAATATATTTTAAATCAGACCTTTGGAAACAGCTTTATTTTGATATTGCAAAACTTAGTTACGTATAATGTTCTAAAAAATTGTGGCACCACCGCTCACGCAGCCCGCCAAAAGATCTGGCGGCTCCAATTCTTTTGCCTCGAGAGCACGTCCTTCAAGGTCACACAAGCAGGAAAGTGACGTCAGATGACGTCACTAAATGGACGTCACGTTGGCAAGACACACGTAGCAAATACGTGTAGTCTGAACCCGCATAAGATTCCCTTATTGTGGTTAAAATAACATCAAATTTTGGTCGCTAGCACCCAGTTGTCCGCAATTTACCTATCTAATCAAGATTTATGGACATTTGGAACGGGATCTATTATTCAGTGCAGTGGCCTATTGGGCAGCTTTACACACTGGATAAACGGGCAGTGGTTGCCCATCCTCCATTGATGAAACCGCACCCCCTATTGCCGAAGCAAGAGGCTGTAATCAAGTTGTGGGGTGTAAAGGCAGCTGGGGTTTGTAATATCAGTGCAGAGCTCCTCAAAGCTGGGGGTGAGGCCATGATCCGCAGGGGTTGCTTGCTGTCCTGATGCGTGTGGCAATAAAGGGACCGTTCCGGATCCTGACTAGAAAGGGGGCTGGTCGTCCCTATCTAGAAAGGGAAAGGGGACCGTCAAGACTGCAACAATTACCGCAGTATTACATTGCTCAGCGTGCCAGGCAAAGTGCTTGCCCATCTATTGCTGACACTGATTTCCCCAGTTATCTGCTGAAGCATTTAGAGACCTCAGCAGCCTGGGTTCACGCCTGGTGAGTCAACAACGGACCCTATCTAGCGCTTCGTGTCCAAAGTGGAACGCCGACGTGAGTTTCGGCAGGGGATGCTTGCAGCCTGTGTTGATCTCAAGAAGGCGTTTGACTCAGTGCATCGTGAGTCCCCTCTGGGATCTTCTGCGACTTCGCGGGATTCCTGCAAGGACTATTGGTTTGATGACTGGTCTGTACTTTGGGACTGAGAGTGCTGTAAAGTGTGGGGCAGGTGTATCTAGCTTATTCCTGTGAATACAGGAATGAGGAAAAGGGTGCGTCCTTGCCCCATCACTTTTCAACACTTGTATGGACTGGGGTTTTTGGGCAAAGTTGTAGATCAAAGTGATTGTGGAGCATTCCTCGGCAACACCAAAATCACTGATATGTTTTTGCCGATGATGCAGTTGCAGTAATCATTGCTGAGTCGCTGGCGGTCCTGGTGATGGCTGTCGAGGCGCTGCACGAGGCGGCAAAGCCGTTGGGACTTGAGGGTTCAATTTGAGGGTTCTCCTATTTCAAGACCAAGGTCCAGGTGTTTGGGGAAACTTACTAGATGAAACAGTACATTCTGTTTATTTATATTTATTTTTTTTTTACATTAGTGCCATAACACCTGTAGGCACATATTTTTCCTCGACCTCGAAGTCTCGGATGGTAGGCCCTGGAGGTTCACTTGAGGGCTGAGATTGTTGGCCCTCGCCCCTGGTGGCGCAGGCAGGATTTTTATAGTGACGCTTGTGATTAGAGGCTCATGCCACCCCTTGTGTCCTCCGATGCACTCGCAATCAAAGTAGAGTTAATGGGCAGCGCATGTGGGTGTTCTTAGGCCCTCGACAGGGCAGAAAGATTTTGGTTTTGTCGGGGATCGAACTCGGGTCACTGAAACGCCACTCGAACACTAACCACTCTGCTCCCACCTCCCCATTATGCATGCGGCGACGACATTAAGATCTTTGAAAGTTTTACTTACCTTGGTAGCGCAGCCCGTAATGATGGGGGATCACGTCAAAAAGTTTTACGGCGGATTGGCATACCCCACCGGTGTTTTGGACTCGTCAGCACGAGTATTTAGCATTTTCAGTACTGTGCAAGAGGACAAAGATCCAGATCTTCAAGTCTCTTGTTTTCCCTGTATATTCTAGGGTTTTGAGACATGGACACTAAATAGCGACTTGAAGAGGCGAATCGATGCCTTTGGTAATAAGTGTTTTTGCAGAATCATGGGGTATCGCTGGGATGATTACGTGTCAAATAAACGATTGCACCGTGAGACTGAATCGGGGCCTATACCTGCATAGTCCATCAGCGCCAAACCCATCGGCTATATGGGCATGTGGCACGCTACCCTGAAAACCGATCCTTCCCATCGGGTTGTATCTGTAAGAGACAATCCGGCGGGGGAGGAGGCCAAGGGGCGCCCAAAAGGCTTGTGGCTGGGGTAAGTTGATGTTTCCTGTCAAGATTTTCTTGGTATGGGAAGGAAGGCCTGCATGGGGACTCGCGCGTGGGGGACCCCGGGGGGTGGCGTCGTAGGGGGCGAGGCGGGGGGGGGCGCCCCACTGCGCATGCCCCCAATGATTGATTGAATATCCGATTCGTACTTTAAAAACTTGCAATACTAGTCCATTTTAATTGAGATGCATTCATTATACAATCGTGACTTGCTATACTTCTATTGTTTTTACTTTTATTACTTCATCGCTCAAAAAATTCATTATATTTTCCATTGTGAAAACTGTAACGTACTGAAATTTTAATTACATCATTATGATGTTTCGTATTTTTCAGTGAAAATGAGTTTCCTTACTGGTTTTTTTTACACGGGATTGACATATTGTTCAATAGAATATGTGTGGCAGTAACCCAATCTATCATTTGCCCCCCTTATACACTGTCAATGGTATCACAAACTTCTATTTACTGTAAACTGTTTTTAAAATAGATCTATAGATAAGAAGGCAAATAGTGTAGCTGCTAATAAATCCTCTAGTTAGCCAGATGCATAGAAAGACAGATCGTCAGCCACTGAAACTAGAGATGATAGTAAGTCCAGGGTTTTAATACCTGATTAATAGAAAAGGAAAAGTTTTCACCGATAAGCCTCAAATTCTGATGACTTAATTAAGGGGACCTGGCATACAAAGCCATGTTAAGCGTGATTCCAAGACGGTAGTAAATGGTGAATAGATCCTGTCGAACAAGGTAGCAATAGAATTAATCATGACATGCTAGTATATGTAAGAGATCCTCCCAGGAAAAATCGCGGTTACTCTCTCATTAGTGCATCTACATGTTTGGATCAGCGCCGCGTTTAAAAAATGGTTGGAATTAAGGAAACCCTTCTAAAATTTTGGA
>JACEEZ010006058.1:0-37250 GCA_016584305.1 Chionoecetes opilio | reverse complement strand
CAATTTTTTTAAAAAAAGAAATAATTATTGGTATATTATTTTTTCCCTACATTTGAAGAAAACTTTTTTTTAAAAACTTTGCATATAAAGTTAAATTTTAAAAACAATAAAAAAAATTTAAATTTTATTTATGTTTTATGAAATTTGAAGCTTTCTAGGGTGCAAATTTTTCTAAAAAGGGGTTTTTAACATACAAAAAAAATTTTGTAGAAAAGCAAATTTACAGGATAAATTTTTCCCAAAAATTTTAATTAAAACCTCTTTTTAGTTTTGCAATAGGGTTTTTAATTTAAACAAATTGTTAAAAAATTTTTTTTTAAATAACGTTAAAAAGGTTTTTCAAGCTTGAAAAAATTTTTTGAATAAAACCGTTTTTTTACAATAAATTTCCCCAAAAAAACCCAAAAATTTAAATGGTTTAAAATGTAAGCTATTTAGGTGAAAAATTTTTTTCCTAAAAAAAGTTTTTAAATCCTCTTTTGGGGGGGAAAACCCCTATAATATTTAAAACTTAAGCTAAAAAAAAATTGAAAAATTACTTTTTTTGGGGTTTTTTATAGCCTTTAAAAGAAAACTATTGTATATAAAAATAACCTACGTTTAAAAGAAACTATAAAAAAAACGCTTGAAAATTACGTTATATCACAAAAAATAACCTTTTAACTTTTTATTTAATGCAAATGTAATGTAACTACTTATATGTGCAAATTATTCAAAAAAAGAGGATTTTATACTTCAATTTTTTAGGAAAACAGCTATATATCCCGATAAATCTAATACTTTAAAAACCACTACTTTTTAATGGTTTATAGCAATATGATAAGTAAACTCTTGTTATATCAATAACGCTACAGTTTACAAAAACCCCCAAAATGAAAACGCTTGCAATATACCGTTATATCCCCATAAAAACCTTTTAAATTTTCTTTCTATTTTTTAGCTTAAGGGTAATGCAAGCTACTTATATTTTGGCAAATTTTTCCCTAAAAAGGGGTTTTTTATCTTAAATTTTGTGGGAAAAACCAGCATATTTTACAGAAAAATTTGCTAATAAAAATTAAAACCCCATTTACTTTTTTATGGGTTTATAGAAATATGATAAGTAAAACTACTTGTATATATAAAATAAGTTTTAAAATTTACAAAGAACTATAAAAAAACGTTTTGAAATTCCGAATATCACAAAAAAAACCTTTTAAATCTTCTATTTATTTAGCTTAATGTAAGTAAGCTATTTTATGGGGTGCAAATTATTCTAAAAAAAGGGAATTGTAAAACTTCAATTGTGGGAAAAACACTAAAATACACCGAAAACCAGCTAAAATCATTAAAAGAACACATTTTTGAGGGTAAAATCCATTTTTCCAAAAAGGTAATCCTTCTATTAATGATAAAACACCACAATTAAAAAAAAACTATGAAAAACACGTATAATTAAATTTGGGAATCAAAATATAGAGTCTCAACTCCTATTATAAGGGCTTACAGTAGTTTAAAATAGCTTTTTCTAACGAACAACAACTAAAATTCCACATTTTGAATTTTTTTATAAAAAAAAGGGGTGAATAATGTCAATTTTCCCACATTTTTTTAGGCTTTCAAAATACATTTTAAACCTTGAAAAAAAATTTTTTTTTTAAAGGGAAAAAAATTTTATAAAATAAATTTCATTAAAAAAAACTATTTTTTAAAACTCATAATAATTTTAAAATTAGTTTTGTTTTAAGTTTCTGAATAATTCAAATTTTTGACCTTTTTTTGGCTTTCAAAAATACATTAAAAAACTTGAAAAAACGTTTTTTTTTAAGATTAAAATTGATACCCAAATTTTTATGAAAAAAACATATTTCTTTGCTCATAACATTGTAAAAAAATAGTTTTTGTATAAGTGCCGAAATGTCAAATTTCGACATTATTTAGCCTTTCAAAAATACATTAAAATACTTGAAAAACATTGTTTTTAAGATTAAAATTGATAGTAGATTCATGAAAAATACATATTTTTAGCTATTAATTTTGTAAAATATAGTTGTCGCAGATATAAAAAGCTATTTAGCTACAGATATAAAAGAAATATACTTCAATTTTGTAGAAAAAACAACTCTTCACTGATAACTAGCTAAAATCATTGAAAACACTACATTTTATGGTTTATAGCAATATGATAAGTAAAACTACTTGTATATATACAATAACGCTACGGTTTACAAGAAACTATGAAAAACGTTGCAATATACCGTTATATCACAATAAATAACCTTACTCTTTATTTAATAGCTTAATGTAATGTAAGCTACTTATAGGTGCAAATTATTCTAAAAAAGGATTTTATACTTCAAATTGTAGGAAAACAGCTTATATCAACTGATAAACTAGCTAAATCATTGAAAACACTACATTTTATGGGTTTATAGCAATATAATAAGTAAAACTACTTGTATATATACAATCACGCTACAGTTTAGAAGAAACTATGAAAAACTCTGCAATATACAGTTTATATCACAATAAATAATCTCTTACTCTTCTATTTAATAGCTTAATGAATGTAAGCTACTTATAGGTGCAAATTTTTCTAAAAAGAGGATTTTATACTTCAATTTGTAGGAAAACAGCTATATATCACCGATAAATAGCTAATATAATTGAAAACACTACATTTTATAGGTTTATAGCAATAGGATAAGTAAAACTACTTGTATATATACAATAACGCTACAGTTTACAAGAAACTATGAAAAACGCCTGCAATATACCGTTATATCACAATAAATACCCTCTTACTCTTCTATTTAATAGCTTTATGTAATGTAAGCTACTTCTAGGTGCAAATTATTCTAAAAAAAGGATTTTATACTTCAATTTGTAGGAAAACACCTATATATCACTGATAACTAGCTAAAATCATTGAAAACACTACATTTTATGGGTTTATAGCAAAATAATAAGTAAAACTACTTGTATATATACAATAACGCTACAGTTTAGAAGAAACTATGAAAAACGCTTGCAATATACCGTTATATCACAATAAATAACCTCTAACTTTTATTTAATAGCTTAATGTAATGTAAGCTACTTATATGTGCAAATTATTCTAAAAAGAGGATTTTATACTTCAATTTGTAGGAAAACAGCTATATATCACCGATAAATAGCTAATATCATAGAAAACACTACATTTTATGGGTTTATAGCAATATGATAAGTAAAACTACTTGTATATATACAATAACGCTACAGTTTACAAGAAACTATGAAAAACGCTTTGCAATATACCGTTTTATCACAATAAAAAAAAAAATAAAAAAACCTATTACTCTTCTATTTATTAGCTTAATGTAATGCAAGCTACTTTATAGGTGCAAATTATTCTAAAAGGAGATTTTAATACTTCAATTTGTAGAAAACAGCTATATATCACAGATAAATAGCTATATAATTGAAACAGTACATAGATGGGTTTATAGCAATATGATAAGTAAAACTACTTGTATATATCAATAACGCTTACAGTTTACAGAAACTATGAAAAACGCTTGCAATATACCGATATCTCCACATAAGATAACTCTTAATCCTCTATTTATTAGCTTAATGTAATGTAAGCCTACTTTTGGTGCAACTTATTCTAAAAAAAGGATTGTATACTTCGAAAAAATTGTAAGGAAACAGCTATATATCACCGATAACCACTAAAATCATTGAAAAGAACACATTTTGAGGGTATAATACATTATCATAGGTAAATACCTTCTATTAATGATATAACCCACAATTAGAAGAAACTATGAAAAACACTATAAATCTACATTGTATCACAATATAGAGTCTCAAACTCCTATTATAAGCTTACATTAGTGTAAAATAGCATTTTCTAACGAAAACAACTCTAATTCCACATTTTGAATTTTTCTATAAAAAAGGGCTGAATAATGTCAATTTTCGAAAATTTTTTAGGGCTTTCAAAAATACATTAAAACACTTGAAAAAACGTTGTTTTTTTTTGGAATTAAAATTGATTACATAAATTTCATGAAAATACATATTTTAAGCTCATAATATTGTAAAATATAGTTGTGTTAAGTTGCTGAATAATATCAAATTTCGACATTTTTTAGGCTTTCAAAATACATTAAAACACTTGAAAAAACGTTGTTTTAGATTAAAATGGAATACCAAATTTCATGAAAAATACATTTTCTAGCTCATAACATTGTAAAATATGTTGTGTATAAGTGCTGAATAAGTGTCAATTTCGACATTATTTAGCCTCTCAAAATACATTAAGATACTTGAAAAAACTTGTTTTTAAGATTAAAAATTTGATTATGTATATTTATGAAAAATACATATTTTTAGCTATAATTTTGTAAAATATAGTTGTCGCAGATATAAAAAGCTATTTAGGCTACAGATATAAAGAACATATACTTCATTTGTAGAAAAAAAACAACTCTTCACTGATAACTAGCTAAATCATTGAAACACTACATTTTATGGGTTTATACCATATGATAATAAAACTACTTGTATATATACAATAACGCTACCGTTTACAAGAACAATGAAAAACGCTTGCAATATACCGTTATATCACAATCATAACCACTTACTCTTCTATTTTAATACTTAATGTACTGTAAGCTACTTATAGGTGCAAATTATGCGAAAAAAAGGATTTTATACTTTAATTTGTAGGAAAACGCTATATAATCACCTGAAAACTAGCTAAAATCATTGAAAACACTACATTTTATGGGTTATAGCAATATAATAAGTAAAACTACTTGTATATATAACAATCACTCTACAGTTTAGAAGAACCTATGAAAAACTCTTGCAATATACATTTTATATCATAATAAATAATCTCTTACTCTTCTATTAATAGCTTAATGAAAGTAAGCTACTTATATGTGCAAATTTTTTCTAAAAAGAGGATTTTATCTTCAATTTGTAGGAAAACAGCTATATATCACCGATAAATAGCTAATATAATTGAAACCTACATTTTATAGGTTGTATAGCAATAGAATAGGGTAAACCTACTTGTATATATACAATAACGCTACAGTTACAAGAAACTATGAAAAAACGCCTGCAATATCCGTTATATGCACAATAAATCCGTCTACTCTTCTATTTAATAGATTTATGTAATGTAAGCTACTTCTAGGTGCAAATTAATTCTACAAAACAAAATTTTATACCTCAATTTTTGTAGAAAACACCTATATATCCTGATAACTAGCTAAATAATGAAACACTACATTTTTTATGGATTTTATAGCAAATAATAAGTAATACACTTGTATATATCCAATAACGCTACGTTTAGAGAAAACTATGAAAAACGCTTGTCATATATCCGTTATCATCACAATAAATAACCTCTTACTCTTTTATTTAATAGCTTAATGTAATGTAGCTACTATAAGTGGGCAATTATTTCTAAAACAGGAGTTTATACTTCAATTTGTAGGAAAACAGCTATATTCATCGATAAATAGCTAATATCATAGTGCACACACTACATTTTTATGGTTTATACCAATATGATAGTAAAATACTTGTATATATACAATAACGCTACAGTTTAAAAGAAACTACAAAATGCTTGCAATATACCTTATATCACAATACATAAACATTTTACTCTTCTATTTAATAGCTTAATGTATGAAAGCTACTTATAGGTGCAAATTATTCTAAAAAATGATTTAAACATCAATTTGTATTGGAAAATAGCTATATATCACTGATAACTAGCCTAAAAACATTGAAATCACAACATTTTATGGGTTATAGCATATAATAAGTAAAACTACTTGTATATATACAATAACGCTCACAGTTTACAAAGAAAGTATGACAAACGCTTGCAATATACCTTAATCACAATAATAACCTCTACTCTTCTATTTATTAGCTTATGTAATGTAAGCTACTTATAGTGCGTCAAATTATTCTAAAAAAAGGATTGTATACTTCAAATTGTAGGAAAACATCTATATATTGCCCGATAACCAGCTAAATCATGAAAAGAACACATTTTTGGAGGGTATAATACATTATCATAAGGTAAATACCTTTCTATTAATGATATAACACCACAATTAAGAGAAACTATGAACAACACGTATAATATACAATTGATCACAATATGAGTCCTCAAACTCCTATTATAAGCTTACTGTAGTTTAAAATAGCATTTTCTAACGAAAACAACTATAATTCCACATTTTGAATTTTTCTATAAAAAAAAGGGCTGAATAATGTCCAATTTTCGACATTTTTTTAGGCTTTCAATTACATTAAAACCCTTGAAAAAACTTGTTTTTTTAGGAATAAATTGATACATAAAATTTCATAAAAAAATACATATTTTAAGCTCATAATATTTGTAAAATATAGTTGTGTTAAGTTTGTGAATAAATGTCAAATTTCGACATTTTTTAGGCTTTCAAAATACCTAAAACACTTGAAAAAACGTGTTTTTTAAGATTAAAATAGATCCCTAAATTTCATGAACAAATACATATCTTTAGCTCATTAGCATTGTAAAATATAGTTTGTGTATAAGTGCTGAATTAATGTCAAATTTTCGACATTATTTAGCCTTTCAAAAATACATTAAAATACTTGAAAAAACATTGTTTTTAAGATTAAATGATATGTAATTTCATGAAAAATACATATTTTTAGCTATTAATTTTGTAAAATATAGTTGTCGCAGATATAAAAAGCTATTTAGCTACAGATATAAAGAAATATACTTCAATTTGTAGAAAAAACACTCTTCACTGATACTAGCTAAAATCATTGAAACACTACATTTATGGGTTTATAGCAATATGATAAGTAAAACTACTTGTATAATACAATAACGCTACGGTTTACAAGAAACTATGGAAAAACGCTTGCAATATACGTATATCACAATAAATAACCTCTTACTCTTTTATTTAATAGCTTAATGTAATGTAAGCTACTTAAAGGTGCAAATTATTCTAAAAAAAGGATTTTATACTTCAATTTGTAGGAAAACAGCTATATATCACTGATAACTAGCTAAAATCATTGAAAACACTACATTTTATGGGTTTATAGCAATATAATAAGTAAAACTACTTGTATATATACAATCACGCTACAGTTTAGAAGAAACTATGAAAAACGCTTGCAATATACCGTTATATCACAATAAATAACCTCTTACTCTTTTATTTAATAGCTTAATGTAATGTAAGCTACATATATGTGCAAATTATTCTAAAAAGAGGATTTTATACTTCAATTTGTAGGAAAACAGCTATATATCACCGATAAATAGCTAATATCATTGAAAACACTACATTTTATGGGTTTATAACAATATGATAAGTAAAACTACTTGTATATAACGCTGTATAACGCTACAGTTTACAAGAAACTATGAAAAACGCTTGCAATATACCGTTATATCACAATAAATAACCTATTACTCTTCTATTTATTAGCTTAATGTAATGTAAGCTACTTATAGGTACAAATTATTCTAAAAAGAGGATTTTATACTTCAATTTGTAGGAAAACAGCTATATATCACCGATAAATAGCTAATATCATTGAAAACAGTACATTTTATGGGTTTATAGCAATATGATAAGTAAAACTACTTGTATATATACAATAACGCTACAGTTTACAAGAAACTATGAAAAACGCTTGCAATATACCGTTATATCACAATAAATAACCTCTTACTCTTCTATTTATTAGCTTAATGTAATGTAAGCTACTTATAGGTGCAAATTAATCTAAAAAGATTATTTTATACTTCAATTTGTAGGAAAATAGCTATATATCACCGATAAATAGCTAATATCATTGAAAACACTACATTTTAAGGGTTTATAGCAATATGATAAGTAAAACTACTTGTATACAAATAACGCTACAGTTTACAAGAAACTATGAAAAACGCTTGCAATATACCGTTATATCACATTAAATAACCTCCTACTCTTCTATTTAATAGTTTAAATGTAATGAAAGCACTTCTAGGTGCAAATTATTCTAAAAAAAAGGATTTTATACATCAATTTGTAGGAAACACCTATATATCACAATAACTACTAAAATCATTAAAAAACACTACATTTTATGGGTTTATAGCATATCATTAGTAAACAACTACTTGTATATATACAATAACGCTACAGTTTAGAAGAAACTATGAAAAACGCTTGCAATATACCGTTTATATCACAATAATACCTCTTACTCTTTTATTTATAGCTTAATGTAAGTAAGCTACTTATATGTGCAAATTATTCTAAAAAGAGGATTTTATACTTCAATTTGTAGAAAACAGCTATATATCACCGATAAATAGCTAATATCATTGAAAACACTACATTTTAGGGGTTTTATAGCAATATGATAAGTAAAACTACTTGTATATATACAATAACGCTACATTTACAAGAAACTTTGAAAAACGCTTGCAATTACCGTTATATCCGAAAAATAACCTATTACTCTTCTATTTATTAGCTTAATTGTAATGTAAGCTACTTATGGGTGCAATTATTCTAAAAAGAGATTTTATACTTCAATTTGTAGGAAACAGCTATATTCACCGAAAAAATAGCTAATATCATTGAAAACAGTACATTTTAGGGGGTTTATAGAAATATGATAAGTAAAACTACTTGTAATATACAAAAACGCTACAGTTTACAAGAAACTATGAAAACGCTTGCAATATACCGTTATATCACAAAAAATAACCTCTTACTCTTCTATTTATTAGCTTAATGTAATGTAAGCTACTTATAGGTGCAAATTAATCTAAAAGATTATTTTATACTTCAATTTGTAGGAAAATGCTATATATCACCGAAAAATAGCTAATTCATTGAAACCCTACATTTTAAGGGTTTATAGCAATTGATAAGTAAAACTACTTGTATACAAACGCTACAGTTTAGAAGAAACTATGAAAAAACGCTGCAATATTCCGTTATATCACAATAAAACACCTCCTACTCTTTTATTTAATAGTTAATGTAATGTAAAGACTTATAGTGCAAAATGATCTAAAAAGAGGATGTTATACTTCAATTGGTAGGAGAAACAGCTATATATACATCATCAGATAAATAGCTAAATAACATAGAAACACAAATTTATATATGAGGGGTTACCATATACCAATATGAATAACGGAAACTAGCTTGTTAGCAGATCTACAAAACAGCATACAGTTTAAACAGAAAAAATACGAAAAATGCTGAATACTACCGATATCACACAATAAAATAAACATTTACTCTATCTGATTTACTTAGGCTTACATGGAATGTAAGCATACTTAATAGGTGCAATAATCTCTAAAAAAGGAATTTTATAACTCAAGTTGTAGGAAAATAGCCGAATATACACATCATAACTAGCTAAAATCATATGAAATCACCCAACATTTATGGGTTTATAGAAATATAATAAGTAAACTAATTGTATATATACAATAAACGCTACAGTTTACAAGAAAGTATGCAAAACGCTTGCACAATTATAACCGGTGGTAATATAACAATAAATAAACATCTTACTCTTCATATTTATTACGGTTAAAGTGTAATGTAAGATAAGATATAGGTGCAAATTAATATTCTAAAAAAAGGAGCCATACACAACTTCAAAATTGTAGGAAGGAAAAAAAGCTATATATCACCGTAGACCAGCATAAAATAATTGAAAGACACATTTTGAGGTATAAATACAATTATCATAAGTAAATACCTCTATTAATGATATACACCCCACCAATTAAGAAAGAAACTTAGAAAAAAACGTCTAATATACAATAGTTATCACGAATAGCAGAGTCTCAAACTCCTATTATTAAGCTTACAAGTAGTTTAAAATAGCATTTTCTAACGAAAACAAATATAATCCACCCAATTTTTGGGAGGGGAAAATATATCTATCAAAAAAAAGGGCTGAATAATCGTCAATTCAGACATTTTTTAGGCTTCAAAAATACATTAAAACACTGATAAAACTTGTTTTTAGGACTACATTGAGACATAAATTTCAGAAAAAACATATTTTAAGCTTCATAATATTGTAAAATTATAGTCCCTGGTTAAAGGTGCTGAATAATGTCCAAATTTCGACTTTTGTAGGCTTTCAAAAAGTACATATAAAACAATGAAAAAACGTGGTTTTAAGATTAAAAATGATACCTAAATTTCATGAAAAATACATTATTTCTAGTCAAAACATTGGTAAAATATAGTTGGTATAAGTGCTGAATAATGTCAAATTTCGACATTATTTAGCCTTTCAAAAAGACATGTAAAAACTGAAAAAGATGTTTTAAGATTAAAATGATATGTAGATTCGATAGAAAATATACATATTTTAGCATATTAATTTTGGGAAAAATATAGTTGTCGCAGATATAAAAAGCTATTTAGCTACAGATATAAAGAATCTACACTATTCCACAAATTTGTAAGATTAAAAAGAAACAGAACTCTTTCACTGAAGTAAATAGTTAAAAATCATTGAAACACTACATTTTATGGGTGATAGCCAATATGATAAGTAAAAACTACTTGTATATATACAATAAACGCTTACGGTTTACAAGAAAACTATGAAAAAACACGCTCCATGCAATCATAACGTTATATCATACGATAAATACACCCTCTTACTCTTTTATTAATAGCTTATGTAATGTAAGCTACGTAAAGGTGCAATTATTCTAAAAAAAGGAAATTTATTACTGTCAAATTATGTAGGAAAACAGCTATAGTAGCTCACACTAGGATAACTAGATAAAATCATTGAAAACACTACATTATGGGTAGTATAGGCAATATAATAAGATATAAAACTAATTGTATATCTCAATCACGCTACAAGTTAGAACGAGAACTATGTGAAAAACTCTGCAATAAACATTTATATCAACACAAATAATAAATCTACTTACCTATCTTATCAAAATGTTAATAGCTTAATGAAAAGTAGCTACTATAATAGGGCAAATTTTTCTTAAAAAGAGGAATTTTATACTTCAATTGTAAGGAAAACAGCTTATATCACCGATAAATAGCTAATATAGTGAAAAACACTACATTATAGGGTATATAGCAATAGGATAAGTAAAAAACTACTTGTATATATACAAATAACGCTACAGTTTACAAGAGAAACTATGAAAAACGGCCTTGCAATATACACGTTATATCACGCAAATATAAAATACCCTCTTTAGTCGGTACTCCTATTAATCGCTTTATGTAATGTAAGCTACTTCTAGGTGCCAAATATTCACTAAAAACGATTTAACTTCAAATTTGAGAATAAAAACCACATATATCAACGGATAACTAGCTAATCATTGAAACACATACATTTTTAGGGGTTTATAGCACAAAATAATAAGTAAAAACTACGGAGTAATTCTATAAATAACCAACGCTACAGAAACTTAGAAGAAACTATGAAAAAGGCGTCGTGCAAATATTACCGTTAATATCACAATAAATAACCGTCTGTAACTCTTTTTTTATAGATTAATGTAAGGTAAGCCTACTATATGTGCAAAATTCTAAAAAGAGGATTTAACTTCAATTTGTAGGAAAACAGTATATATCACCGATAAATGCTAACTATCAAGAAAACACTAACATTTTATGGGTGGGGTATAAGCAAATGATAAGTAAAACATACTTGGTGCATATATATCAATAAAACGCATACGAGTTACAAGAAACTATGAAAAACGCTTGCCAATATTACCGTATATATCACAATAATAACCTATTCACTCTTATATTATTAGCTCTAAATGTAATGCAGCACTAAAGTATAGGTGAACGAAATATTCTAAAAAAGAGGATTTTTATACTCAATTTGTAGAAAAAAGCTATATATTCAGAATAAAAAAAAGTAGCCGAATATAATTGAAACAGTACAGTTATATGGTTATTAGCCAATATGATTAAAGTAAAAACTACTTGTATATTATACATAACGGGTTACAGTTACAAGGAACTATGAAAAACGCTTGCAAATATACACGATATATCAAAATAAATAACCTCTTACTCTCTATTATATTAGCTTTAATGTAATGTAAGCTACTTATAGGTGCAAATTATTCTAAAAAAAAAGGATTGTATACTTCAAATTGATAGGAAAACAGCTATATATCACCCGATAACCAGCTAAACAATCATTGAAAAGAACACCTTTGAGGATAATACATATCATAGGTAAATCACCTTCTATAATGATATAACACACAATAAGAAGAAAACTATGAAAAACACGTATAAATACAATTGTAGCACAATATAGAGTCTCAAACTCCGATTATAAGCTATACAGTAGTTTAACCAACTAGAATTTCTAACGAAACAACAACTATAATTCCCACATTTTGAATTTTTCTATAAAAAAAAGGCTGGAATATGTCAATTTCGACATTTTAGGCTTTTCAAAAAATACATTTAAAACACTGTGAAAAAACGTTGTTTTTTTTAGGAATAAACATTGATAACTATGAAATTCATGAAAAATACATATGTAATCTAATTAATAGTGTAAAATATACTTGTGTTAAGTTGCTGAATAATATCAAATTTCGACATTTTTTAGGATTTCAAAAATACATAAAACACTTGAGAAAAAACGTTGTTTAAGATTAAATGATACCTAAATTTCATGAAAACAAACATATTCTAGCTCATACCATTGTAAAAAATTAAGTTGTTGTATAAGTGCTGAATAATGTCAAACATTTTTTCGACATTATTTAGCCTTTCAAAAATAATTAAAATACTGAAAAAAATTGTTTTAAGATTAAAATTGATATGTAGATTTCATGAAAAAAAAACATATTTTTAGCTATTAATTTTGTAAATATAGTTGTCGCCAGATATAAAGCATAGCTACAGATATATAAAGAATATACTTCAATGTGTAGAAAAAAAAAGAAACTATTCACTGATAACTAGAAACTAAAATCATTGAAAACACTACATTTTATGGGTTTATTAGCAAATGATAAGTAAAACTACATTAGATATATATACAATAACGCTACGGTTTACAAGAAATGCTATGAAAAACGCTGCAAATATACTTATTCACAATAAATAAACATCTAACTCTTTTATTAATAGCGGAATGTAATGTAAGCTATAAAGGATGCAAATTATCTAAAAAAAAAGGATTTTATACTTCAATAGTAGGAAAAAAAAAAAAAAAACAAAAAAAAACAAAAAAAAAAAGCGCCCCCCTATATATCACTGATAACTAGATAAAATCATTGAAAAAACACTTACATTTTATGGGTTGTAGCAATATAATAAGTAAAAACTACTGGTATATATACAATCCACGCTACAGTTTTTAGAAGAAACTATGAAAAACGATGCAAGATACCGTTTATATCACAATAAATAACCTCTTACTCTTTATTTAAAGCTTAATGAATGTAAGCTACTTATATGGGGCAAAATTATTTCTAAAAAGAGGAGTTTATACTTCAATTTGTAGGAAAACAGCTATATATCACAGATAAAAGAGCTCAATATGAAAACAGTACATTTTATGGGATTATACGCAATATGATAAGTAAAAACCTACTTGTATATATGACATAACGCTACAGTTACAAGAAACTATGAAAAACGCTTGCTAATATACGGTATATATCACAATAAATAACCTTTTACTCTTCTATTTATTAGCTTAATGTAATGTAAGCTACCTTATAGGTGCAAAATTATTCTAAAAAAGGATTGTATACTTCAAAATTGTAGGGAAAACAAATCTATCTGATCATCGATAACAGCTAAAATTATTGACAAAGAACACATTATAGGGTATAATACATTATCTAAGGTAATACTTTCTAATGATATAGACACCACAATTAAGAAAGAAGACAACTATGAAAAAACGTATAATAGTACAATGTATCACAATATAGTCTCAAACTCCTATTTATAAGCTATTACAGTAGTTTAAAAAATAGCATTTTCTAACGAAAACTACTATACTTCCACATTTTGAATTTTTCTATCAAAAAAAAAGGGCTCTGAATATGTCAATTTCGACATTTTAAAGGCTTTAAAAATACATTACTAAAACACTTGAAAAAACGGTGTTTTTTTAGGAATAAATTGATACATAAATTCATGAAAAAATACATATTTGTAGCTTCATAATATTATAAAAATATATCTGTGTTAAGGTGATATGAATTAATGTGAAATTTCAACATTTTTTAGAGCTTTCCAAAAATACATTAAAACACTTGGAAAAAAACGTTGTTTTTAAGATTAAATTGATACCTAAATTCATGAAAAATACATATTGTTAGCTCATAACATTGTAAAAATAGTTGGGTATAAGTGCTGGAATAATGTCAAATGTGACATTATTTAGGCCTTCAAAAATACATTAACATCTTTGGACACAAAAAAAACATTGTTTTTAAGATAAAAACTGTGATATGTAGATTTCATGAAAAATACATCTTTTAGCTATTAATTTGTATAATATTAGTGTCGCAGACAGATATAAAAAGCTAGTTAGCTTACAGATATAAAGACAATATACTTCAATTTGTAGAAAACAACCAAACTCTTCACTGATAACTAAGCTAAAATCATGAAAAACCACTACATTTATGCGGTTATAGCATATAAAGAAGTAAAACTTTTGTATATATACAAAACGCTACAGTTACAAAATAAAACTATGAAAAACGCTGCAATATCCAGTACATCACTTAAATAACCTCTTACTCTGCTATTATTAGCTTAGTAATGTAAGCTATATAGGTGCAAATTAATCTAAAAAGATTTTTTATACTTCAATTGTAGGAGAATAGTAGATAGCATCGATAAATAGCAATATCATGAAAAACACTACATTTAAGGGTTTATCGCAATAGTATGATAAGTAAACACTACTGTATACAATAAAATAACGCACAGTTACAAGAAACTATGAAAAACTCTTGCAATATACCGTATATCAACAATAAAAACTTTACTCTTCGATTTATTAGCTTAATGTAAGGTAGCTACTTATAGGTGTAAATATATTCAAAAAAAGGATGTATTCTTCAATTGTAGGACAACAGCTATATATCATCGATAAATTGCTAACATATCATTGAAAACACAACAGTTATATGGGATTTATAGCAATATGATAGAGTAAAAACTACGTATATATACAATAACGCTACATTAGAAGAAACTATGAAATAACGCTGCAATATACGTTATATCAACATAAATAACCTCCTACTCTTCTATTTAGGCCTTAATATATAAATGTACGCTGACTTATAGGTGAAATTATATTCTAAAAAAGAGGAGTTTATAAATGTATTTCAATTTAAGTGGGGAAAACAGCTAATATATCAACACGATAAAAGCTAAAAGAAAATATCATGAGAGAAAAACACAACATTTTATGTTGATATACCAATATGATAAGAAAACTACGTGTATATGTACAATAAAGCCGACAGTTTACAAGAAACTAATGAAAAACGAGTGCAACTATACCATTATAATCACATAAATAACTCTTATCGTGTGTATTTAATAGGCTTAAGTTCATGTATGGGTACTTATGAGGTGCAAAATTATTCTAAAAAAAGGATTATACTTCAATTGTAGGAAATAGCGATATATCACTGATAACTAGCTATAAAATCATTGAAATCACAACATTTTATGGGTTTATAGCACTACTAATAAGTAAAACTAATTGTATATAACAATAACGCACAGTTTACAGAAAGTATGAAAACGCGTTGCAATAGATACGTTATATCCACAAATAAATAACCTTCTTATCTTATTTATATAGCTTAAATGTATGTAAACTACTATAGGTGCTAAAATATCTAAAAAAAGGCTTGCTATACTTCAAATTTGTAGGCAAAACAGCTATATATCAACGCATATGTAAATAGCTAATATACATTAACTAACACTACATTTTTGTAGGTTTAATTAGCGCAATATGATAAGATAAAAAAAAAACTACTTGTATAATAACAAAACGACTACAGTTACAAGAAACTATGAAAAACGCTTGCAATATACCTACATCACATTAAATTGCCTCTAATCTTCTATGTATTTGCTTAAATGTAACGCTAAGCACTATATAGTGACAAAGTTATCTAAAAAAAAGGATTGAGCAACTTCAATTTGTAGGAAACACAAGCTATTATATCACCGATAAATAGCTAATATCATGAACAACTACTACATTTTATACGGGTTATTGCAATTTGATGAAAGTAAAACTAATTTTATATAGACAAATACCGCTACAGGTTACAAGAAAACTATGAAAAATACTGCATATACGTATATCACAAAAATAACTCCACTCTTCTATTAATAGCTTAATGTATATGTAAGCTACTTATAGGTGAACTTATTCTAAAAAGCGAATTATACTATATATTGTATGGAAAAACAGCATATATCACCGATAAATAGCTATAATATCATTGAAACACTACCCTTTTATGGGTTTATAGCAATATGATAAGTAAAGCTACTTGCTTATATATACAAAACGACTACAGTTTACAAGAAACTATGAAAAAACGCTCGCATATATACCGTTACACCAAAATAAATAAACCACTTATGTTTTACTATATTATGACTTATTAATAAAAGTACTTATATTTGCAAAAATATTCTAAAAAAAAAATTGTTATACTTCAATTTGTCGGAAACAGCGTAAATATATCACCGATAAATAGCTAAGATCATTGAAAAACACTACAATTCTTAGGTTATAGACAATATTGATAAGGATAAAAAACTACTTGTATAGATACATTACCGCTACGGTTACATAGAAACTATGAAAAACGCTTGCAAAAATTATACCGTATATATCACAATAAATAACCTTTTACTCTTATATTAAATAGCTTAATGTAATGTAGGCTTACTTATAGGTGGCAAATTATCTAAAAAAATGGACTTTATACTTCAATTTGTAGGAAAACAGCTCTATATCACGATAAATAGCTAAATTCAATTGAAAACACTACAATCGTATGGGTTTAGAGCAATATAATAAGTAAAAAACATGGTAAATATACAATAACGCTACAGTTTAGAAAGAAACTATGAAAACAACGCCTTGCAAACTATTACCGAGTTATATCACAATAAAATAACCTCTATGTACCTCTTTATTTAATAGCTTAATGTAATGAGTTACGCCACTGTATAGGTGCAAATATTCTAAAAAGATTATTTTATACTTCAATTTGTAGGAAAAAACAGCATATATCACCGATAAATAGCTAATACCAATTATGCAAAACACACATTTTAGGGTTTATAGCAATGAGATAAGTAAAACTATCTGTTTATATATACATTCACGACTACAGTTTACAAGAAACTATGAAAAACTACTTGCAATAACCGTTAGATCACAATAAATAACCTTTACTCTTCTATTTATTAGACTTAAATGCGTATAGTAAGCTACTTATAGGTGTAAATTCATTCTAAAAAAAGATTTTTACTTCAATTGTAGGAAAACACCTTCCTTATCATGATAATAGTGATAAAATCATTAGAAAACAACATTTTAATGGGTTTATATGCAAATATCTTAAGTAAAACTAATTGTATATATCAAATAACGCTACCAGTTTAGAAGAAACTATGAAAAACGGCTTGCAATCTAACCGTATATTCACAATAACAATAACCAGACAACCTCTTACTCTTTTTATTTAATAGATTAAGTAAGTAAGCCTAGATTATATGTCAAATTATTCTAAAAGAGATTTTATACTTCAATTTGAGGAAAACAGCCTATATATCACCGATAAATAGCTAATATCATTGAAAAACACTACCATTTTCTGGGTTTATAGCAATCTGATAAGTAAAAACTACTTGTATAATACAATAACGTCCTACAGTTACAAGAAACTTGAAAAACACGACTTTGCAAAGTAACCGAGTTAATTTATATCACAATAACATAACCTAATACTCACTTCTATTATTAGCTTAAGTGTAATGTACGCTACTTATAGGTGCAAATATCTAAAAAGAGGATTAATATACTTCAATTTGTAGGAAAAACTATCTAGATATCAACCGATAAATAGCTAATATCATTAGAAAACAGTAATTTTAGGGGTACTAGCAAATGATACCAGTAAAAACTATATAATATATAACAATAACGCTACAGTTTACAAGAAAACTATGAAAAACGCTTGCAATATACCGTTATAACACAATAAATAACCTCTTAACTCTCTAAGATTAGCTTAATGTAATGAAGCACTTATAGGGCAAATATTCTAAAAAAAGGGATGTATACTTCAAATGTAGGAAATACAGCTATATATCACCGAAAACCAGCTAAAATCCTTTGAAAAGACCACAACACGAGCACAGAGGGTTATACTACATTATCATAAGTAATACCTTGATGATTAAATGATATAAAACACCACAATTATAGAAGCAAAACGTATGAAAAAAAAGACGTATAATATACAATTGTATACAATATAGAGTCTCAAACTCCTATTTATAAGCTACAGTAGTTTAAAAAGCATTCTTCTAACGAACAAACTATAATTCAACTATGAATTTTTCTATCAAAAAAAGGCAGAATAAGTCAATTTAGGACATTTTTTTTAGGCTTTTTTCAAAAAATACATTAAACCACTGAGACCAAAAAACGTTTGTTTTTTAGAATAAAATTGATAATAATTTCATGACAAATACAGATTTAAGCTCGTAATATTGAAAAAGATAGTTTGTAAGGGTGCTGAATAATGTCGCAAATTTCGACATTTTTAGGCTTCAAAAATACATTAAAAACTTGAAAAACGTTGTTTTAGATAAAATATACCAAATTCATGAAAAAATACATATTTCTAGCTCCTAACATGTAAAATATAGTTGTGTAAAAAGTGTGAATAAATGGTCAAATTTCCGACATTATCTAGACTTTCAAAAAATACATAAAAGATTACTGAAAAAAATTGTTTTTAAGTAAAATTCATATGTAGATTTCATGAAAAATACATATTTTAGCTATTTATTTTGTAACAAATAAGTTGTCTCGAACGTATAAAAAAGCTATTTAGCTACAGTATAAAGAATATACTCAATAGTGTTAGAAGAAAAAAAAACTCTTCACTGAAACTAGCTAAAAACATTGAAAAACACTACATTTATGGGTTTACTAAGCAATATGATAGTAAAACTACTGTTGGATATATACAATAAACGCTACGGTTACAAGAAACTATGAAAAACGCTTGCAATATGAACGTTATATCACAATAAATAACCGCTTACTCTTTTATTAAAGGCTTTAATGTAAGGTAAGTACCTTAGGTGGCAAATTATTCTAAAAAAAGGATTTTTAACTTCATTTGTAGGAAAATCAGCTATATCTCAATGTAATAGTAAAACAGTGAGAAACCACTACATTTATGGGTTATAGCACTATAATAAGTAAAACTACTTGTATATATACAATAACGCTACAGTTTAGAAGAAACTATGAAAAACGCTTGCAATATACCGTTAATCACAATAAATAACCTCTTACTCTTTTATTTAATAGTTAATGTAATGTAAGCTTATGTACAATAATATTCTAAAAGAGGATTTTATACTTCAATTTGTGGAAAACAGCTATAATCACGATATAAATACATTGAAAACACTACATTTTATGGGTTTATAGCAATATGATAAGTAAACTACTGTATATATACAATAACGCTACAGTTAAAGAAACTATAAAAACGCTTGCAATATACCGTTATCTAAATAACATAACCTATTACCTCTATTTATTAGCTTAATGTAATGTAAGTACTTATAGGTGCAAATTAGTTCAAAAAAAGAGGATTTTATACTTCAATTTGTAGGAAAACAGCTATATCACCGATAAATAGCAAATATCATTGAAAACAATACAGTGTATGGGGTTATAGCAATTATGATAAGTAAACTACTTTGTTATATATACAATAACGGCCACATTTTAGGAAGGAAAACTAGAAAAACGCCTGCAATATACCGGTATATCACATTAAATAACCTCCTACTCTTCTATTTAATAGCTTAATATATGTAAGCCTTATTATAGGTGCAAATTATTTCTAAAAAAAGAGGATTTTATACTCAATTTGTAGGAAAAAGCTATATATCACGAAAATAAGCTAAGACCTCATTGAAAACCACTACATTTTAGGGGTTTATACCAATATGATAAGTAAAACTACTGTATATATACAATAACGCTACAGTTTAAAAGAAACTACAATAAAAACGCTGGCAATATACCATTAATATCACAATACAATAAACATTACTTTCTATTTAATAAGTTAATTGTCATGTAAGCTTACTTTATAGGTGCAAATTATTCTAAAAAAAGCGTTTATTCTTTCAATTGTGTAGGAAAATAGCTATATATCACTGATTAACTAGCATAAAATCATAAATCAAAACATTTTATGGGTTTATAGCAATATGTAAGTAAAACTACTTGTTTGTATATTATACAATAACGCTACCAGTTTAAAGAAAAACTATGAAAAAAATTACGCTTGCAAATTACCGTTATATACTAATAAATAACCCTATTACTCTTCTATTTATTAGCTTAATGTAATGCAAGCTTACTTATAGGTGCAAATTATTCTAAAAGAGGATTTTATACTTCAATTTGTAGGAAAAACATATAGATCACAGATAAATAGCTAATATAATTGAAAACAGTACAATTTAGGGTTTATAGCAATATGATAAGTAAAACTACTGTATATTACCAATAACGCTACAGTTTACAAGAAACTATGAAAAACGCTTGCCACATACCATATATCACAATAAACTAACTCTTAATGTCTCTATTTATTAGCTTAATGTAATAAAGTTACTTATAGGTGCAAATTATTCTAAAAAAAAGGGATGTATACTTCAAAATTGTAGGATAGGAAAAACCAGCTATATATCACCGATAAACCAGCTAAAATCATTGAAAAGAACACATTTTTGAGGGTATAATACATCTCATAAGGTAAATACCTTCTATAATGATATAACACCACAATTAAGGAAGAAAACTAGGAAAAACACGTATAATATACAATTGTATCACAATATAGAGTCTCAAACTCCTATTATAAGCTTACAATAGTTTAAAATAGCATTTTCTAACCCGAAAACAACTAAATTCCCACATTTTGAATTTTCTATCAAAAAAATGGCTGAATAATGTCAATTTTCGGACCATTTTTTAAGATTTCAAAAATCGTACCAAGTTAAAACACTTGGAAAAAACTTTGTTTTATCATTTTTGCCAAATTGATACATTAAATTTCATGAAAAATACATATTTTTAGCTCATAATATTGTAAAATCTAGTTGGTGAAAGGTGCTGAATATGTCAAAATTTCGGACATTTTTTAGGCTTTCAAAAATACATTAAAAAACACTTGAAAAACGTTGTGTTTAGGATTAAAATTGATATTGTAGATTTCATGAAAAATACATATTTTAGCAGTAATTTTCACAAGTATAGTGTGTCGCAGATATAAAAAGCTATTTAGAGACCAGATATAAAGAATATACTTTCAATTTGTAGAAGAAAAAAAAAACTCTTCACTGATAACTAGCTAAAAGCATTGAAAACACTACATTTTATGGAGTTGTAGATAGCATCACCAAGTGGTAGGGATTACTATTCAGTCGTATTATCAGATGATTTAGTTGTGTGTATACAAAGTACTACTGATATATAATGCTGATTTATCCTAACTAAAACACTGCAAAACGACACATAACAATCCTATTTTTCTAGGAATAATGTAGCACAGAAAGTAGAAGTAAAAGCGTTAGTGCAATCATACTCGTACATATTTATTCAATTAAGCTATATTAAATCAGCTTACAGGCTAGTCGTAGTTTAATAGCGTAATCGTTAATGTCAAAGGCGGTCACTATGTTATTATGGTGTCGAAATTCATCATTTTCTATCTCTTGTAGTGCCATACCATATTACCATATTTCCCATTTCTATTTAACCCCCTTCGGCATTTAAGATCTCTTCTCCTCCCCCCTTTACCTTTCCCCCTCCCCCCCCTTTTTTTCCCCCATTTTTATACCTTCCATCATATTTGTACGGAATAACAGCCTATATATATTACTGATCACAACTAGCTCTAAAAATCATTGAAAAACTAACATTTTATGGGCCGTCTTTTTTCTCCCTCACTAGCAATATAATAAGTAAAACTACTTGTATATATACAATCACGCTACAGTTTTACCAAGAAACTATGAAACACCGCTGCATTATACCGTTTATATCACAATAAATAAGCCACTTACTCTTCTATTAATAGACTTAATGTAATGTAAGCTACTTATAAAAAACAGATGCAAATTATTCTAAAAAAAGGATATATACTTCAATTTGTAGGAAAACAGCTAGTTAATCCACTGATAACGAGCTAAAATAATTGAAAACACTACATTTTATTGGGTTTATAGCAATATAATAAGTAAAACTACTTGATAATACAATCACGCCACAGTTTAGAAGAAACTATGAAAAAACTCCTGCAATATTTAGTTATATCAACAATAAACAAACCTCATACGATTCTATTTAATAGCTTAATGAAAGGAAGCTAACGTATAGGTGCTAAAATTTTTCTAAAAAGAGGATTTATACTGCAAATTGGTAGGAAAACAGCTATTATCACACCGATAAAATAGCTAATATAAATTGAAAACCCTACAATTTTATAGTTTTATACAATAGGTATAAGTAAAAAAACTACTTGCTATATACAAACAAAACGCTACAGTTTACAAGAAACTATGAAAAACGACTGCCATATACGTTATATCACAATAAATACCCTCCTACTCTTCTATTAATAGCTAATGGTAATGTAAGCTAATTCTAGGTGCAAATTAGTCTAAAAAAAACGATTTTAACTTTCAATTTGTAGGAAAACACCTATAATCCACTGTATAACTAGCTAAAAATTCATTGATAAAACCAATACATTTTTATGGGTTTTTTATAGCAATATGATAATTAAAACTACTTGTATATATACAATAAAACGCTACAGTTTAGAAGAAGAAAACTATGAAAAACCGCGCAATATACCGTTATTATCACAATAAAGAACCTCTTACTCTTTATTTAATAGCTAATTGTAATGTGTAAGCTACTTATATGTGCAAATATTCTAAAAAGAGGATTTATACGTTCAATTTGAGGAAAAGAGTATATACACCGATCAATAGCTTAATATCATGGAAAAAACTAAATTTTATGGGTTTATAACAATATGATAGAGTAAAACTCTTGTAGTATAACGCTGTATTAACGCTACAGTTTACTAGAAACTATGAAAAACGCTTGCATATACCGTTATATCACAATAAATAACCTATTACTCTCTATTTAATTAGCTTAATGTAATGTAAGCTATATAGGTGCAAATTATTCTAAAAAGCGGATTTTATACTCAATTTGTAGGAAAACAGCTAATATCACCGATAAATACCTAATATCATTGAAAACAGTACATTTTATGGTTTTATACAATATGATAAGTTAAAAACTAATTATATTTTAAATTTAACCCAAAAAAGTAACGCTACAGTTTAGAAGAAACTAGAAAAACGCTTGCAAATACCGTTATATCACAATAAATAACCTCTCTCTTTTATTAATAGGCTTATATCAGATAATAGTAGCCTACTATTTATCGTAGTATATACTATAGATCTAGTGTCTACTACAAAGAGTGGAAAATGATCTTATAACCCTCCTCTAATTTAGTATGAGTATATGAATACAGCAATATATGAGCTCTACCACGCACCCTAATACCTATCATTGTATACATATTTCCCTAGTATATCCGTCTTTGTAATTGATCAACACCTATCACCTCCCTCTGTTCACGGTGTTCCCTTCCTTTATTCCACGCTCCAACTCTCATGCATACAGCCGTCTTAAAAACTACCTGTATTATCATACCATAACGATACAGTTTACAAGAAACTTAATGAAAAACAAACGCCTGCAATAACCGTTATATCAAATAAATAAGCCTATTACTCTTCGATTTATTAGCTTAATGTAATGTAAGCCTACTTATTAGGTGCAAAATTATTCTAAAAGAGGGATTTTATACTTCAATTTGAGGAAAACAGCTATATATCACCGATAACTAGCTAAAGATCATTGAAAACAGTACATTATATGGGTTTATAGCAATATGATAAGTAAAACGACATTGTATATATCTATACGCTACAGTTTAAAGAACTATGAAAAACGCTTGAAAATATACCGTTATATCACAAGTAAATATAACCTTCTTACTCTCTATTTAGTAGCTTAATGTAATGTAAGCTACTTATAGGTGCAAATTAATCTAAAAAGATTATTTTATTACTTCAATTTGTAGGAAAATAGCTAATATAATCACCGTAAAAATAGTAATATAATTGAAAACACTACATTTTAAGGGTTTCTTAGCAAATGATAAGTTAAAAATACTTGTATACAATAACGCTACGTTTACAAGAAACTATGAAAAAACTCTGCAATATTACCCCCCGTTATAGCACAATAAATAACCTCTTCTCTTCTATTTATTAGCTTATGTAATGTAAAGCTACTTTAGGGTAACATTATTCTAAAAAGGATGATTCTTCAATTTGTACGGAAAAAATCAGCTATTATATCACCGGTAAATTGGCTTAATTATCTTAAAACACTACATTTTATGGGTTTATAGCAATATGATAAGTTACAATTACTTGTATATATACAATAACGCTACAGTTTAGAAGAAACAAGAAAAACGCTTGCAATATACCGTTATATCAAATAACTAACCTATTACTCTGTCTATTTATTAAGCTTAATGTAATGTAAGCTACTTATAGGTGCAAAATTTCTAAAAAAGAGGATTTTATTACTTCAAATTTGTTAGGAAAACAGCTATATATCACCGCTAAATTAGCTAATATCATTGAAAACTACATTATATGTTTATAGCAATATGATAAGTAAAAATAATTGTATATATGACAATAACGCCTTACAGTTTACATGAAAACTATGATAAAAACGCTTGCCATATACCGTTATATCACAATCAATAACCTCTTACTCTTGTATTTATAGCTTAATGAATGTAAGCTACTTATAGGTGGCAAATTAATTAAAAAGATTATTTTATACTTCCAAGTTGTAGTAAAATAGCTATATATATCACCGATTAATAGCTAATATCATGAAAACCAATACATTTTAAGGGTTATAGCCAATATGATAAGTAAAAAAGTACTTGTATACAATAACGCTACAGTTTACAAAGAAAGACTATGAAAAACTCTTGCCATATACCGTTATATCCCAAATAAATAACCTCTTAGCTCTTTTATTTATTACTTAATGTAATGTAAGCAACTTATAGGTTGTAAATTATTCTAAAAAAGGATTGGATTCTTCAATTTGAGGAAAAAACAGCTATATATCCCCCAACCGTGATAAATTGCTAATATCATTGACAAACACTACATCTTTATGGGTTTATGCAATATGATAAGTAAAAACTACTTGTTATATAGAATAGCTAACGCTACATTTTAGAAGAAAACTATGAAAACGCCTGCACATACCGTTATAATCACATTAAAAAAACCTGCCTTAACTTCATTTAATAGCCTTAATATAATGTAGCTTATTATAGGTGCAAATTATTTCTAAAAAGAGGATTTATACTTCAATTTGGTAGGAAAAAAACAAGCTATATAATCACCGAATAAATAGCTAAATCATTGAAAACACGACATTTTATGGTTTATACCAATATGATAAGTAAAAACTACTGTATTATGATTACAATAACGCTACAGCTTTAAAAGAAACTACAAAAAACGCTTGCAATATACCGTAATCACAAAAATAAACTATTACTCTTCTATTTAATAGCTTAATGTAATGTAAGCTACTTATAGGTGCAAAATTATTCTAAAAAAGGAGTTATACTTCAATTGTCGGAAAATAGCTATCTATCACGATAAACTAGCTTAAAATCATTGAAATCACAACATTTTATGGGTTTATAGCAATATAATAAGTAAAACTAATTGTATATATACAATAAACGCTACAGTTTACAAGAAAGTATGACAAAAACGATGCTAATATACAGTTATTCACAATAAATAACCTCTTACTCTTCTTATTTATTAGCGTAAGTAATGTAGCTACTTATAGGTGCAAATTATCTAAAAAAAGGATGTATATTCCAAATTGTAGGAAAACAGCTATATACACCGATAACCAGCTAAATCAGTGAAAAAGAACACATTTGAGGGTATAATACATTATCATAAGGTACATTCTATTTAATGCTATAACAAAAATTAAGGAAGAAACTTATGAAAAACACGTATAATATACAATTGTATCACAATATAGAGTCTCAAACTCCTATTATAAGCTTACAGTAGTTTAAAATAGCATTTTCTAACGAAAACAAATATAATTCTACATTTTGAATTTTTCTATCAAAAAAAGGGCTGAATAATGTCAATTTTCGACATTTTTTAGGCTTTCAAAAATACATTAAAACACTTGAAAAAACTTTGTTTTTAGGAATAAAATTGATACATAAATTTCATGAAAAATACATATTTTAAGCTCATAATATTGTCAAATATAGTTGTGTTAAGGTGGTGAATAATGTCAAATTTCGACATTTTTTAGGCCTTCAAAAATATATTAAAACACTTGAAAAAACGTTGTTTTTAAGATTAAAATTGATACCTAAATTTCATGAAAAATACATATTTTTAGCTCATAACATTGTAAAATATAGTTGTGTATAAGTGCTGAATAATGTCAAATTTCGACATTATTTAGCCTTTCAAAAATACATTAAAATACTTGAAAAAACATTGTTTTTAAGATTAAAATTGATATGTAGATTTCATGAAAAATACATATTTTTAGCTACTAATTTTGTAAAATATAGTTGTCGCAGATATAAAAAGCTATTTAGCTACAGATATAAAGAAATATACTTCAATTTGTAGAAGAAGAAAAAACTCTTCACTGATAACTAGCTAAAATCATTGAAAACACTACATTTTATGGGTTTATAGCAATATGATAAGTAAAACTACTTGTATATATACAATAACGCTACGGTTTACAAGAAACTATGAAAAACGCTTGCAATATACCGTTATATCACAATAAATAGCCACTTACTCTTCTATTTAATAGCTTAATGTAATGTAAGCTACTTATAGGTGCAAATTATTCTAAAAAAAGGATTTTATACTTCAATTTGTAGGAAAACAGCTATATATCACTGATAACTAGCTAAAATCATTGAAAACACTACATTTTATGGGTTTATAGCAATATAATAAGTAAAACTACTTGTATATATACAATCACGCTACAGTTTAGAAGAAACTATGAAAAACGCTTGCAATATACAGTTATATCACAATAAATAACCTCCTACTCTTCTATTTAATAGCTTAATGAAATGTAAGCTACTTATAGGTGCAAATTTTTCTAAAAAGAGGATTTTATACTTCAATTTGTAGGAAAACAGCTATATATCACCGATAAATAGCTAATATAATTGAAAACCCTACATTTTATAGGTTTATAGCAATAGGATAAGTAAAACTACTTGTATATATACAATAACGCTACAGTTTACAAGAAACTATGAAAAACGACTGCAATATACCGTTATATCACAATAAATACCCTCTTACTCTTCTATTTAATAGCTTAATGTAATGTAAGCTACTTCTAGGTGCAAATTATTCTAAAAAAAGGATTTTATACTTCAATTTGTAGGAAAACAGCTATATATCACCGATAAATAGCTAATATCATTGAAAACAGTACATTTTATGGGTTTATAGCAATATGATAAGTAAAACTACTTGTATATATACAATAACGCTACAGTTTACAAGAACTATGAAAAACGCTTTGCATATACAGTTTATATCACAAGAAAAACCTCTACTCTCTATTATTAGCTTAATGTAATGTAGCACTTATAGGTGCAAAATGAATCAAAAAGATTATTTTTACTTTCAATTGTAGGAAATAGCATATATCCACGATAAATAGCTTAATATCATTGGAAAACACTACTATTTAAGGGTTTATAGCAATATGATAAGTAAAAATACTGTAGACATAACGCTACAGTTACAAGAAACTATGAAAAAAAAACTCTTGCAATATACGTTATATCAACAATAAAAAACCTCTTACTCTTCTATTATTAGCGTATGTACTGGTAAGATACTTATAGGTTGTAAAATTATTCTAAAAAAAGAGATTGTATTCTTCAATTTGTAGGAAAAAGCTATATATCCCGATAAATTGCTAATATCATGAAAAACACTACATTTAAGGGTTTATAGCAATTATGATAAGTTAAAACTACTTGTATATATACAATAACGCTACAGTTAGACAAGAAACTATGAAAAAAACGCTTGCAAAATACTTACCGTTATACTACAATAAATTAACCTCTTATTTTCTATTTATAGCTATGTAGAAGTACTTATAGGTGCAAATATTCTAAAAAAGGATTTTATTACTTCAATTGGTAGAAATAGTTATACTTATCACTGATAACTAGCATAAATCATGAAATCACAACATTTTATGGATGTTATTAGCAATATAATAAGTAAAAACTAATTGTATATATATACAATAACGCTACAGTTTACAAGAAAGTATGAATAACCGCTGCAATATACCGTTATATCACAATAAATAACACCTACTCTTCTAATTTAAATAGCTTAATGTAATGTAAGCTACTATAGGTGCAAATTATCTAAAAAAACGAATTTCTATACTTATATTTGTAGAGAAAAAACAGCTATATATCACCGATAAAAGCTAATATCATGAAAACACTACTTTAGGGTTTATAAGCAATATGTTTATAGTAAAAGCTATTGTCTATATACAATAACGCTACAGTTACAAGAAACTATGAAAAACGCTGCACTATACCGTTATACCAAAATTAAATAACCTTCTTATTTTTCCATTTATTAGCTATTGGAAATAAAAGCTACTTAATTGCAAAATATCTAAAAAAAGACATGTATACTTCAATTTGTCGGAAAACAGCTAATATCACCGATAAATTACGGCTAATATCATTGAAAACACGACATCTTATGGGTTTATAGAATATGATACCAGTAAAAACTACTTGTATATAGACATTACCGCTACGGGTACAAGAAACTTGAAAAAACGCTTGCAATATTACCGTTATATCACAATAAATGAACCTTTTACTCTTATATTTAATAGTTAATGTAATGTAAGACTATAGTGCAAATATTCTAAAATGGACTTTACTACTTCAATTGTGGAAAAAAGCTATATATCCTGATAACTAGCTAAACCATTGAAACCACTCTATTTATTGGTTGAGAGCAATAAATAAGGAAAACTATTTGTATATATACAATAACGCACATTTAGAAGGAAACTATGAAAACGCTTGCAATATAACCGTTATATCCACCAATAAATAACATCTTACGCTGTCTATGTCATAGCTAATGTAAGTCTAAGCTACTGAGAGGTGCAATTATTCTAAAAAGATTATTTTTATACTTCAATTGCAGGAAAAACAGTATATATCCCGATTAAATGCGAATATCATGAAAACACTACATTTGATGGGTTTTGTATAGCAATATGATAAGAAAAATACTGTATATAACAATAACGCACAGTTACAAGAAAACTGATTGAAAAACTCTTGCAATATACCGTTATATCACAATAAATAACCTCTTACTCTTTATTTATTAGCTCTTAATGTTAGTTAAGCTACTTAAAGGTGTAAATTATTCTAAAAAAAAGGATTTTATACTTCAATTGTAGGAAAACACCTATATATCACTGATAACTTAGAAAATCATATGAAAACACTACATTGATGGGTTATAGCAATATCTTAAGTAAAACTACTTGTATAATTACAAGAACGCTTACAGTTTAGAAGAAACAACTATGTGAAAAAACGCTTGCAATATACGTATATCACAAATAAATTAACCTATTACTCTTTTATTTAATAGCTTAATGTAATGTAGCTAACTATATGTGCAAAATTAATTTAAAAAGCGGAATTTTTTTATACTTCAATTTTGAGGAAAAACAGCTATATATCCACCGATATAAATAGGCTAATATTCATTGAAAACCACTAATTTTATGGTTTATAGCAATATGATAGTAAAACTACTTGTATATATACAATAACGCTACAGTTACAAGAACTTTGAAAAACGCTTGCAATATACCGTATATCACAATAAATAACCTATTTCTCGTCTATTTATTCAGTTAATGTAATGTAAGCTAATTATCAGGTGCAAAATTATCTAAAAGAGGATTTATACTTCAATTTTGTAGGAAAACGCTAAATATCACCGATAAATAGCTAATATCATTGAACAGTTAATTTTAGGGTTATAGCAATATGATAAGTAAAACTACTTGTATCATATCAATAACGCATACAGTTTACAAGAAAACTATGAAAAACGCTTGCAATATTACCGTTATATCAAAATAAATACCTTCTTATCTTCTATTTATAGATTAATTGTAATGTAAGCTACTTATAGGTGCAAATTAATCTAAAAAAAAGATATTTATACTTCAATTGTAGGAAAATAGCTATATATCCCGAGTAATAGCTAATATCATATTGAAAACACTACATTTTAAGGTTTATGAGTCAATATGATAAGTAAAACTACTTGTATACAATAACGCAGCCCGGGGGGATACTAGTTTACAAGAAACTATGAAAAAACTTTGAATATACCGTTATATCACAATAAATACTCTTACTATTTCTTATTAATAGCTTAATGAATGTAAGTACTATAGGTGTAAATTATCTAAAAAAAGGATTGTATTCTTCAATTTGAGGGGAAAACGCTATTATCACCGATAAATTGCTAATTACATGAAAACACTACAATATGGGTTTATAGCAATATTATAAGTAATAAATACTGTATATATACAATAACGCTACAGTTTGAATGAAACTATTGTGTAAAAAACGTTGCACTATACCGTATATAACATAATAACCCCTACTCTTCTATTTAAAGCGTAATATAGGAAGCTAATTATAGGTGCAAAATTCTAAAAAGAGGATTTTATACTTCAAATTTGCAGGAAAAAAGTCTATAATCACCGATCAATAGCTAATATCATTGAAACACTTACAGTTTATGGGTTTATAGCAATAGATCAAGTAAAACTACTTGTATAGATACAATAACGCTACAGTTTACACGAAACTATGAAAAAACGCTTGCAATATACCATGTTAAAGCACATTAAATAACCTCTTACGCTTCTATATTTGTTAAGTAATGTAGCTACTTAAGGTGCAAAATTTTATTCTAAAAAAAAGGATTGCTATACTTCATTTGTAGGAAAACAGCTATATATCACCGATAAAATAACTATACATTGAAAACATTACATTTATGGGTTTATTGCAATATGATAAGTCAACTACTTGTATATATTACACTAACGCTTTACAGTTTACAAGAAACTATGAAAAATACTGCAATAACCGTTATATCACAATAAAAACTCCTACTCTTCTATTTAATAGCTTCAATGTAATGTAAGCTACTGATAAGGTTGCAAATATTCTAAAAAAACGAATAATTTATATATATTTGTAGGAAAACAAGCATAAAATCCACGATAAATAGCTAATATCATGAAAACACTACCTTTTATGGGTTATCGCAATATGATAAGAAAGCTACTTGTAATATACAATAACGCTACAGTTACAGAAACACTATGACAAAACGCTTGCAATATAACGTTATACAAAAATAAATAACCTCTATTTCTATTTGATTAGCTTATTGTAATAAAAGCTAATTATATTTCGCAAATTATTCTAAAAAAGAATTGTATACTTCAATTTGTCGGAAAAACAGCTATATATCACCGATAAATAGCTAATATCATTGAAAACACTACCTCTTATGGGTTTATGCAATATGATAAGTAAAAACCACTTGATTATAATTAACCGCAACGGTTACAAGAAACTATGAAAACGCTTGCAATAGTTACGATTATATGCACAAGAAATAACCTTACTCATATATTAAGAGCTTATTAAGAAGCTACTATAGGTGCAAATTATTGAAAAATAGGACTTATACTTTCAATTTGTGGGAAACAGCTATATATCACTGTATAACTAGCTAATATCATGAAAAACATAATTTTATGGGTTTATAGCAATATCATAAGTAAACTAATTGGTATATATACAATAAACGCTACAGTTTATGAAGAAAACTATGGAAAAACGCTTGCAATTATACCTTTATATCAAAAATAAATAAACGTCTTGACTCTTATATAATAGATTAATGTAATGTAAGCTACTTATAGGTGCAAAGTATTCTAAAAAGATTATTTAACATCAATTTGCAGGAAAACAGCTATAATCACGATAAATAGCGAATATATCTTGAAAACACTACATTTTATGGATTTTATAGCATATGATAAGTAAAACTACTTGTATATATATACAATAACGTACAGTTACAAGAAACTATGAAAAAAACTTCTTGCATATACGTGATATCACAATAAATAACATCTACTCTTCTATTATGCTAATGTAATTGTAAGCTACGATAGGTGTAAAATATTCTAAAAAAAAGGCTTGTATTTTTTTTTTTACTTCATTTGAGGAAAACACCTATAACACTGAGATATAGCTAAAATCATTGAAACACTACATTTATGGGTTATAGCAATATCTTAAGTAAACACTACTTGTATATATACAATAACGCTACAGTTTTAGAAGAAACTATGAAAAAACCTTGCAATATACGTTATATCACAATAACTAACCTCTACTCTTGTATTTGTAGTCCTTATGTAATGTAAGCTACTTATATGTGCAAATTATTCTAAAAAAGAGATTTTAGACTTCAATTTGTAGGAAAACAGCATATATCACCGGATAAATAGCTAAAGCATTGTTGAAAACATACATTTATGGGTTTATAGCAATAGGATAAGTTAAAAATACTTGTAATATTACAAAAAAAACGCTACAGTTACAAGAAACTTTGAAAAAACGCTTGCAATATACCATTATATCACAATAATAACTATACTCTTTTATTTATCAGCTTATGTAATGTAAGCTATTATAGGTGCCACAATCTAAAAAGAGGATGTTATACTTCAATCTGTAGGAAAACAGCTATATATCACCGATAAAATAGCTAATATCAGTGAAAACAGTACATGTTATGGGTTATAGCCCAATGATAAGGTAAAACACTTGTGGTATATAACAATAAACGCTAAAGTTTACAAGAAACTATGAAAAACGCTTGCAATATACCGGTATATCACACATAAATAACCTCGTACTCTCTATTTATTGCTTAATGTATGTAAGTACTATAGGTGCCAAATTAACTAAAAAGATTATTTTATATTCACTTGTAGGAAAATAGCTATAATCACCGATAAATAGGCTACTACATTGAAAAACACACATTTAAAGGGTTACAGCAATATGATAAGTAATACTACTTGTATCATAAACGCTACAGTTTACAAGAAACATGAAAAACTCTTGCATATACCGTTATATCACAATAAATACATTCTTTTCCT
Organism: Chionoecetes opilio; assembly: GCA_016584305.1. Taxonomy (NCBI): domain Eukaryota; kingdom Metazoa; phylum Arthropoda; class Malacostraca; order Decapoda; family Majidae; genus Chionoecetes; species Chionoecetes opilio. Next base: position 3,338 of record JACEEZ010006058.1, on the reverse strand, counting down.
TTTTACATATCTTTTTCTTCTTTTTGTTCTTACTTCTTCTATTTATAGCTTAATGTAAGAAGCTACTTATAGGTTGTAAATATCTAAAAAAAGGATTGTATTTTCAATTGTAGCAAAACAGCTATATATCCACTAATAAATTGGCTAATATCATGGAAAAACACTAAATTTATGGGTTATAGCATATGATAAGTAAACTACTTCGCTGATATTATACAATAACGCTACAGTTTAGAAGGAACTATGAAAAACGCTGACAAATATACCGTCATAATCACATTAAATAACTCCTACTTTTATCTAATAGTTAATATAATGTTAAGCTACTTATAGGTGCAAATTATTCTTAAAAAAGAGGATCTATACTTCAAATTTGTAGGAAAACAGCTATACATATACGATAACAGCTTATATCCATTAGAAAAACAACTACATTATGGGTTTATACAAATATGGTAAGTAAAACTACTTGTATATGTAAAATAACGCTACAGTTACAAGAAACTATGAAATAACGCTGCAAAATAGACCATTATATCACAATAAATAACCTCTTAATTTTTCTCTTCTATTAATAGCTAAGTTAATGAAGCTAATTATAGTGCCAATATTCTAAAAAAAAGGGATTTATACTTCAATTTGTAGGAAAAATCGCTATATATCAATGATAAACTAACAAAGTCATGAAAACACTACATTTATGGGTTCTTAATAGCAATATAATAATAAACTACTTGTATATATAACAATAACGCTACATTTCAAGAAACTATGAAAAACGCTTGCATATTACCGTTATACACAATAAATAACCTCTTTTACTCTTCTATTTATTAGCTTAAATCGTAATGTAAGATCTTAGTAGGTGCAAATTATTTAAAAAAGGATTGTATACTTCAATTGGTAATTATAAAACAGCTATATATCACCGATAAATAGCTATATCATGAAAACACTACATTTTATGGGTTAAGCAATATGAAACAGTAAAACTAACTCTGTATAATCCAATAACGCTACAGTTTACAAGAAACTATGAAACGCTTGCAATATTACCGGTATATCACAATAAATAAACCTCTACTCTTCTATTTATTAGATTAATGTAATGTAAGCTACTATAGGTGCAAATATTATTCTAAAAAAAAAAAGGATTGTATACTTCAATTTGTAGGAAAATCAGCTATTATCCACGATAAATTAGCTAATACCTGAAAAACACTACATTTTATGGGTGTATAAGCAAATAATAAGAAAGCTACTTTTATATCTACAATAACGCTTACAGTTTACAAGAAAACTATGAAAAAACGCTTGCAATATACCGTATAATACAATAAATAACCTTTATTTTATTTATAGCTTAATGTTAAGTAAGCTAGCTTATATTATGCAAAGTATTCTCTAAAAAAAGGATTGATACTTTCAATTGTGGAAATAACAGCCTAGATATCACCGATAAAATAGCTAATTCATTGAAAACACTACATTTTATAGGTTTATATAGCAATATGATAAGTAAAATACTTGGTATATTACCAATAACGGCTACGGTTTACAAGAAACTATGAAAAAACGCTGCAATACACCGCATATCACAATAAAAATCTCTTACTTTTCAACTTAATAGCTTAATGTAAATGTAAGCTACTTATAGTCCGCTTACAGTCTATAAACCCAATCCCGTGCACAAAATTGATTCTAAAAAGCAGGATTTCATACTTCAATTTGTAGGAAAACAGCTATATATCACCCGAAAATAGCTAATATCATGAAAACAGTACATTTTATGGGTTTATAGCAATATGATAAGTTAAAAAATAACTGGGTATAATACAATAACGCAAAGTTTACAAGAAAAACTATGAAAACGTTGCAATAAACCGTTATATCACAAATAAATACCTCTTACTTTCATTATTAGATTAATGTAATGTTAAGCACTTATCAGGTGCAAATTAATCAAAAGATTATTTTACACTTCAATTTGTAGTAAATAGCTAATATCACCGATAAATAGCTAAATCATTGAAAACACTACATTTAATGAGTTTATAGCCAATAGGAATAAGTAAAATACTTGTATTACAATAACGCTACAGTTAGAAGAAACCTATGAAAAACTCTTGACAATATACCGTTATATCACAATAAATAACCTCGTACTCTTTATTTTATTAGCTTAATGTAATCGTAAGCTTACTATAGGGTAAATTATTCTAAAAAAAAGGAGTGTATTCTTCAATTTGTAAGGAAAAACAGGCTATATATAATACCGATAAATTGCTAATATCATGAAAACATACATTTATGGGTTTGATCGCAATATGATAAGTAAACTACTTGTAATATCACAATAACGCTACAGTTTAGAAGAAAACTATGAAAAACGCTTGCAATTACCGTTATATAACATAAATAAACCTACTCTTATATTAACGCCCTCTTTAAAAAAAAAATTTTTTTTTATGTAATGTAAGCTACTTATAGGTGCAAATTATTCTAAAAAAAGGATTGTATACTTCAATATGTAGGAAAACTAGCTATATATCACGATAAATAGCTAATATCATTGAAACACTACATTTTATGGGTTTATAGCAATTAGATAAGTAAAACTATTGTATATATACAATAACGCTACAGTTTACAAGAAACTATGAAAAAACGCTTGCAATATACCGTTAATCACATAAATAACCTCTTACTCTTCTATTTATTAGCTTAATGTAATGTAAGCTACTTATAGGTGCAAATTATTCTAAAAAAAGGATTGTATACTTCAATTTGTAGGAAAACAGCTATATATCACCGATAAATAGCTAATATCATTGAAAACACTACATTTTATGGGTTTATTGCAATATGATAAGTAAAACTACTTGTATATATACAATAACGCTACAGTTTACAAGAAACTATGAAAAATACTTGCAATATACCGTTATATCACAATAAATAACCTCCTACTCTTCTATTTAATAGCTTAATATAATGTAAGCTAGTTATAGGTGCAAATTATTCTAAAAAGCGATTGTATACTTATATTTGTAGGAAAACAGCTATATATCACCGATAAATAGCTAATATCATTGAAAACACTACTTTTATGGGTTTATGCAATATGATAAGTAAACTACTTGTATATATACAATAACGCTACAGTTTACAAGAAACTATGAAAAAACTTGCAATATACCGTTATATCACAATAAATAACCCCTATCTTCTATTTAATAGCTAATATAATGTAAGCTAGTTATAGGTGAAAATTATTCTAAAAAGCGAATTGTATACTTATATTTGTAGGAAAACAGCTATATATCACGATAAATAGC
>JACEEZ010006057.1:524926-537568 GCA_016584305.1 Chionoecetes opilio | reverse complement strand
AAAGTGATGTGGGTGTGGATGGATGTGTGGAAAATTGATGTCCTATTTAGACCGGACAAGACTAAATCTGATCTATTTTCCACCTTCCACGATTAAATTTTCAAGAGAAGAGTGACAAGACACCTCCCGAACTAAATTGGCCCACCCCCCCTTTCTATATTTTCTTACTGTCTTCTTTATAGGGACTGGCAACTAAGCGGACTTTGTGTTATCTCTATTTTTGCGTGCCCTTGGCCAGTCCTTTGTGATGTAAAAAAAAAAAAAAAAAAAAATATACATATACTCTTAAAACCCCATGTTATGCTTTATACACTTACACGTGGGCGAGTAGACAAGCAGGTTTCGCTTATCACTTCAATGGCTGTATGCAATGGCAATGACTGGTAAAAAATGGCTGAATTGCAAGAAGCTATTATAAGTGGAGTCTTAGAAATGCTAAAACCTACGTCAACGTTTAAAGGTACTGTGCAGGGTGCAATCAACAGTTAGGAAATCATTATGTCCGTTATTTGAAAAGCCTCAACCTATCATAATTTCAGCATTTTAAGTTCGTAATTATGTGCCATGATCTCCCTCGGCAGGAAAAATAGATTTCCCCCGAGTGATTATTATGCGCAAGTGTAATGCTTCTTTTACGAAAAACTATTTTTTTCTGTTTTCATGGCGCTACGTTAACTCGAATCTCCGAGAATTTCCATCTTGAGGAGGAGGAAGATGAAGATGAGGAGGAGGAAGATGAAGATGAGGAGGAGGAAGATGAAGATGAGGAGGAGGAAGATGAAGATGAGGAGGAGGAAGAGGGGGAATAAGAAGAGGAGAAGGAGAAAAAAGGAGGAGGAGGAGAAGAATAAGAACGAACAGGCGGGGGAATAGGAGAAAGTGGTGCGCAAGATTAATAGAAATACTCTTAAAAGTCTATTGATCTTGGTGATGCGAATGGTGACGATGAGAGAACGAGAATAGGGATGGTAATGATGATGGGAACTGAGAAAAAGAAGGAGAAAGAGGAGGAGTACAGGAAAAGACGGAAGGAATAAAGAAACTACAAGACCACGACCGAGAATTTGTCCCCTCTCAAAAATGTCACTTATATAATAATTTTGTTCCCCCTCCCCCCTTCCATGCCTCTGTTATGATATATATCACCAACGAGATTCATGCGTAGTGAATATGGATCAGTGAGTCACCCAAGGAAGTCTGTCTCTGAGTGAGTCATTGACAGGAATACAAACAGAGTCTGGGACAGAGAGTAGCAGCTCATATGTGCAATCCAATATTTAGTAATCGTTAATTTATTAGCAGATTATGAGTTTATGGCCATGGAGGCAGGTTGAGATGCCAAGATCATCCTGCATGTGAGCACGTAACTGTACACACGATGCGCATAAGGAGTGTTGGTTAGGCATGGAGGGCGGGTGGTTTAAGGATGAAGTGAGATGAGGCAAGAAGACGAGTGTAAGGATTAAAGGGTGAGGGTCAGGTTTGAGTGTGAGTGTATGAGTTTAAGTCACTAGTTTAAAACACAACATTGGAGTAAAAAGAAACATGTATTTAAGGTTCAAGGCTGGACTGGAGAGCAAAGAACAGTATAACGTGATGGCGAGGACAGTGAAGAGATTAACAAGAGTAGCTCAGAACAATTATGTGATTAAAGTAGCAGGACAGGCGAAAAGCGACCCAAAGGGGTTTTATCAGGTATATAAAACCAAGACAAGGGAATTAGTGGGGCCGTTAAGGTTAGGGCAGGGTGAGGTCTTAAATACGGATGAGGATATGTGTAAAAGTCTAAATGATTATTGCTTAAGTGTTTTTACTGAGAAGGATACACAGGCAATAACTGAAAGTGAACAGATGTTCAAAGGAAGCGATGAGGAGAAACTCAAAGATATTGTGATAACTAGGGAAATGGTGGAAGAGGGTATAGATAAAATGAAGAATTTTAAATCGCCAGGACCAGATGAAGTGTATCCCAGAGTTTTAAAAGAATGCAAAGAGGTTGTTAGTGAGTCGTTAGTTCACATTTTTAGGAAATCGGTTAAGATAGGCGATGTGCCGTTATTATGGAGGAAAGAAAATGTAATCCCCATATTTAAGAAGGGAGACAGAGGACTATAGTCAAATTATCGACCCGTAAGTCTAACGTCAGTGGTAGGTAAATTATTGGAATCTATTATTGCAAAAAACATTAGAGAGCACTTAGATAAACAAGGTTTGATCAATGATTCACAACATGGATTCACGAAGGATATGTCATGTCTCACCAATTTATTGAGTTTTTATAGGAAAGTTTATGAGACGGCAGATAATGATAAGGATTATGATATAATATACTTGGACTTTAGTAAGACATTTGACAAAGTACCACACGAGCGATTCTTAAATAAGGTTAAGGCTCATGGAATAGATGGGAAGGTTCTTTGTTGGATCAGAGCTTGGCTAAGTAATAGGCAACAAAGGGTTACAATTAATGGTTCTAAATCTGAATGGGGACAGGTGACAAGTGGAGTTCCACAAGGGTCTGTTTTGGGTCCATTACTATTTTTGATTTACATCAACGACTTGGATAGTGGGATTAGCAGTGATATCAGCAAGTTTGCTGATGATACTAAGGTAGGTAGGATTATTGGATCACAGTCTGATGTAAACATATTGCAGGGAGACTTAGATAAACTTAATGAGTGGGCTGTCAGATGGCAGATGGAATTTAATATTGATAAGTGCAGCGTTATGAATGTGGTAGAAAGAACCCTGGTAATAGATACACCATACGCAATGTATCGCTGAAAAGATCAGAAGGTGAAAAAGATCTTGGAGTGAGGGTGAGCCCAGACCTCCGACCTAGGACAAAATGTATTGAAGCTAGAAATAGAGCTAATAGAGTGTTAGGATTCATTACCAGAAGTGTTAAAAGTAGAAGTGCGGACGTTATTCTAAAGCTTTATCTGGTTCTAGTCAGATCTCACTAGATCTCACTCACCTAGACTATGCGGTTCAGTTTTGGTCTCCATATTACAGGATGGATATAGCCTTGTTAGAATCAGTACAGAGAAGGATGACCAAAATTATACAAGGGATGCGTAACTTTAGTTATGAGAAGAGATTGAAGTTATTAAAGTTACACTCACTCGAGAAACGCAGAGTAAGGGGCGATCTGATGGAAGTTTTTAAGTGGATAAAGAAATTTAATAAAGGAGAGGTAGGAAAAGTTCTTACGGCTTTTAACCAGGGTAGAACAAGAAGTAATGGATTCAAGCTGGAAGGGCATAGATTTAGAAAGGAAATAGGGAAAAACTGGTTCACAAATCGGGTGGTGAATGATTGGAATGGACTCAGTAGACAGGTAGTTAGTGCGGAGTCATTGGGGAGCTTTAAAGAGGGACTGGATAGGTTCATGGATGGGGATGGAAGGTGGATGTAGGTAGTGTTAGGTGACAGGAACTACCACGTGTAGGCCTCGCGGCCTCTTGTAGCTTCCTTATTTTCTTATGTTCTTATGTTCTTATGAGGGTAGGGGAAAGGAACAGTGGAGGGGAGTATAGAATGGAGGAATGAGCGAGATGTGAGTCTGCATGAGAAGTAAGAAGCGAAAATCAAGTGTGAAGTTCGGCAGGGCGGGCGTTGAGTGTGGCGAGGGAAGGGTGAGGGAAGGGTGAGGGAAGGGTGAGGGAAGGGTGAGGGAAGGGGTGAAGGCTTAGATGAGAGATTAATAAAAGTTTAGTAAGCCCAAAAATGGCGAAAATTGATGCAGGTAGGCATTGATAGGTCCGCCGCAGCATAGCTTCAGACCATTCTTACTATAGATACTATCTAAAGTATATATGTAGGATGTAGGATGCATATCCTACATCTATATTAATAAAATCGAAAGTGTGTGTGTCTGTGTGTGTGTGTGTGTGTGTGTGTGTGTGTGTGTGTGTGTGGTATAGGTTCCGCCCCCCGTGGCGGAATCCCATCATATACCACATTTTTGGAACCAGGTTGACCAGGGAAAGGTTTTAAGCCCACTTATGAGATGATCCGATCACTTTTTTTTTTTTTTTTTTTTAGCAGCCTATTAGCGATAATTGTGAAAAAAAGTGGGTTGTGAGAATTGGAGAGAACTGAAACTCGAGAAATGCCAGTGGTCGCTGGCAGTTTTAACTCAAAGGTTGGTCTACTGTGTTTTCCCTCCGCGACTAATATTTTTCATAAATCAATTTCGCGATAAATATTGATGCACCGCATCTGAATACTAAAAAAGAACGTTCTTCTGTTGTTCTAGTAAGTGTATGCATGACATGCATTACGATTGAACGTTCTAAGATAGCAATTTAATGCAAATTACTCGCCTCGAGTAGCAAAGCTTAATATATTTTTTACATGTATATTGTGGCATGTAAAATTTGGGCGATGTTCACACTGTTTTCTAAGACAGTACTGCTGCGTCTGGCAAACGCTTGTCAAAATACAATAAGCAATGCCTTGGAAAAACGAAGAATAAAGAATGCCGAAATCGGCTTGTTGCTGCGACAATGTAGGTTATAATTGTGGAGGCGACACGCCGCGGCGGGGAGTGGTGGCGGGGAGATTGTGGCGGGGAGATTGAATCAAAACATTGCCACTTCACGCGTCGACTCATTGCACTTCCAGGCTTTCTATCTGATTGATACATAATAATAACAGGAACATATGACTGCCTAGGTATAGATAACTTCTAAACATACGTTATTGACTGTATAATATCATAGAGTAACATTTACCTCGCCTCCTCAACTATAACCTACTTGGTTATTTGGTTAAATACATGTTTTACAGAATCAGGCTTCTATACAATATACATATAGAAGAAAATCGTTCTTAAAATTATACTTTTGTGTTTTAAGTGCAGTGGAATAAGCCCATATTTTTCTTTCAAGTTGACCAACTTTTCACCAAATTGTGAGTTAAAACTGCCAGCGACCACTGGCATTTCGGAGTTGCAGTTCTCTCTAATTGAGGAAGCCTTGATGTAGGGTGATGGGTAATGGGTGAGTGAATGGGTGGGGTGATGGGTAATGGGGGTGGGGTGATGGGTGAGTGAATGGGTGGGGGGTGATGGGTGATGGGTGAGGGAATAGATGGGGGTGATGGGTAATGGGTGAGTGAATGGGTGTGTGGTGATGGGTAATGGGTGAGTGAATGGGTGGGGGGTGATGGGTAATGGGTGAGTGAATGGGTTGGGGGTGATGTGAATGGGTTGGCGTTAATACATACATTTCTACATCCATGATTTCAGGAAAGTTAGAAGGGGCTATCTGGAGAGTCTGTGTTTGGTGGGCCGAAGGCCCACCAAACACAGGTGGTGGGCCGATGGCCCAACAATAGCCCTCCGCAGGAGCTAGCCAAAAAGTCCGCCCGGAGGGCGGCTTTGCGGCTAGTTAATACATATTTCTCTTTTTCTAAGATAACACAATTCTTTAGATCATTAAATGAGGATTGTACTCTCATGCAGACGACTTGATGAATGAAGCTTCTCCTTGTGTTTCCCATAGATGTGGTGTCGGCAGGGCGTCGGAACGCGTGGAGCAAATCCAGCGAGTGGTACAGGAGCGTTTATGAGAAGGCAAGGAGGCCGGCACAAGCCAGCACGCCTGTCTGTGTCACGGGAGGAAGGTAAGTCCTCCAGGGCGCGGAGCCAAGCCGGCGGAACACTCGCGGCCAAGCTGCGGGGTCTACAACTAAGCATGCCTGACACCGGCTGCAGGACCACCACTCATCCCCTGCCAGACTGAGCGAGGAGCACGCTGCCTGGGCCTTCAGAAGACGTACAGGGCGACCAGCCCAACCACAAGCACCACCACCACTATACCACACCGCAGCACGGCCACGCGCCCCCTCACGAGCACAGAAAAAGCAGACACGTCACGGCGCGCCTGAGGAAGCGTCACCAGGGAGCCCATCAGCAACACGCTCCCTCGCACCGCAGTACAGTGCTTCCTGCTGTCTCTCACCCAGAATAAAGTGACGCAGGCGGCGAGGACATGCCCATCCACACCTCCCTCTGACGGTAGGCTACCGATCTTTATGCCTCGGGTCACACACACACACACAACACACCCCGGAGACACACAACCACACACACCCACACACCAACTACACCGACACACACACACACACACACACACACACACACACACACACACACACACACACACACACACACACACACACACACACACACACACACACACACACACACACACACACCACACACACACACACACACACACACACAACACACACACACACACACACACACACACACACACACACACACACACACACACACACACACACACACACACACACACACACACACACACACACACACACACACACACACACACACACACACACACACACACACACACACACACACCACACACACACACACCACACACACACACACACACAAACACACACACACACACACACACACACACACACACACACACACACACACACACACACACACACACACACACACACACACACACACACACACACACACACACACACACACACACACACACACCGATACACACACACGCACACACACACACACACACACCACACACACACACACACACACACACACACCACACACACACACACCACAACACACACACACACACACACACACACACACACACACACACACACACACACACACACACACACACACACCACACACCACACACACACACACACACACACACACACACACACACACACACACACACACACACACACACACGTGTGGCCATGAACATCAGCATTTCAGCGTCCATTAGTGCAGCTGACACCCTAACGAAGCACCTGCCTTGCGTACAGATTGATGGCCTCTCGTGATTCACCAGGCTTGGGTTTCCATCTCATCTGAATTGAAGTAATTAGTCTTGATCGCTGTGACTACTGAATATTACTTGAAGTCACCCGCGTATTCAAATTTTGCAGACTTACCACGCATGTATATACATCCACGTATTTTATACATACCATATTCTCTGACAAACCACGACAAAACATGAAAAAGACTAGTGACACACGGCGATTATTGTGCCTACGAGACTCCCCTCCATTATCTCTCATTCCCAAAGCCTTGTTCAGTACAGTCATATGGGACTCACTGACTTAAGTTATGGTGAATCACTTTCCCTATCCCTATCATGTTTCCTATCCTTCATACCCTTCCCTATACCTTATTCCGCAATGCAAGGGGACGCTGCTCACCTGGGAATGATCTCACTGCAACAAACCAGAGACATATTTTAACCTTGCAGCATTATATGGTGTGTAGTAGTGTGTATACAACAGCGAGTATAATGCGAACGGATTCACTGCAATTAAGCATACCACCATAAAAGTCTACTTGCTAAAAGGGGCATCGCAACACAAGTATATTTATGGGTCAATAAGACAAACCAGGAAATACAGTGTTTCGGCCCATTTGGTGTAGCACTATATACCTTCCCTCACCAGCATAAGACGCGGGGTTTTAACTTTTACTGCTCCCTTCTATCCCTACTCCCGCCCTAAGTACATAATTACGGTGGTGGTGAAACATGCCGTGTACGTGTGTGTGCATTCTTATACGCACATGAGTAGCCTCGCAAGCTGTATATGTTTGCGATACGTTAGGGGAAGAGGGCATTATGTGGGTAAGGTCGGCGTCACAGTAGACAGTTCTTTGCTCGTGGGCCGTGGTTTGCCGAGCGCCGAGCATTTGGTGGCGATCAGGGGAGCATTTCCATCACACTCATTAGCCCAAGGTTTGCAGAGCACCGAGTATCATCATCAGTGGCGGCCCAAACAAAATAGACAAACCAGGCTGAAAATGGCACCAAGTGTCTTGAAACAAAAAATTGATTAAAATCTAGAAGTAAAACTGTTCGCAGATTTTTAAAAAAGAATATAAAAATCTAGCAGTATAAATAGTTTCTTCTTGAAAATAGCGGGATGCTGAGAAACCAGTACTTGCCATATTCTTGTTGTGGTTAATAAAATATCTATCTATCTATCTACATATAGAAAAATGTTGGTCTAGGAATTTTGATTACCATTTCCTGCGTTTGAAACATAATTTTATTACAAAAAGTAAAGGAGTGCTTAATTAATCTTTGGGATTCGTGACGTTCTTTAGTAACGTGAATGTTGTCGCAGGATCTTCACTGTCATCTCTACCCTCTTGGGCCTAGTGCGTGCGTGCGTGCGTGCGTGCGTGCGTGCGTGCGTGCGTGCGTGCGTGCGTGCGTGCGTGCGTGCGTGCGTGCGTGCGTGCGTGCGTGCGTGCGTGCGAGCGAGCGAGCGAGCGAGCGAGAGAGAGAGAGAGAGAGAGAGAGAGAGAGAGAGAGAGAGAGAGAGAGAGAGAGAGAGAGAGAGAGAGAGAGAGAGAGCAGCTGGCAAATGACCAAAGCCCAGGCTTAATTTTCCATGTGTTTGTTTGCTGCCTGCCCTGGACAGATGGTTTCTCCTCAAACTTTTCTCCTCATCAAACTTCAGAGACATTTGAATCTCGCAGATTCCCTTCCTTTTTAAAATCAGCAAATGTGAGGTCCTATTTTTCAGCATCCAAAATTTCCGTTCAGTGAGGTGAATATTATTTTGGCGAAGCTATTTATTGGTATACATGTTCAATGTATAGATGTATACCAATGATACACTCAATGATATACTCAATGATAATTATCTTTGACTGATTACCAGCTTCTATCACGGCAGAGTGTGCGCCTACCTGGTATTACATGTCAGTGCTGTGCTACTTGATAGGAAGGTAAACGAGCGAGAGAGAGAGAGAGAGAGAGAGAGAGAGAGAGAGAGAGAGAGAGAGAGAGAGAGAGAGTAATGGGTTAATGGTGGTGGTGGTGGTGGTGTGGCTCCGTTGTATACGTACTCCAGGTCACAGTTCCCTAAGCACTGCGTGGGCAGGAAACAAGCCATGAGGCGCTCCCTTCCTTACATCACGGCCCTACCTCCACCACACCGCACACACACACACACACGCACACACACACATGTACACGCACACACAACACGCACGCAACACACACACACACACACACACACACACACACACACACACACACACACACACACACACACACACACACACAAAACACGTGCACACATACACACACACACACATACAAAACACACACACATGCAAAACACACACACATGCAAAACACACACACACACACACACACACACACACACACACACACACACACACATACACACTAACACACACACACACACACATACACACACACATACACACTAACACACACACACACAAACACACACAATTAGAATCTAAGACAGGAAGCATTGCTTAATTTTTGTAAGTAAACTCGTAATGTCGCACAGCAGATCCGCCTGTAAGCCAGGGCGGCAAAGCAAGTCTTTTTTTTTTATACATCACAGGGAACTGGCCAAGGGCACAACAAAAATGGGTAACACAAAGCCCGCTTAGTTGCCAGTCCCTATAAAGAAGACAGTAAGAGAATAAAATAAAAACAAAGGGGTAGGCCAATTTTAGTTCTATCACGGTAAAGTATTTATATTGATACCTGCTTTGACTGAAGTATCTGACGGAATAGCTTGTCTGCGGTTATTGGCATGGGCGTGTTTCGCTCTTGTCCCATCCTGCTGAGAGATAGAACGAACATTCTATATTTGCCTTGACGCTTCTGTAAACGCGACATCCTCTTTATTAATTGTGCTTAACCACGAAAAATTCCACTGATTGTTGATTCCACTCATCCTTGTAAACCATGACGCTCCTCCCGCGGCAGGTGGACGTGGAAGGCGAGGCAGGGGGCCTGAGGTACCAGCTGAGTGACACCATCAACTTTGGCATCAACCATGATGGCGTCATCCACACCCTCCGCCGCCTGGACCATGAGGGTTCGGGCGGGCGCTACACACTGCAGGTCACGGCCGTGGCTCAGGGTGAGTGTTGGCGGGTGGCGGAGAAACGATACAGTAGCTTTGATGTGACGGGCGGCTGTTTATGATCAAAGACTGTCAGGGTGATGGGAAAACACGGTTGAGGTCTGGTCTGGAAGCCGGCTGAGTGGTGTTTGAAGTCATTGAGTGTTGCGAGAAGCGGCATCACCGGTATATTAGGTAATTATTATATTTATAGACAATGCTTTCCTCTCTTCTAGGAAATAATATCAACTAGATTATTTTGGTGATGCGATCATTTAGTATCTCAATATTCAATATATCCACCCAGTCCAAAGTTGGTCACGTCCTTTTCTTGATAATTTGTCGCGAGCATCTTGTCTGAACGCCATGCAGTGCAAAGACAGACCTGAATGCTTTATAAATAAGTTTTGCCGCAATAATACAACAGTGAGGCGTCTTGTCAATATTTGTTCTTCACTCACTGTCATAATGCTAAAAAGCTCATACAATACCACAAAGAGAAGCTGTACTCTTTTCTTTCATTGAAAAAATTACTCAATCTTATTCATCCTATAGCTCTCATCATCATTCTAGAAATCATACACAGGTGACCTGCATTTACTTAATGCTCAAACTTTTCTTCTTTTCATGTACGTGAACTGCGTGTGCACGTAGCAGCAGCAGCAGCAGCAGCAGGCAGCGGGCGTTGGCCGAGACCCACGGCTCGGGTGAACATCGAGGTGACGGACGCTCCCGAAGAGCCGAGTTTCGATGTCACCCACTACCAGTTCACCGTCTCCGAGTTCGCGCGAGAAGGTATGTAGTACACCAGGTGTGGCGGGTAGAGCCACACAGGACACAGTGACTGAGGGTACTCCAAACGCAACACAAAGCTTACAAACTGGTGATGTCATTGATGTGATTTTGGTATCGGTGCAGTTTGACATTGTGGCCTTGGCGGAGAGTCGTCTTAACGGCAAAAACTTGTTGGCCCGAGTGTTTCAACAAGATAAAAATATCGTTTTATTTTATTTTGTGAAAAAAATCAGCAATATTATTCATCACTGCTTATGGTTTAACGTTATTGGTCAGTGACTATTTGTTGTCGTGTGCACAGGCCACAAAAACAGCGGCTTAGTAGCGGCAATTTGGCTGCAAGAGTAGGCTTTGGTGGCTTTCCGGCGGCTGCGAGTTATATCAAAGAAATAGTTACTTTAAAGGAAGAAGAGCTTTTAGCAATTATGAAAGAGAATGGAAAACTTCACATCTGAGCTCCTTTCTGTTGCCTCTGAACTAGGTTTTACTTTTCTGCACCACATTGAATTTTTTCGTAATGCCACTTGAGATCCCTTCGCGATAACTTCTGATGTTTGTAACAGCGGCGCCCTGGTGGTGGCGCAAAGAACACACAGCGATCTATGCTAACTCACCGCATGCCGCCCATCAGCATGTTGTGACTTAGCAATGACCAAAAGACCAATACGTATATAAGATCGATGCCTGAAGGATGACTGTAGCGATCTCTCTGCTCACGGCCCCTCCCTCACCATCCACCCCGCGAGCACCAGTGAAATGCATCCCGGCACCAATCCCACGCTTTGTGCATGGAGGGAGGGAAAGGATCCTGATGCGCCAGGTCCGATGAAATGCGAGTACATGAGAGGGGACAGAGAGACCTTAAAGCTAATGTGAACACTGTGAAGGTCAAAAGTCTCATCACTTACTTGAATAAAAGAGCAAGAGAGTCCAGTCAATAGAACGTACCAAAGGGCAAACTTTATAAAGCTCAGTCAAGCATGTGATGTGCAAAACTTTATGTTGATACTGATGATGAAGAGCTTACGACTCTACCGTAGAAAGAATGAGAGCTACCACGTAAAGGTTATGTCTGCTGTCTGCAAGTAATACAAACAACACCGCCATTTACTTCGCGACTTTCTCTATTGCTTTATAAGTTATCGCCAAGCATGAATTAATAGAGGGACTGAAAATTAATTCTAGCACCGAATGTCTTCACAAGGCAAGAAAGTAGCATATGGCTGCTCGTCATCCCTTGCAAACGTTTGAGAATCGTCCCATATATATATATAAATAAATAAATAAATAAATAAATATATATATATATATATATATATATATATATATATATATATATATATATATATATATATATATATATATATATATATATATATATATATATACACACACACACATGCTTGTAAAGACAATGCTGGTAAATACAAACAATGAAAACATTCCCTGTTTGGTATATATGTGGATGAAGTGTGTATGTGTGTGTGTTATTTGTGTATGTGTTATTTGTGTATGTGTGTGTGTGTGTGTGTGTGTGTGTGTGGTGTGTGTGTGTGTGTGTGTGCGTGTGTGTGTGTGTGTGTGTGTGTGTGTGTGTGTTGTGTGTGTGTGTGTGTGTGTGTGTGTGTGTGTGTGTTTGTTATATATATATACTAGCTGCAAAGCCGCCCTCCGGGCGGACTTTTTGGCTAGCTCCTGCGGAGGTGTTTACCAAACATGGACTCTCCAGATAGCCCCTTCTAACTTTCCTGAAATCATGGATGTAGAAATGTATGTATTCCCCCCACTCATTCACTCACCCATTACCCATCACCCCCCCCATTCACTCACCCATTACCCATCACCCCCCACCCATTCACTCACCCATTACCCATCACCCCCCACCCATTCACT
>JACEEZ010006057.1:514926-517426 GCA_016584305.1 Chionoecetes opilio | reverse complement strand
AAACAGGGTCACCATGCAAAACATTTAAAGAACAATGCCGTAATGTGTATTATTAACGGAGAAAACTTTTAACATATTCTTAGAGGACTATTTCAAGTGTGTGAAAATAAGTCAATAAACTATGTATGAATGCCAATGATTGATCCTTCCCGGGCACTGTACGTAGCTACATGGTTACTTTTTAAAATTAAGACCATGAATGGCTATTTGCATCGCGTCATCAGGGTCCTCGGTCGCTACGCGTGGCTGTGTGGAGGCTGCCGACCACACAACACATCCATTATGAAAACAACAGACAAATTATATTACTATTGCAGCACACTTTGTGGAAATGCTTCGTCCCCGTGTTACCAAAGTGACGGTGCTCGGATCTCACGCAGCACAGTTTTTCATATATTTTATCTCGCGTCAGTCTTACGCTTGACAATGATGAGCCCGATGATTATCAATTTTTCATGCAAATTAGACGTGCAGCGGCAGTCGCCTGGAAAATTAACATGTATCTCAGGAAATTGGCATAAACTTGCGAGTATCCCTGGGATCCGCGCCACCTGGTCCTGTCATTTACCAGCGCCGCGCCGCGTTGGGAGACTCCGCTCTGATTATTAGTGTAAAGCACGTCGTTGGCTGGGAGAGAAAAATGTTAATGCCGGGAACATGTGCCTGGACACGGTGCGCAAAGGCAATAACTTTCAAACGAACTGCTGTAATTTGTAGAAAATGTGACTCATTCTGCTGTGATGTTCCGTGATGTGGCTCGAGTGATGTTGGAAGAAAGAACACATCAAATATATGGGAGCAGATGATTCCTGATCGAGCGATATAGCTTTGAAGGGGATATGTCCCTGTTACTATAGATTACTGAAGACGGACTATGTCGTACTGAGGGCTAACATTATGTGTGAGGCAGAGGGCCAGCATTAGAGTGTGAGGCAGAAGGCACCGCAATAGGACACTGCAAGGAGGCATGGGCCGATGTCGTGGAGACTGAAAACCCGAGTGGTGGCAATATCTGAGATGTTTATAATGGCGGACAAAATTCGTGTGATCAGCTCTTAAGGGAGACTGAAATCTTGGTCCACTCCTGTTTGAGTCACACGAACGTTTGGTAGCCGTGACGATGGCTGCAATTTTGCAATAGATAACAAGGGCGAAGGTGAGGACATCTCGCCGATGTCTGACTGAATTACCAAGATTAATCACTGCATTACGTATGTTACTTTCATGTGATAATAATTTTCAATTTTTCCTATCTTAAAACCATGATTTTGAGACTGGCTCGATAAAAGAATTCTGATTAAGGCTTCTTTCAACATTTTTCCCTCTCACCTGAAATAGATTCCCACCCTTGTGACAAGCAACAGCTTTACGAGGCGTGACTTATGTGTCGCTGTGGGTAATTGAAAAAAACAACTTCCAAACTAGTTATATACAGAGAAAATTAAGCATAGTACTATTGTATAGATTAATAATCACAATGATGAACCGGATCTCACAACACGAAATGAACTATGTATATTTCTGAAATATAGATATAGATATAAATAGTTCTCACGCGGCTACTAATAAGAGTGAGTTGTTAGTACTAGATTGGTAATTAAACGTCAGCTTCAGCATACATTTATAGAAACAAGGAATCGGTGTTTTGGGCTCTCGTAAGATCAACTGGTCATGTGATCGTCGACTGAGCTGATATGTTTCCCTTTGCTCCTTTCATATGCGTTCCATAAATCATAGTTGAACATTTCAGGAATATTTCTCACTTAATTGAACTTTTATTCGAGACTCAATATTCACACGTGCCAACCACACCTGCCAAGCTGTGACACCGTGGACTGCATTCTTTTGTGAGTGGATTTGATTAATTCTCTGAAGAAAAAAAACTATGATTCTATCTTTAATTCATGTGACCCGATACACTTCTGCATGCGTGAATGAGGCAGGGAAGAACTAGAGGAGGAGCAGGAGGAGAACTTTAGTAAACTATGGATCATTGAGAGACGGGAGAGTGGATAGGGAGCAAGCCCTTCACGCATATTTATGGAAGGGTTTGTTTGGTGACGTTTGTTACAGCGCGGGAGAACAAAAGAAGGAATGCTTGTGATGAAGGGGAAGCATTTTTGGGAACTCTTGATGACGCATCGAAGCAGACGAGGATGGGGAGCAAAAAAGACTCTTGATGCGGCGCTTCGTCCCGCTGAGGATGCAAATATCATTCTCGTGTAAGGCTGTACTGCCACGCGAAGAAATTACATTCATCGCACGTTTAGCATATGTCGAACACACACACACACACACACACACACACACACACACACACACACACACACACACACACACACACACACACCACACAGACACACACAGACACACACACACACAGTTGTGTGCGTGTTGTTACCGTCCGTGTGGCTCAGTTGGTTAGGGCGCCCGGCATCATTCTGTGATCCGGTGTTCGATCCCCGACCCCGCTCATCCCCGGGGATTTTTCCACTGTAAA
>JACEEZ010006057.1:499926-509926 GCA_016584305.1 Chionoecetes opilio | reverse complement strand
GGGGTGCTCTCCCTCAAGCGACACCTGCACGACGCCATGGTGAGAGAGAGAGAGAGAGGAGAGAGAGAGAGAGAGAGAGAGAGAGAGAGAGAGAGAGAGAGAGAGAGAGAGAGAGAGAGAGAGAGAGAGAGAGAGAGAGAGAGAGAGAGAGAGAAGGGGGGGGAGGGAAAGTAATGGGGTTAATGGTGGTGGTGGTGGTGGTGTTGTGGCTCCGTTGTATACGTACTCCAGGTCACAGTTCCCTAAGCACTGCGTGGGCAGGAAACAAGCCATGAGGCGCTCCCTTCCTTACATCACGGCCCTACCTCCACGTGCAGTCGTTACCACTTACTCTTCACACACACACACACACACACACACACACACACACACATACACACACACACACATACACACACACACACACACACACACACAGGTACTCCGTAGTGTAGGGGTAGCACGCTTGGTTCACAACCGAGAAGTCCCGGGTTCGATCCCCGGGCGGAGCGGAAACAGATGGGCTGTTTCCTTAAAACCCGAGCCCCTGTCCACCCAGCAGTGAATGGGTACCGGGTGTTAGCCGGGGTTTGTGACCTGCTCTCCGGGGTGCTGGCTTCGGCCAAAACTAAGCACTAAGGATGAATGATAAAAAAAATGTTGATATGGAGACGGGGCCATACGAGCGTCGCTCAGGCCCTGTAAAATACAACTAGATGAATACATAGTGATCACACAGCCCACATCTTTGGTTATGTAAGCCGAAAGCTCAATTTGAAATAGAAGGCAGTATTTTCTTATTTTAATCGTTTGCAGTTACAAAAGGTATTCTCCGGTCCTTCAGTTGCCTTGTCGTCGCGGGCGTGGCTGTGGGCATCATCCAGCCGCCCACGTGAACCCCAAGTCGCAAAGATTTGTGAGATTTAAGGCGATGAGAGAACGATCAATGTTGAAGGGGCATATGCTGAATTTTTCAAAGGCTAAGGAGGCGTATCTTGCGCGGCAATGATCGTTGTTCAAAGGGACTCCAAACCCTTCATACATTCAAGGGGTCATTTGCACGTCCCATCGTCTATTCATTAAGGTCTCTCTCTCTCTCTCTCTCTCTCTCTCTCTCTCTCTCTCTCTCTCTCTCTCTCTCTCTCTCTCTCTCTCTCTCTCTCTCTCTCTCTCTCTCTCTCTCTCTCTTTTTATCTCTCTTTATCTCTCTTTATCTCATTATCTTTCTGTCTTTATCTTGTAACTCTCTTTATCCTTCTTTATCTCTCTCTCGTTACCTCTCTTTATCTGTCTTTATCTTTTAACTCTTTATCTGTCTCTTCATCTTTCTCTCACTTTTTTCTCTTTATCTCTCTCTCTTCTCAGGATTAAATACCAAATAAAAGTGATAAAACGTAAGCATGAAGTAGGCTTTTGTCATGTTAAGATTGTTGATAACATTAAGAAATAAGGTTGAAATCCTACTCTGAATTAGCTTGGCTTATTGTTATTTTTTTTACAATTAATACTTTAAAGGAAAAAAAAATCCCGGGACTTGTGTAATTTTCCTGAGAAGTGAAAAAAATATATACTTTTTTTTGCGGGATCTCTGGACTTCGAGATCCTGGGATTTTGATAAAGGAAGCATAATTCCGTGATCTTAAGTATCCGTTAAGTATCCACGAAGGATGGATGACATCCTAATGCGGCCTAAGGTGAGACACTAGAGAGTTATAGGTAATAAACTTTGTACCGTGCATATATTATCAGAACGTTTTGATATTTCTATATGGTACTATTTGAGGGATAAGCCGTCAATTTTGGCTATTTGCCTCTACCCTATACGTGCCACAGACTACTACTACTACTACTACTACAAGTACTAGTACTACTATACTAGTACTACTACTACTACTACTACTACTATTACTACTACTACTACTACTACTACTACTACTACTACTACTACTATACTAGTACTACTACTACTACTACTATTACTACTACTACTACTACTACTACTACTACTACTACTACTACTACTACTACTACTACTACTACTACTACTACTACTACTAGTACTACTACTACTACTACTACTACTACTACTATACTACTACTACTACTACTACTACTACTACTACTACTACTACTACTATACTAGTACTACTACTACTACTACTACTATTACTACTACTACTACTACTACTGCTACTACCACTGCCACTACTACTACTACTACTACTACTACTACTACTACTACTACTACTACTACGACTATTTCTACAACTCCTCCTCCTCATCCACCATCAAATACTACGACTACAACTACTCCGTTCACCATTAGTTTCCTTGCACTCACAGACCAACACCAAGACCTTCGATGTGCGGGTGCGGGCGGTGGACGGAGGCACGCCGCCCCTCTGGTCCACGGCGCCCATCGCGGTGCGGGTGATATCCTCGGGCGAGCTGCCGCCCTCCGTGTCCAGCCAACACCCTCAACTGCCTGCCATCCCCGAGAACACCACGGAGAACAGCGACGTGGTGGTGCTGTGTGCCAGGTGAGGCTGTGGCGCAGACAATATATGTACACACACACACACACACACACACACACACCACACACGCACACAACACACACACAACACACACACACACACACACACACACACACACACACACACACACACACACACACACACACACACACACACACACACACACACACGCACACACATCTTATTATAATGACTTGAATAAGGAAAAGCTTTGTAATTAAGTAAAAATCAACAATTCTATAGTTTGAACGAGCACATTGAGTCAATTTCTAACGTGCTGTTCATATAATTAGTACATGAATGAGCGGAGTAAAAGAGTGATTGTTTTGTTGAACATTATCTGTTGTTTCCGGTTGCTTGAGGCTACATCAACATTGAATGTGTTTACGCATTCTGAAACATACAAGGAAATATCGCGATAAATCTCGCATAAATTTTTACTCAGTATTCTCCATCTTTGACATTTTGCAGTACTCACGATTGAAAGCAAAACATTTGTACACTGTTGAAGATGTAACCCACTCATATTGTCGTGTTACTGCTGGCAAATTGGATGTCCATTTCCAAATGAACAAAGATCATTGAAATAATAGTGCATGTGTGCATCATGAAAGGTGCAGTTTTGCTTTGCTCCTACCATGGGCATTTGTATGTTGGTGTCGCCATGGTTGGCCCAGAAGGGCGTGCCCATCCTGATGGCGGTCCCGTCCGTTCACTGCCAGGAGCCTTCCGCTGCCTCGTCCGTGGCGCCGATCCAATAACTAACCTTCGGCACATCTGTAAGGGAACGAAACAGCAACACTAGAAACTGCTATCACGCCATGACTTTCTTGTGATAGGTTGTTACCAAGTAGAAAAAGAACGCGTGTAAAGCGACTCTAACGTGTAATGAATGAAAGTATTTGATCACCAATACTCACTTAAGCTGTTGATGTACAGAATGACGTCACAGTAGAAGTTCAGATCAGCCAGATTGATCAGATCACCCCCAAGGTTCTGGCAGAACTTTCGCATGGCGCGCCAAGTCCCGGAGAAGGTGTGTTCGAGGTGCAGACAGCGGCCGCCTACCCCCACGAAGGGCGACTGACACTCCACCCCTGCGTCTCAAGTGCATTATTACTTGTTAGTGCCGCATTCATGGGGCATCCCGGCCTCAAAGCAGCTTGATACTAATACTTGATAATTCATTGAAGAACTGCGAACACACGCACACACACACACACACGCACACACACACACACACAACACACACACACACACACACACACACAACACACACACACACACACATACACACCCACGCACGCACCCAACACACACACACACACACACACACGCAACACACACACACACCACACACACCCACCACACACACAACACCACACACACCACACACACACACACACCACGACACACACACGCACACAACACACACACACCACACATACACACACACACACACACACACACACACACACACCACAACACACACACCACACACACACACACACACACCACCACACAACACAAAACACACACACACACACACCACATCACGCACACACACACACCACCACGCACGCACCCACACACACACAACACCACACCACCACACACCACCACACCACACACAACACACATACACACACACACACACACACACACACACCACATGCACGGACACACACACCCACACACACATACACATACACACACACACACCACACGCACGCACACACACACACACACGCACACACACACACACACGCACACACACACACACACACACACACACACAGTGTTGCTAAACTAGCTAGTTCTGACGCATTGGCATCACAAACAGCGCGTACATTTTGTGTTTTGCGCATAGCGCGTTTTTCAGTGCATTTTTATTCAATCTGGTGCATGTTTTACAGCGCATCTTTTCCTAGCGCCTGGTTAAAAGCAAAAACTGCCATTTATGCTATGGGTGTGGTGAGGCCGGTCCAGGTCAAGCCTCGGTATTTCCGGATTATCTCTTCTGTGACCTGGCATGAAGGTGAGAAGTTTAAGGATTAGTGGAGGGGAGAAGCAGGTGGCCATGGGAGGGAGAGGAGTTAGGAGAGGGTGGTCCAATTGCGAAATTTGCCTTTATCGTTCGCTAGACGGAGAGTTGGTTGATAGTTGACTAGATATTTATATAATTCTCATCAGTACCTACCGTACGTAGATAACACGTACTATAGTCGCCAGTCACTTGCCACTGCACTAATGTCGCCAGGCACAATATATTACGAATTTTAGCATCACTATAGGTACAGACTTTTATGCGTCACTGAAGACGCATGCACAGTAGTTTATATTATGTACATCACACTACATGTCTTCAGTGGCACATACAAGTCTGTAGTGATGCTAAAATTCGTAACATATGTGCCTTGCACATTATGCTGGCAGTATGGTACAAGATCTACTTAATCATCTGAACCGTATTATTATTATTATTATTATTATTATTAGTAGTAGTAGTAGTAGTAGTAGTAGTAGTAGTAGTAGTAGTAATATTATTATAGCAGCAACAGAAGCAGTAGCATTATCAATACACTGTAAAAGTAATAATGCTTAATACTATTATAATAACCATTATCTAGCTACTATTACAATAATCAATAGAGGGGAGGATTTTTTTATTTTTTTTTATATATTTATTTACATCTATTACATATATATACATATACATATACATATGCACATACATATGCACATACATACACATACACATACATAACATACATACATAACATACATACATAAAAAAGGCGTGAGGTCACTGAGGTGAGGAGACGAAAACTTTTCTAGCGCATTTCATACCTCAATCCAGCTCTTTCACGTCCGGCCATAGACCACTGTATACCCACTGTACACTGGTAGTCTATGGTCCGGCACATTTGGCAACACTGCTCACACACACACACACACATACACACACACACACACACACAACACACACACACACACACACAAACCAACACTGACTCACTAGTTGACTTGGAGTCCCTCGCTGCCACGACGGCCAAGGTTCCTGTGAAGACGTGATAAAACTGTGTATGCTATGGCAAGATGTTTTCAGTCGATGAAAACGGCATGTTATTATTATCATTTTCATTATTATCATTATTATCATCATTATCACCATTACTACTACTACTATTACTATATTATTGTCACTATTATTATTATTATTATTATTATCGTTATTATCATTATGAATCATAGAATGTCAGTCAATCTAGATATGTCAAGGAACTATTTACCCAACTAAGTCCCGAATTGGGGAACATCAGCCTTAGATAAAAAGCAATTCGCTTCAGACTCACCCATGAAAAACAATAAACCAGAGCGAATCATTGTCCTGAACCTTCAACCACGAATGTACTAATAATCGTATTTATTCACTATACTGCTGTCGCTGTCGCAGTTGTTTCAATACTGGTGGTGGTGGTGGTGAAGGTGGTGGTGGTGCAGTCGTTGTCAGTAACGCCCCTAGCTTTATATATACTGTGCGTATGTGTACATGTTCAACACTTGGTCCACCGATTAGAAAATTCTTTATCATGTTATCATTCTTTGTCATGTTATCTCTCTCTCTCTCTCTCTCTCTCTCTCTCTCTCCTCTCTCTCTCTCTCTCTCTCTCTCTCTCTCTCTCTCTCTCTCTCTCTCTCTGCGTATAAATCATTGATAAGCGGAACATTTTGAGCCGTGGGAACTAACTTCCAACCTCATTTTGTCAAGTTACTCTGAATTACAAAAATATTGCTTATACTCCATATTAAACCCCCGAACTTAAGACTCGTTTTGTAGAATGGTTAGTATACCTACCAAGCAGCGGCGGAGCTTGGTATCTATCAATGGGGAAGCACCTGGGGGGCATAGCTGAGTATGGGGGGCACTAGGCAAGTGGAGCTTAGGGTCATTCTGATGCCACACAGAAGGGTATAAGGGCATATTATAAGATCAGTTCAGTGGTGGGTAATAGAGCATTATACAGAATACAACAGCCATGGTCAGTGGAGGGGGCACAGGATTCTCATGGGGGGGCATGTGCCTACCTGTGCCCCCCCCCCCCCCCTCGTAGCTACGCCACTACTCACGAAGAACTGTGTCAGGGGATCTACGGCATGCTACGAGGAGGCTTTACCGATATCAAGCCGATATGTCAAAATATCCGTGTTGTTATCCCTCGTGAGGCGTCCACTATGTCTTGTACTAGTAAAGGCTAAGAGAATATATATCTCTTTCGGCCTTGGTATTATTTAGGTGAAGGAGTCATCAATGTGCCAGGCACGTCAGCTTAACATAGTCACTGAGTAGTGGCAGAGGGAGGCGGGTCGGGAGTGTCCAGTGTCACGTGTGTTCCCTCCTTCCTTACCCCTGTATCGTCCCCGCCCTAACAGGTCCAACCTTCCCAGTGCTGCCAACGTTTACTTCACTCTGCTGAACGGTGACGCGCCCGAGACCAACTCCGACGGAACCTTTGCTCTCAGGTGAGGTGACGGCTCGGCAAGCCACTGTTTGCCTGTCCGTCTGTTTGTCTGTCAAGCTGTTTGTGTTTGTGATCATGTATTTTTTTTTTTTTTTTTTTTTCTGTAGATTGGTTTTGAATTTTTTTAATTTTTTATTTCACTCATCATTTTTTTTTTCTTGTTTTTATTTTCCAAAAGTGCTTCCGTCAGTTTTTTTTTTTTTTCGTATGTGTGTTTTTGTCTTGCTGCGGTCTCATAACGCTTCTACAACCTTTTTTTTCTATCTTGCTATTTCTGCATGTTGATTTTGTTTTGTTTCTCTCTCTCTCTCTCTCTCTCTCTCTCTCTCTCTCCTCTCTCTCTCTCTCTCTCTCTCTCCTCTCTCTCTCTCTCTCTCTCTCTCTCTCTCTCTCTCTCTCTCTCTCTCTCTCTCTCTCTCTCTCTCTCTCTCTCTCTCTCTCTCTCTCTCTCTCTCTCTCTCTAGTTCCACATGATCACCTCGCTCTCCAATTTCCTGAGTTCACTCTCCTCTTCCCTTAAAACCCGAACGCCGTTCTCCTCCTCATTTCCTATTTCCTCTCCCCGTTTTCCTCCTCCTCCATCTTTTCTACCATCTCCTTCTCCTTCGTCGTTATCATCCTTGCGTTGTTACCTCCTACTTTCTGTTTCCTCACCTGATGTTTTTATCTACTGCACCGTCCCTCTCTGTCCCTCCGTCAGACAAGTACCGGACAACCAGGCGGGAGTGTGCGGGGACAACTCAAGCGTCAGTATCTTCGTCGCCACCAGGAACCTTGACTTCGAGACCCTCCAGGTGTACAGACTCAACGTGCTGATGGTGGTAAGTGCGTGGGAGGCGATATCGGGGTCCTCGTCGTCTACCTGCTTGTTGGTGTCGTCCATTGTCTTCTCTACAGTGTTGTGTTGTTCAGTTACGTTTAAATGATCTTCTTTTTTCTATCTTGCTATTTCTGCATGTGGTTTTTTTTTTTCTCTCTCTCTCTCTCTCTCTCTCTCTCTCTCTCTTCTCTCTCTCTCTCTCCTCTCTCTCTCTCTCTCTCTCTCTCTCTCTCTCTCTCTCTCTCTCCTCTCTCTCTCTCTCTCTCTCTCTCTCTCTCTCTCTCTCTCCCTCTTCTCTCTCTCTCTCGGCCTTTCAAGAAATTCACAGAAAATTATGATATCTATTTAAAAAAATGTTTTAAGTCTCCCTCACCTTACATGATCAATTATCCTTTATTTATGTAGCTAACAGTTTTCTTTATACTTCTCTATATGCATGTCATCTATATTCTTTACGTCATTTTATTTTTGTTCGGTTTTCTTTTTGTCTTGTCTCTCCTCACTGCACTTCCTTACCTCGCCGCGCCTCCCAATCCTCCTTTGAAGCTCTTTTCTTTCACCACATTTTCACTCCTTCACCATCCCACACACCGCCTCTTTTATATCCCCTCGCCCCTCGTCTCCTATCCTTTCCTTGCTCCTCCTCCTCCTATCCTTGCTTTCATATTATCTCCTCTCATTTCATATCACGACTCACTCCACTCTATTCCTCTCTTTTAACCTATCTTATTTCACGCCTTCCTAAATTTCCTTTCTTTCTTCCTATTCTCATTCGCTGCCTCTATTCATCCTTTTTTTCGTTTGTCCTTTACTTCCCCGTCTTTCTCTCTCTCTCTCTCTCTCTCTCTCTCTCTCTTCTCTCTCTCTCTCTCTCTCTCTCTCTCTCTCTCTCTCTCTCTCTCTCTCTCTCTCTCTCTCTCTCTCTCTCGCTCGCTCGCTCGCTCGCTCTTCTCTCTCTCTCCTCTCTCTCTCTCTCTCTCTCTCTCTCTCTCTCTCTCTCTCTCTCTCTCTCTCTCTCTCTCTCTCTCTCTCTCTCCCTTTTTTCTCTCTCTTGTTCTCTCTTTCTCACTCTCTTTCTCTCTATCTTTCTCTCTCTTTATTTTTTTTCTCTCTATTTCTCATCTTCCTTTTCAATCCCTTTTTAACCTCCCATCTTCCACCACTTTCCTGCCTTCTCACCGCTCATTCTCGTTTCTCCTCTCCTCCTCGCCCCCAGAACGACCATAACGCCCGTCTGGAGCATCAGGTCGTGGTGAGCATCCTAGACGTGAACGACAACGCGCCGCTCCTTCAGGCGTGGGACGGCGAGGTGCTGGAGAACGCGGGAAGCACGCTGATCACCACCATCAGGGCTGTCGACAAGGACGCCTCCCCGCAGTACCGGCAGGTGAGAGAGAGAGACAGAGAGACAGAGAGAGAGAGAGAGAGAGAGAGAGAGAGAAGAGAGAGAGAGAGAGAGAGAGAGAGAGAGAGAGAGAGAGAGAGAGAGAGAGAGAGAGAGAGAGGAGAGAGAGAGAGAGAAGAGAGAGAGAGAGAGAGAGAGAGAGAAGAGAGAGAGAGAGAGAGAGAGAGAGAGAGAGATGAGAGAGAGAGAGAGAGAGAGAGAGAGAGAGAGAGAAAAAAAATAACCACGAAGCCACAGATGCAAGGCCAGGAAGCAATGTTCTGAGCAGTAGGGATGTTTGTAAAAAGGTTACGTTTAGTTGATCTCACCCACCGTGAGATTCTTATACCGTGAAAGCTTGCTACCCGACCGACGATTCATCCCATGATTATAGTAAATGTCACCCTTTTGAAGTGACGTATGGGTTTACCCCACCATTTAAGAGGTGACATTATCACGCCTCCACGGTTTTTTTTTCATATATTGTCGGTCTGTAAACATAAACCTGTATTTCAAATTTTTCACCAAAAAAGATAACGTTTTAATTTTTCTTTTACTTTGACTGTACCATAATGCTAATGTGGTGTGGCTAATGTGTGGTGTGGTGGGGTGTTGTGGGGTTTGTGTGGGGTGAGGTTTGGATGGGTTGGGTGTTGGGGTTTGGGGGACGTATCGAAAACAAAATAGGAAGTCGGCGGGTGGAGATATCATGTGAGGGGGAAGAGGATGGGGTTATTGTGGCTGGGGGGAGATATTG
>JACEEZ010006057.1:479926-494926 GCA_016584305.1 Chionoecetes opilio | reverse complement strand
CATTCTCAGCCTTTCAGTGTCATCTTTAAGGTGTTGTGACACGAGGCCAAAATAGGAGCCATATCATCGTTCCTCTACAGGTAAATATAGGCTGTTTTATACTGATGTATAAACTGATTACGATGACAATCAACTATTTCGCAACCAGCACTTCTATCCCTTACAACGTGCTGTGTGGGGTGAGGGAAAAACAATTCTTGCTAAAATATCTTTTATGTCTGCTATTCGCCTTGCGAGGGAGCACCGTCATGGCACACTGACTCACGTGATCTGCCTCACCAAGACAATAGCTACACAAATAAATGCCAACTCGCTGTAGTGTCTATGACCATATTTGCCATCGACCACGGAGGCTTGATGGTATGAAGGGGTTTTCTAGTTTTACGTATGGTTGCACTACCATTCCCAGTTTTCTTTACATTTCCGATTGTTTTCTATTGCTTCCTTTCAATTCTCTGGAGTATTCGGGAGATTAAGAAGAAGCAGGAGACTGGTAGCGTAAGAGGATCGTATAGGTGTGTAGCGTGCGTACTTGTGTGATTTGTCGATGGTAATTTATTCCTTCAGAAAACGTCGCTAACATTCTCTCTCTCTCTCTCTCCTCTCACTCTCTCTCTCTCTCCTCTCTCTCTCTCTCTCTCCTCTCTCTCTCTCTCTCTCTCTCTCTCTCTCCTCTCTCTCTCTCTCTCTCTCTCTCTCTCTCTCTCTCTCTCTCTCTCTCTCTCTTTTTTTTTTCTGGCACCCTTTCCCACCCTTAATACAGTATCTTTCCTCTCCCCTTCTGCCCCAGTTCACGCTGCGGGTCCGTGTGAGTGACGGTGCCAACAGCCCGGCGGTGACGGACGTGGTGGTGGCGGTGGTGAACGTGAACGACCAGCAGCCAGTGTTCCAGCGCGGCAACTATTCCTTTGTGGTGACCGAGAACATAGACTGCTCCGTGCCCCTCGGCCAGGTGAGAGAGAGAGAGAGAGAGAGAAGAGAGAGATAGAGAGTGTATGTGAGTGAGTGTTTCCAATGTCATGTATGTTTTTTTTTTTGTTTTTTTTTTTACATTTGTGCCTATAGCGCCTGTAGGCAGTGACTTCTAAGGCTCGGATGGTAGGCCTTGGAGGTTCACTTGAGGGCTGCGATGGTTGGCCCTCGCTCGTGGTGGCGCAGGCAGGATTTTTATAGTGACGCCTGTGATTAGAGCCTCATGCCACCCCCCTGTGTCCTCCGATGCACTCGCAATCGAAGGTAGAGTTAATGGGGAAGGCATGTGGGTGTTCTTAGGCCACTCGATGGTGCAGAAAGATTTTGGTTTTCGTCGGGGATCGAACTCGGGTCACCGTGAACGGAGACTCGACTCACCACTCGGAGACGCTAACCACTCTGCTACCGCCTTCCCTAAGGAGGTTTAAAGTTTAGGAGATAGTTCCTCTTTAACTCATTATGTGGTTACGGTAGCACTCACAATTGTGTTACCTCGTACATAAGTATCAGGGAAACGTGCTTTATAGTATCATTAACGCACCGCTCTTGTACTAAGTGTCTCCAGACAGGTCAGACAAGTATAAGAGAAGACCCAGAAGGCCCTCAGGTTTTTTTTTCAACGTCTCATTCGTGTGCGCTGTCTAGCTCACTGATAAGATTTTTTTTTTTTTGTTCAGCTCCGTTATGAGCGACAGTTCCACCAATTACTTACCGTCTCCCTTCACCCTTGTCCATCTCCATGTTAAGAAAATTAAAACATAAGACATCCTCGTAGGCTGGAGTGTGGCAGCGGTAATGAGAAGCTACGTTAGTTTGGAGCTGCTTTTGTGGTGCGGAGACACTAGGGAGGCGTCGTTCGTAGTAGTGGCGGGGCGTAACAGTAGTGGCGGGGCGTAACAGTGGTGGCGGGGCGTAACAGTAGTGGCGGGGCGTAACAGTAGTGGCGGGGCGTAACAGACCCATTGCCCCGCACACACACCTGCCTCCTCACGTGTACACATCTCAAGAACAAAATCTGTCATTGCACACTGCCACACACACTGTTTTTCGTCTGCTCGGGGTAATGATGATATTTTCCCCATGTCTTTGGTACTAGGAGAGATTTCCGGAACATGAGGTAATACTTCTTATAGAAAGGACTGACTTTTGACTTTGACTTAGGCTTTTTTCCACAAAATTTAGTGTTATCACGAGATGTTTTATTTAATCTGAGTCAATAATGTTAATACTTGTAACAATTCACCGTTTATTGTAGACTATTTTTCAGTAATGTTTATTTTAATGTATGATGCAGCCTGCAGGAGTCAAATGACCGTGTTGTTGCGGCACCTTTAGACTTGAAATCAATTGAGGAGAATGGTTAGAGGGAAGAAAATGCATGTAAAATCAGAGAAGAGAGATATGATAGGAGAGTAAGAAAGCAGTGGGGAGGGAGTGAGGTGAGAGAGTTAAAATGTTTGACAGAGTGGCGGCAAACACTGGAGGGGTTCTCTCTGTATCATTTTTTTTTTCGCCTTTCACAAAAGAAGGGAGGAGCTTCCGAAGGATGATCGAGTGTGTTGCAAATACACGAGTAAAGCATGATTCTCATCCTTTGCATACAATGATTTTTCAGTTTTGGACGAGTTTTTCGACTTTACAGTCATTCTTCTTTCACGAGTGAGATGAAAGTGTGGAGGCGAAGAGCCGAGAGGAGAGGGAGCCACTGATTGAAAGAGCGAGAGATTGGAGCGAGGACAATAGGTTTTAGTAGAGGGGAAGAATGCAGTAAATATCAGAGAGAGACAGGAAGTGAAGAGTGAAGGGTGAGGAGAGAGAATTAAAATGCTTGACGGAGCGGCTGCAAACACTGGAGCAGTGCAGGGGACGAAGGGACGAACGGTGATTATCGTGTACAGAAATCAGTTGGAGTGAAGGCAAGTGGTGATCCATATTAGCGCCACCTCTATCAGCACACCTCCACAGTCACAAAGCACCCAGGCCCCAACATCATGCCTCGTAGCTACCAAACATCAGCAGATACTTGTCCTGCTCACCACACACACTGGCACCATTCATGATCATCACCATCCCTGCATCACCATCACTAGCAGTCACTAGTGGCCCACAAATACAGAAATGCAGCACTGATGCATAAACAAACATACAATCACAGTTTTTATGAATATAATGTCATCTTTTTGAAATTTATTTCAGGATAAAAAAAAGTTAGGAGGAATGACTTGGCAATTATTAGATTGCTTTTGTGTTTTGGAAACCTGTGAGGGAAAGAAGAATGTAATGCAGAAAGCTTTCATATTTGTAATTTGCAGTTTAAAGACATGTACGCACTCATATAGTAGATAGGCCTACTTAGGTTAACTTTGTTTGTTGTTAACTATGTTTTGGAGAGATGTTAAAATGATGTTCCCAACAGTCTCATCCATAAACCTACATTTGAAGCCAATGGAATTTGAAGCTCATGTCAATGCTGACAGCTTCCCGCGGCAAGCAGGCAAGAGTGCATGTTTTTTTTTTTTTTAGTTTTCCGCCAATTCTGCCACCATGAAATGTCTACCATTGTATGTGTGTTTACGCCTTGGGCGGTGTGAACAAAAGTGATAAGTCAATGAATAAGTACACAAACAATATGAAAAAACGCGTGACCACATCAAGACATAACTACATGGTCCCTGTGTTATCTTCGGCAGGTGAGCGCCTTTGACCCGGACCTGCCGCCCTCTGTCCATCAGGCCATCGTGTACTACCTCTCGCCAGACGAGCAGACCAACTTCACCCTCGACAATCGCTCCGGCCACCTCTCCGTCAGGGGCGTGAGTACTATTACCAGTATTGTCCTAGGAGGCCGTAATCTTACATTAACTTCACACTCTTTTTGGTTGTGTAAGGGAGCGGAGGAGTGAGTGGCGTGGCAAATTGTGTCAGTGCTTCATTGTTTGTCATGATAGAAATGGGTGACGCATTGGTTGTTCATTACTGCGAGCGGGTCCTGGGAGCTCACGAGGGTCGTGTGCGTCATTATACAACCACAGTCTAGAGCAGTGCTTCTTAACCTTTGTACCACCCTTTAGTAGTTGGTCCTTGCCTCCATGCCGCCCCCCCATCTTCACTTCTTCAACCAAGATATTTCAAAATAATTCTGAATCAGAGAAAAACAGAAAAACATGAGTTTTTAACACTTGTTGTGCACATAATTATTCATAGATATGCATATCTAACAAAAATATGCATGAAGGTATTAAATTTACAACTACTTACTTCACACAATCAAACCCTTGAGCACAGAGTTAAGCACCATCTAATAATAATAATTATAATAATAATAATGATAATAATAGCAATAATAACAATAATATCAACAATAATAATGATGATAACGATAATGATAATTATGATAATAATAATACTGATAATAATAGCAATAATAACAGTAATAATAATAACAGAAAATAATAAGAAGCTTGGACCTCCCTTCCTTGCAGAAGGTTTAGTGGAACACGACAGACTTCACAGAACTTTGACAGCCGTGACTTCACGGCAGTGAAGGATTCCACTCGCGAACTCGGGATGATATCACTAAAACTTATTATCATACTAATTATCATAAAATTATAATTATGATGATAGTTAATGATAATGACAGGTTTAGTATCGTAAAAGCAGTTGTAATTGTAACTAAAAGTGTGGGATAGTGATGAACTTAAAAATATACGCAACAGACTGATGCCAGGCTACACACAATGTATATTAGCTGAGTTAGAAAGTAAGGATGAATGTCAATATAAAACAACTTCATATAGTGACTCATTGCCTCGCAGTAAACATTTATTCTAACATTGAAAAAAAGGTAAAAGTTGTGATCTACACACATAGAAAAAGACATTCAAATGATAAGTGACGGCTCGTTTAGGTAAATCGGGGCTTTTAGGCCCCGGCTCAATGACTATATTTTGTTGTACTAATACTAATTTAACGTCAAAATGTTAATGGTTTTGTTCGGGGTTTCACTCCGCTCTGAATACATAACGCATACGAGTATGATGCTACGACCAAATTCATCATCACCATTACTACTACTGCTAATATTACTACTACTACTACCACTTCTACTATTACTTCCAATACTACCACTAATGATAATACTAATACTTCTACTACTACCATTATAGCCATCACCACTATTGCTGCTGTTACTGTTCCTGTTAATACAGTCCTACCACTACTACCACCACTACTAATATTACTATACCACTACAATACTACTTCTTCCATTACCACTACTATTGTTGTTGCTGCTGCTGCTGCTGTTTTTACTACCTCTTCAATGATCACCACCATAATGCCACTGTCACCAACACTGCCATTATTACCACAACTATTTATAGTTCTTCTACTTCTATTGCTGCTGCTACCATTAATCTAACCAACTACCATTATCACTACTACTACTACTACTACTACTACTACTACTACTACTACTACTACTATACTACTACTACTACTACTATGACTACTACTACTACTACTACTACTACTACTACTACTACTACTATACTACTACTACTACTACTACTACTACTACTACTACTACTACTACTACTTACTACTACTACCACCACCACTACTGTTTCTTCTACCACCACTACCACCACAGGGACTCTCTTCTAACAGTGCCTGGATCGAGAGGCCGCGGCTGGAGGCACGGTGACGCTGCACCCGCGGGCCACAGACGCGGGAGGGGAGGGCCACGACGCCGACCCCACCACCGTGCACGTCACCATTCTGGACCTCAACGACAACTACCCACACTTGGTCAAGCCGGTGAGTGGTTATTCCTGCCACTACTTTATTAACCTGCAACGGCCTTCAGAATCAGAATTTGAATCAGAATCCTCATATATAGAATCCTACAGTATAGTAGCCATTCCTGCCATTTATTTCAGAGAGAGAGAGAGAGAAGAGAGAGAGAGAGAGAGAGAGAGGAGAGAGAGAGAGGAGAGAGAGAGAGAGAGAGAGAGAGAGAGAGAGAGAGAGAGAGAGAGAGAGAGACTATAGTTGCTTCATTTTCCCTATATGATATTTTTTACTACACATTCTGCCGAGAACGAAAAATATGAAGCAGATACTTTTTCCTCCTGGTTTTGTTGACCTTAACGTTACAGAGATTTATATGTTCCTTTTTATCCTCCTCTTCCTTCATTCCCATTGTACCTCTCTCTCTCTCTCTCTCTCTCTCTCTCTCTCTCTCTCTCTCTTCTCTCTCTCTCTCTCTCTCTCTCTCTCTCTCTCTCTCTCTCTCTCTCTCTCTCTCTCTCTCTCTCTCTCTCTCTCTCTCTCTCTCTCTCTCTCTCTCATAAACTTCCTTTATAAAACTCCTATTTTCCCCTCTTCCTCTTCCCTTTACTATCTTTGCCATGTTTTCTTTCCCCTCTACTTACCTTCCCTCCCAACCTCTTTGCATTCCCTTACGTTCCTCTCATCGCCTTTTAATTCCCTATCCCTTCATTCTTCCCTATTTTTCTTCCTTTACTTGCTCCTCCCATCTGTTCATCCTCCTCTCCCTCCACAGCCGCAGAGCTATGCCAAAGTAATGGAGAACCTTGAGCCCCATTTAGTGGAGCCCGTCATGCTGCAACTGGGAGACCTGGACGCAGACGAGCACGGGTGTCCCTGCAACCTCGAGTTTCACGCCTCCACCCCTGATGACCTTAGGAAGAAGTTCAGCCTCACGCCCCTCGGCAGGTGAGAGAGAGAGAGAGAGAGAGAGAGAGAGAGAGAGAGAGAGAGAGAGAGAGAGAGAGAGAGAGAGAGAGAGAGAGAGAGAGAGAGAGAGAGAGAAGAGAGAGGAGAGAGAGAGAGAGAGAGAAGAGAGAGAGAGAAGAGAGAGAGAGAGAGAGAGAGAGAGAGAGAGAGAGAGAGAGAGATGGTTGGGTGTTAGGGGAAGAAAGAGAAACTAGGATAGGGTGGATATTGTGCAAAGGTCATCGCTAAAGGTATCCGCTACACACACACACACATACACACACACACACACACACACACACACACACACACACACACACACACACAGTCACACACACATACGTTTACTGCGGTACTGTAGTTTCTTTATTACATTCATTATATTTCTTGGCCTCACACACACCTTTTTCTTCCCTCTTCTCCCTCTCTGGCGCCACATTTTTTTAAAGCGTTTTTTTTCCCTTCTCGTATTTTTCTATATTTTTTGTTCATTATTCAGTCATGCCATACTCATTTATTTGAGAGAGAGAGAGAGAGAGAGAGAGAGAGAGAGAGAGAGAGAGAGAGAGAGAGAGAGAGAGAGAGAGAGAGAGAGAGAGAGAGAGAGAGAGAGAGAGAGAGAGAGAGAGAGAGAGAGAGAGAGAGAGAGAGAGAGAGAGAGAGAGAGAGAGAGAACTTTCTTGAAAACATATCATAGATCATATCATAGAAAGATTCCCCAAAAAAATGGAAAGAAGAAAAAAATAATTAATAAACCACTCATCGTATTATTTAGTACATTTTAGTCACAGGTAAACTTCCCAGCGAATGGAAACAAGCGAACGTAATACCCATCTTTAAAAAGGAAGTCAATAAGCTTCAAACTGAAACTGTACCATGAAAACCCTTAACGAAGCTTTAAAGTTTCCATTATTGGCTCTCAAGTCGCACTTGCCATTCACGATCACACGTTTCCGCACCTTTAACCCCTTCACATCCAGATCTTTCCTTTGGTATAAAAAAATCGTCTGTTGTTAGCCATAAAATTACGAAAATAACTGAATATACCAAATTAGTCGACAAGGATACTAAACAAGTCATATCTATAAAATATTGCTTATATTCACTAAAAATCATCCAATGTGCCCAAATTACATTGAAAACTAGGGGGGGCACTCAGTAGAGCGCATACCTCCGCCCGAATATTTCATTACCTCCGCCAACGAAGTTGGAGGGGTTATGTTTTCACCCCGATCTGTCTGTCTGTCTGTCTGTCTGTTAGTGTACAGGATTTCTCGAAAAGTTACGAATAGATTTGGACCAAACTCAGTATACCAAGTCTATTTGGTATAAGGAAGAACTGATTTAATTTTGGATGAAATCTATTGACAATGTTAAATGGCAATCAATTGATGAAATATTCGGCCGGAGGTATGCGCTCATACTGAGTGCATATATATATATATATATATATATACGTATATTTGATTAAATATTCGGGCGGAGGTATGCGCTCTACTGAGTGCCCCACCCCCCTAGTTCACCATGTTAAAGGATAGGGAAAATCGGATTTTCAATTGGTTGCCATGGCAACAGTTGTGATTTGATTTCATCCAAAATTAAATCAGTTCTTCCTTATACCAAATAGACTTAGTATACCAAGTTTAGTCCAAATCTATTCGTAACTTTTCGAGAAATCCTGTACACTAACAAACAAGCAAACAAACAAACAAACAAACAAACAAACAAACAAAAACAAACAAACAAACAGACAGATCGGGGTGAAAACATAACCTCCCTCCAACTTCGTTGGCGGAGGTAATTACGTGCTGTGCCTCAAGGGCTTAAACACTGAAAATAAAGAGAGACCAAATACTACACACTTGTCACGTATTTTGAATGAATTGTTCATACTAATTTATATTATGCCCACTTTTTACTATAATGACACAGTTTTTATTGAAGGTCTCGTTCCTTGCCGATAAAAACCCTGAAAAAAAGAGAAACCCAATACACACTTGTCACTTATTGATTATTATTATTTATATCATGCCCACTTTTTACTCGTTGCCTCTAATGACACTTTTACTCTAATGACTGTGTACTATATGAGTTACGTTGGCAAGTCGCAATCTAATACACTATAGGAGTAGCCGTGTGACTGTCTGTCTGTCTGTGTGTGTGTCTGTCTGTTTTGGGTAGCCGAAACTGTAAATCAAATTTTGATGAGAGTAGGCTAAAAAAAATCGCAAATAAATCGTAGGTGGTAAGCGGCTTGGTCCCATGTCGATTGAATCATTTTAAAGCTTTTGTTTTGGGCTAAAAACACTTAAAAGTATTAGAATACAGGAAAAACTCTGCGCTAATGTCTTGCCGCATTCCACAAACTCAGTAGACTCATGGACTTAACGTTTGTGTGCGTGTGTGAGTGTGTGTGTTGGAATCACACTTAACACAAAGGGTTGCAATCACACGGATCGTGGTCTACCCCGAGGCACTTTGATCAGTGACCAACGACAGCAACAACACGATTGGAGTTTGCAATCACATGTTGTCTAATATATACTACTACTACAAACATCAATACGTGGGTCCGAAGGGCCCACAAGCACTTGTAACATCTATAAGTTAACGATATATTTCCCTGTTTTATCTTATTTTTTCTCATAGCATTGGACGTTTTAATTTATTTTTAGTTAGCCCACTTTTAATGACTTTGTGTTAGTTACGTTGGCAAGTCGCATTAACATCTACAAACCACCGATACATTTCACTGTTTATTTTAATTTTCCTCATAGCGTTGGATGTTTTTTTTTTTTTATAAATATTATTCCCCCTTTTAATGACTTTGTGTTAGTTACATTGGCAAGTCGCAATAACATCTACAAACCACCAATACATTTCGCTGTTTATATAATTTCCCCTCCTAGTGTTGGTTTCATGGGTGTGGGACGCGCGTCTCTCTCTCTCTCTCTCTCTCTCTCTCTCTCTCTCTCTCTCTCTCTCTCTCTCTCTCTCTCTCTCTCTCTTTCTCTTTCTCTCTCTCTCTCTCTCCTCTCTCTCTCTCTCTCTCTCTCCTCTCTCTCTCTCTCTCTCCTCTCCTCTCTCTCTCTCTCTCTCTCTCTCTCTCTCTCTCTACAGTGCATGTAAAGCATCATTAACTACACATTGCATCATTCCGCTCATCCCCCAAATGTGTGTTGTCATAAGCTCAGTCTCAGTGGTCCCAATATTTGCGTCAGCTTTCGAGGTACAAGCTGGTCGAAACACCCACACACAATATATATTATATAACAAACAATATAGTATATTATTGTAAAACAATATTATTGTAAAGTAGCAAGTTGTTATGAATGGAAAAGTTTCAGATAGGATGGGTGTGTTTATTGGGTGTTATTGTTTGCAATAGTAAAAGTCTTGTCAGTAAAGTAAAAACTCAGCTTATAATAGTTCATGATATACAAATAAGACAGGCTATAAAATAGAATGCAGTTATAAGATGTGTCCACGAGGGACACGGTGTGTGGTGCGGGCAGGAGTCTGTGATGCTGGCGTGGCAGTGCTGGCCGCTGGAATGTTTTGAGGCAAGTGTGACCCCCAGTGTTGCACGTTGTGCTGTTATGCTTCCCATCGCGTGTGCGCGTGCGTCACAGCTACAGGTTCAGCACAACGCTATGTCCTGCAGGTGGTCACCGAGACCTGTGGTGTGAGACACACGGTCAGGGCCGCTGTAGCCCACCTGACTGACTGTTTCCTAGCCTTTGTCTGTGTGTGTACGCCATGGCAGTGACCTGCTGAGAGCCACGCATTACTCACGTCAGCACTCCATCTCCCGCTGCTGCTGGAGTGCGTGTTACTGATGCCAGACAGAGGCACGTCTGTTGCGTCTCATGTTCCTGCAACAACACCCAAGACTGCAGGAAGACGTGCGGTGCGATGCAGGTGTTGTGTTCAGTGCCACGCGTGGGCGCCGCTACCGGTGTGGCGAGTGAATGCCTCAACGGTGCCTTCACTCGTGCCTGTATAGGTCCTGGGCGTGGCTGTTCTCGTGTACTGATCATTGTTGTGTCGCATGGCTACGATGACCAACCTCCGTATGCTAAATGCTAAACTGGAGCCGCCGTTATACGCCTGGTGGTCTGGTCACCTGTTGTGCCTCAGCTTGGAGGCTTTCGTTATGGCTTAGTAGCCCTGAGCCTATTGCTCGCCAGGCGCCCTGCCGAAGGTATTGTAACAATAGCCATTTATGTGACGAGTGAGCGTCCACTAGCGACATCTGAGGCACCTGCGGCACAATCTCGCGGGAAGGTTTGACGAGGCGACACACGCAGAGACTTTAAGAGCGGGATTCAAGGCGGGAGAGTTGGTGCCTCCACATTTGGGGGAGACACATCCAGGGAAAGTAAGGGCGGGATTCAAGGCGGGAGAGTTGGGGGTGAAACATCCATCGACATTAAGGGCGGTATAGAAAGAGGGAGAGTTCGGGGGAGACACCTCCAGCGACAGTATAGGCGGGATACGAGGCCAGAGAGTTGGGGGTGAAATATCCATAGACTGTAAAGGCGGGATACGAAGAGGGAGAGTTGGGGGAGACACCTCTAGCGACAGTAAGGGCGGGATTCCAGACTGGGATGTGGTCGTCTGCGACTTGGGAGGAGACACACGCAGTGACATTAAGGGCGGGATTTTAGACCGGGATGTGGTCGTCTGCGTCCTGGGAGGCGATACTCCCAGGGATATCAGGAGCGAGATTCCAAGCCGGGATATGGTCACCTGCGTTTTGGGAGGCAATACTGGCGGGGACATTAAAGGTGGGATTGCAGACCGGGATGTGGTCGCCTGAGTTTTGGGAGGCGATATGCGCAGGGACATTAAAGGTGGAATTCTTGACCGGGATGTGGTCGCCTGCGTTTTGGGAGGTGAAACGCGCAGGAACATAAAAGGCGGAATTCCAGATCGGGATGTGGTCGCCTAAGTTTTAGGAGGTGTAATGCGCAGGAACATCAAAGGTGGTATTCCAGATCGGGATGTGGTCGCCTGAGTTTTAGGAGGTGTAATGCGCAGGGACATCAAAGGTGGGATTTCAGACCGGGATGTGGTCGCCTGTGTTTTGGGAGGTGTAATGCGCAGGGACATCAAAGGTGGGATTTCAGACCGGGATGTGGTCGCTTGTGTTTTGGGAGGTGTAATGCGCAGGGACATCAAAGGTGGGATTGCAGACCGGGATGTGGTCGCCTGAGTTTTGGGAGGTGTAATGCGCATGGACATCAATGGTGGGATTGCAGACCGGGATGTGGTCGCCTGAGTTTTGGGAGGTGTAATGCGCATGGACATCAATGGTGGGATTGCAGACCGGGATGTGGTCGCCTGAGTTTTGGGAGGTGACACGCGAAGGGACATTAAGGGCGGGGGATGGGGAAGGGGATTGGAGCTCCACGATTTTGGAGGAGAAAGATGAATGGTTATAATGGGTTTGGACTGAAGACTGGTGCGGGGCCTGAGAGCCTACGACTGGGTGGCGAGAATAACCCTTGGAATGGTCAACAGAGGTGGGAGAAGGAGTTGTAATTGATGACAATCAGCCTCTGTTCCTGAGTGAAGCTGATGTGGCGGAGGTCTGGAAGGAGAATGAGGCTGTATCTTGGGAAGCAGTAGCGTAGGGCGGGTTCGAGCCTCCTGCTGCTCCTTTGCTCTGTGTTGAGCCTCAAATACGACGAGTTCTCGCCCGTGACCGTGTCGGGATCGCATCAAGGACAACAGAATCCGAGACGTCACGAGGAGGAGAGCCCCGACGGCCCAGACCAGCAGCCAGGTGCCTCTGTAGGCCCAGTAAGCGGCTGTGATGCCCTCCAGGCTCGTCTTTAAGCACTCGATGTGCTTCTGCGTCTGTCGTGCCGCGAAGACAGGTCCAAGCACGGGTACGTGGGCCCGCCAGCCAGGGTTGGGGGCCGGGCAGGCCTCATACATGTTGCCCACCCGTGGCGGCTGTAAGGGGCCGAGCCACCTGAGGCCGCCGAGGTGCTCCCACTGGCGCAAGGTCCCCAGCACGCCGTGGTCGGGCGGGGACAGGTCCAGGGTGACGTGCAGCGACACCCACGCCGTCACTATGAAGAGCGTCGCCAGCATTGCAATAATTTCCTTACACATGACTTTGATCACTTGTTCAGTCATGTTCTCGAGAATCTATAACTTTGCTATCGTCTGCCCGCAAACCATGGTGCGCTGTATTGGCTCCTTATCACTTTCCATAACTTTAATACTTGAACCTGCCTTGGCAATCATCACTGCCTATGATCTTATTTTCTCTGAGATTCTGTCAAACATGCACCCACGCAATATTAAGGTAAGAAACGCCGTCCTAGGCATCGTAGCTTGGAGGTTCACCTTCGTGGTCGTTAAGGAACAATACACAATACACATGAGTAAATACGAAATAATGACTTATGTAGCGTCTTTTCCTCACCCCTCAACTCTAATCTCATTGGTTTTAATCTGCTGGCCGCACCAACACCTTCATAGTACAGAATAATGACTCTTATGTAGTGTTAAGGCCGTGTCACACGGACACTTTTTCCGGCATCTTTTGGTATTTTGCTACCAAAAGATGCCTGTAGTGGTGGCGAACAAATGCGCGTTCGTCACATGGCGTTTCGGCTACGAGCATCTTCTTGCACGATTCATAAGTCTTGAATTGAAGAATACGATTGAATTGAATACGATTGAAGTCTTCTTGCACGATTCATAATGTTAGTTTTGTCAAAATTGGTTGCTGGTCCCGGAAGATGCCAGTAGAAGATGCTCGTAGCCGAAA
Source organism: Chionoecetes opilio (assembly GCA_016584305.1). Taxonomy (NCBI): domain Eukaryota; kingdom Metazoa; phylum Arthropoda; class Malacostraca; order Decapoda; family Majidae; genus Chionoecetes; species Chionoecetes opilio. The sequence continues at coordinate 481,422 of JACEEZ010006057.1, read as the reverse complement.
CACCGTATGACGAACGCGCATTTTTTTGCCACCACTACGGGCATCTTTTGGTAGCAAAATACCAAAAGATGCCGAAAAAAGTGTCCGTGTGACACGACCTTTACTGCAAGTATCTTTCCCTCGCCCCTCAACTCCAGCCTCATCAGGTTCCAGCCTGCTGGCCGCACCAACACCTTCGTAGGGGGTTGCGGCTCCTACCTACACTGTGTTGTCATCGGCGCAATATCTACACGACAATCGATCAACCGATCAGCATTTCTTTGCAACACAAATGCTTGACAGCAAATTTTGTGTTTTGTATGAATGTACAAACATGCAATATGCTCATAGCTTTTTTTTGCTGCATCCTGTTTCGTCTCTCACTGATTGGTTGTGATGATAGGAGGAGTGCACCAATCAGGTGCCACGTAAAAAAGGGGGGAAGGCAGGAGGTGTGGCTTCTAGACAAGTTTGACGTAAGGTTACTATTGTTGAAGTAGCTTAGATCTAACTCATCTTGGAACCACTGGTTGAAATAACATAGAGGCATTACTCGGGGGCAGCTCTCATGCAAAACACGCCTTACGGACTTGACTAAATCATTCCGCGGTTAAGGCGTGTTTTGCATGAGAACTGCCCCGAGTAACGCCTTTATGCTATTTCAACCAAATGTTCCAGGATGACCAGCAGGAACGGATGGTGCCTCAAGTCTACATCTTTCTTGGTATTGCACTCTGTCAAGGCCATGGGTGAGCAACACACACACACACACACACACACACACACACACACACACACACACACACACACACACACACACACACACACACACATACACACAAACAAACAAATACACACTTACTCACTCACTCACTTACCCTCTCCCTCCCTCAGGTCCCGTTACCGTCTGAGCCCCGTCGCCGCGCTAGACCGGGAGCAGCAGAAGGAGTACCACCTGGCCTTCACAGCGCGGGACAGGCAGGGAGTGGGGGGCACGCGGCGCCTCACGCTGGAGGTGGGCGACGAGAACGACTCCCCCATGACTGATGGGACGGCCACCATCCGCGTGTACGACTACCAGGTGAAGGAGGGGAGGAGGCAGGAGGGGCAGTGACAGGAAAGAGTATAGCACGGAGGCAAGGAATGAAATGTCAGAGATGTTGGCTGTCAGTGCAGATATTTGGTCATATTTATTACTGACTTTTGTTGTAAGGGACGTAGCGTGCGTTTAGATCGAATTGTTTCTATTATTCATCAATGATCTTCTAAGAATCTAAGTCTAACACAATGCCCTATCCACTCTAACGCGGATGACTCTACCCTGCATTTTTCAACGTCGTTCACTAGCCGTCCAACTCAACAGGCGTCCCCCCCCCCCCCCCAGGGTCAGTTCCCCGACCTGGTGGTCGGGTCGGTGCACGTGACGGACAGCGACGACCACGACCGCCAGGACAAGACCTTCCAGGTGACTGGGAGCAGCGGCCTGGAGGCGACGGCGCACTTCACGGTGGACCTGT
>JACEEZ010006057.1:419926-474926 GCA_016584305.1 Chionoecetes opilio | reverse complement strand
CGGAAAAGTATGTAATGAAAAACTAGTACCATTGATATTATTACATTCAACATTTCTAGTGAAGGCTAAAAAAAGCCAGCATCTTAATGAAAGTCAAATGCTGCTTTCCGAGAAGAGTATCTCTTTACTCAGTTCAAGGGATGGGGAGAGTATTGCAGCTCCATAGCGGCACCGGGATAGGTAACGCTCCCATAATCTTCAAACAGCATGGGACTTTCAGTCAGCAAATGCTGCAGAATCAAGGAGAATAAACTGTTATCACAGCACAGCTGAATTCTCCTACACTTGAGATTGCCAACAGTGACGACTGAAGAAAGAGAAGCTCGACCAAAGGTGGGCTAAAACAGTCACCAGGTGACACAACCGTGATGTCCCCCATCCTACTGGTGACTACTAGAGCCTCCTAGATGTCCTATACCACAGACCACAAAGGGCAAAAGAGGTTTTTGTAAGGGAGGAGGCAAGAAGTGCAGGACAGAATGGCAACTTCGACCATCAGATTCGCTCATTCATTCACCTCGAGGCATACACGAGTAGAATCTGTAAAGTCTTCTCCAAAGCTATCGCTAGAATCAAACTTAAACCATTATTGAAAATTGAAGTGTATGATGTAAGACAAGAAATCAAAGCCGGATAAAAATTATCTGTATAGTCTTCCTTGCTAGCTAGTATAGCGATGGATGAAGCACAGTAACTCTGCCTGGAGCTGCTGTGGCACCACAGTGAGAAGCATTGCATGCAGAAGAATACTTGATCATTGATTGTTCTTGTGCGAAAGCTGAGACGCTATGAGACAGTGGTAGCAAGTAAGTTATTTGAAATTTCTTGAAGAATAAGGGAACAGATGTTTTAATATCAAATTTCAACCGTAAATTGCATGACAATGAGAGTAAAAAGCAGATTGCACAGGTTACTTAAATGTATTATAAAGATGAGTGGTGATACTTTTGCCACCAAACACGGTGGGACATTTTAGATGATCATTTCCAATTTCCGACTTGTGCCATTACCAAAAAAAAAATCCTGGAGCACGTTTGAACGCAAGGCGCCACAACGGTGGAGCAATTCGCGCAAGATTGGTACCGTTATTTTTAATATCGTTCGCATAATATGACACTAAATGATTAATAGATATAGAACACCGCGTCATTAATGAAAACCAGGTTTTCATCACATCCTGCGTTCGCATATTGTTCCATAGGTTCGATGTGTCTAATTAACTTACGTTATTTTATTTTATATACTTTTCAAAGCAACAGTAGCCTACATGTATTGTGCATATTCTTACATGTCCTCCAAGAGTCCGGTACTCTAATATTTCATTGAGTCCAATGCAGAGGATCCTCACAATGCATGTATAGCAGACAACACAAGATCAGCGGGTCAGTGTGCACGCGTATACCTCTCGCCGCAGTGGTGGTGGTGGTGGTCCTGTGTCTGGCGCGACGAGGCAGAAAGTGCCTCGCACATCCCAACCTTGACCTCGACCGCGAGCTTGTCAAGGAAACGATGGGCGGCACTGACCTGGAGGATAGAGGCGAGAAGGACGTGACTCTGTTCGACTCAAGTTCCTGCAGGAGATCCCGGATCACAATCTGAAGAGCGGTGAGTGGAAGAGGGGCGGCGGCGAAGATGGCGAGTTTTTAGATGTGAAAGATGAATGAAGGTCAGTACGTGAGGAGGTCAGGAAGATGTGGCGAATTATTTTTAAGTATTAAGTTGAATTTCTTGATAATCAACCGCCTCATGCTCCTCCGTGTTAAGTTTCTGTGCCTCATGTTCCCTGCACAGATGAGAGATCGCTTCCAGACGTGGCCCAGGACGCTTGCACCAGGGACACCAGCGCCACGCCAGCCTGGGTGTCCGAGGACCTCAGCCTCGGGGACCTCATCAAGGAGAACGTTGTGAAGGTGAGAGAGAGAGAGAGAGAGAGAGAGAGAGAGAGAGAGAGAGAGAGAGAGAGAGAGAGAGAGAGAGAGAGAGAGAGAGAGAGAGAGAGAGAGAGAGAGAGAGAGAGAGAGAGAAGGGGAGGAAGTCACATGTATCATGTATAAGAGTAAGACAAACTCAGATCAGCACACAAATAATTGATAATTGCTGCAACTTTTCTCATAACCACATACTTATATGTTGGCTAGAGTACGAATCTGACGCCCAGAGATCTAGAGTACCTCTGCATGAGGTACATACATTGTATCCTCTAGCTGCCTCATGCAATTTTATCTGAATCTCGCGTCCCCAGGTGAACCAGCGGTACCAGGAGGAGGAGGACGTCAGGCCTTACTGCGTGGAGGGCGATCTGATGTCGGCCGCCTCGCTCTCCTCCCTAAATTCCGGTGGGTGAGAGGGGAGAGAGAGAGAGAGAGAGAGAGAGAGAGAGAGAGAGAGAGAGAGAGAGAGAGAGAGAGAGAGAGAGAGAGAGGAGAGAGAGAGAGAGAGAGAGAGAGAGAGAGAGAGAGAGAGAGAAGAGAGAGAGAGAGAGAGAGAGAGAGGAGAGAGAGAGAGAGAGAGAGAGAGAGAGAGAGAGAGTAATACACATTTGTATATTTTGGATATACGATAGACTCTAATGAGCTTTTAATGTAACCAGTAAATAATTTTTTCTTTCACTAATTCCTAGGAATTTCTGACAGACTGCTATCAAATGCCTATGTAGCAATATCACATGCAAAGTAAACTATTGGAAAAAATCGTCTTATGTCTGAAATGTGGAAGAATGATCAGCGTTTTCCTTTCCTTTCCTGAAACAAAAAATATAAATTCACAGGATCATCACGAAGCGACACAATGCTTGACTACCGTAAGGACGCAAGTCAAAGGTGCGAAAAGGTCGTGCAGATCTACAGCGCTCAAACGAAGGCGAACGAGAAGGGTGAAGACGAACTCCCCAACATCCTAAGCAAACCATCTAGATCACTATTCCCGCTTTATGAATCCACTAGCGAAATTATAACGAACGGGAGCCTACATTCTCCTCCCTCTCCTGCACCCTCCTCCCCGACCTCGTCCGCTATGACGGATATCAGGTTCTACGTGAGTAAGCCCCATCCTGAGGGACCTCACGTGCCTGTCCTCGTTACCAAGAACATCACCAGTGGCTCTCCGCAAAGTAAGTCTCATGATTGTGTCCAGACATCCTCGTATTCCTTCGCGGAGAAAACAAACGCGACCATGAACTCCAGTCCATTTTGTATGTTGAGCTCTCAAAACGGCGATGTTCGGTCCTTATCTAGCAGTCAGAGGCTACAATCGCCCTCTTCCTCCCTTCTTCACAAACAACTGCTGACCACGCAGAGGCCCACAGCAATCAAACAGAAGGCGGAAGCCACTGTCACCACCATCAACAATCTTTATACCAATCCCGCATATCGCTCCGCCTCAGCAGCTAAGCCACCCGACGCCTCGCCTGTGCCCAGGAAGATTCTTAAGGAATCTGTCATAAATGGACACTTGATTAGTAATACAATCCATCCTCAATGCTCAGCGAGGGCCGCGCCGGGGACGAGTTCCTCGAGCTCCAAAACTTGCGACAACCAGAAAGGCGCCTCGTCAGCAAAATCTATGAAAGGTGTGGAAACTTGGTGTTGATGAGAGGCGAGGTTAAGAGAAGGAAAGTCAGTGAACTAATCAGTGGCGACCCTCGTCCTACCTTAATTGCTCAACTGAAACTTAATTCTGACATTTTGTCCCCTAAAAGGAAGGCAAGCAAGTTACATCAATATATTGTACAAATGTTCAGTACATCGTCTTAGTGTTCATTAAGCCTGCCAGCAGTCATGTATTTCTTATTTACTATTAAAGTACTTATTACATTACTGACGAAGACTTTAATTTGAACCAAATTAACGTATATTTTTCATGGATGGCAAAATATGAAAAAAATTGCCACGGGAATGGGAAATTCATCAACAAATCGTGAAACGAGAAATTTTCTTGAAAACCCTTTGAAATACAACGTTAGCCTCTCTGAAGAGCCCACCTATCCACTGGTATTTACAGCGGTGCGACAAGCATGAGTGATAATTTTTTTAACTAAGTAGGGGGCCTCAGCACACAGGTAACGAGGAACCCTTAATTTGAGTCATGGCAGAAATATGAGTATGGTTTTCCTATTACCTAAATTACAAAACTTATTTCCAGTTTTTTTTTATCAAACCACAACAACGCAACCCACCATCTTAATTGCCATCTGTTATTTAAGCCATGGCCCATGAATGTAAGGCAGATGTACGAGTATGCAGCCAAAATATCCCACACCATGTTAATATGAAACCATACAATTAGCCTTTTGCTGGGCGGCATCATTGCTTCCATTTTTTACCCTATTGGTGTCTTTTTGCCCAATTTTATTCCTCTCTCCTTTCCATGTAGTAATCCACCCATCCTAGCCTATATATGCATGATGCATGATCAGATAGGTGGCCAAGAGGCAGTGTGTAATCACTGACTGTGGAGCAGCCTGAGCAGAATGTGAATAATAATAATAGTCCTTCAAGGCAGATCTTGTGATGGAGTCCAAGGATAATACAAGAGTAATACAAACAAGACTATCCTTGGTGGTAGATCTCTTGGACTGGAAGCAGAAGAACAGTAAGCAAAGAGTAAAATATATTGTATTTTTCTCGTGGAAAATAGGTTTGTACAGTACATACGTATATTGCTATGGGTTACATAAAGTTAGTTGTAACTGAAGTAATATATCATCTAAATTTTTCATAATTGTCATTCGTTGCCTCACATTAAGGGTTTTATTTCCAAGTTTATGTAAGTTTTTTTCTTCTAATCTTTCAAGTGGTTTGTGCTAGAAAGGAACTATTCAGTGTATTCAGACTATCAATTAAGCGTATTCAATTACAGTTTTAATTACAATCATACAAGTTTGAATTTTGCACATGAATATGCAATTTTGTTTTTCCGTTTGTTAATAAGCCTGATTCCAATTATTATGGCATTTGCATAATTCTGTCGCTTTTTAGTGATATCATAGTGTGAAAAATATGTGGGATGTAGATTTGTGTGGGTGTTTTGTGGGAAAAACCTCACTGTCGTGGGAAGTGGTTGGGATCATATTTGGGATCATATCACTGCTTTTTTTCTCTCTCTCCATGGCTGGCTGGCCTCCTGCATCCTCCCGCCTTCACGCTCTCATTGGCTGACTGTCCACTCCCTGTGACGTCATGAGTGGATCGCCAAGGCAACCCATCATTCCATCTGCAGACTGCTGCCGATTCCTTCGGCATCAACCTTCGGGAAGTCCACCTACCTGTCTCACGTGTTGGTCATCGCCTTGCCACCCACCTGTGCCATAGAGACCGTGCTCAGCCAGGCACTGAGGGACAGGTGGGATGGGCATCCGTGCACCAAACTGCAGTCTGGGGTGAGTATCAAAACAAACAATTACCCAAACAAGCAATGGATAAAAATGCAGTTTAGTACAATACTCCTGATTGACCAATACTCTCCTGACATAATTGGGGGGTGGGGGGGCTGTGCGCCCCCAGTACCCCCACTAGTTCACTAACTTAACCTGGGCATTGATTACGTAACCTTATCTCGATGGGAGGGGGGGATTCACCCCCTCAGACCCCCCATGGGTTTTTTTCATTTCCCACGGCTGTTGAAGCTTGTAGGGCTTAGAAGTACTACAAATTGTCAGATCTACAAGTTGAAGACATAACTACGTACCTTGCAATGCATTGAACTACAATAGAACCAAACAGTGTTGGTAAAAATGGACGAGGACGGCGCAGTCATTTTATGAGCCACTGACACATTTTTCCTGGACAAAAATTGATGTTTTTTCGGATGGAGATTTATTTGGCATTTTTTCGGTAGTCATTCAAAACATCAAACCAAGGTAAAACTGCATAACAACAACTGCAACCCTTTTTACTGAAAATCTTCGGTAAATTTCCAGTTTGACACCGAATTCACTTTGATGGACGAAACTATTTGTTTTATGTGAGTTATAATGTGTTTGGAATGAATCTGCTAACCGTTTCTGTCTCAAATCACTTTTTTTTTTTTTTGCTACAAAAATTATTGAAAAACAAATTGAACCTTAGCTAACGTTCACCTAACTTTTTTTAATGTTATTTGCGACAGAAACGGTGAGCAGATTCATTCAAAACACATCAAAACTCACCTGAAAAAAATAGTTTTCCACCAAAGTGAATGTAGCAAAGTGTAGTTTGGTAGCATTCCAGTCAAACAGGAATAATACCAAACCTTCCCCTCGACCCAACAAACTTGGGGACTGGTCGGGAACTGGGGTTTTGGGTGGCAGAGACAAATAACAAGTCTTTATGTTCACCTCAAAAAATACGGTGGCTAAAGGCCCGGTCACACAGGCACTTTGCGTCTGCAGCGCGAGTAAATTCCCACAAAAAATTTTACCCGCTGTTCCACGTGGTGGAAAATGGCTTACACGTGGGTACCCGTGGTAAGCCCGCGGAACAGACGCTGGCGGCTGTTCCGCGTCCTGTCCGCTGGTGAAGCGCGGCTGGAGCGCGTGTAAGCGCGGGAAAAGCTCCACGTGGTCACAGGCATTGGGGGTAACCGCGGCTGCATCACGCCTGAACCACGGGTGATCACGTGTACATCGCGGCTGGTCCACGTGTGAAGGGCGGCCGTTTCGCGGGCAATCACGGGTAGTGCGCGTGGGTACCACGGCCCCACCACGGGTATATAAGGAGCCAGGGCAGGCGGTAGAACTCATACTCGCTCCAGACACCACACAGTATACACACTCTCAAGACTCCCAGACTTTGACAAGATGGCTCCCAAGAAGTTCCCCCCTAGGAAAACCGCCACCAAGGGCAAGAGGCCACCAGGTGTCCCTGCGCAGGTGCATCCAGCTACTACTTCAGATGCTACTTCAGAGGTGGAGGCCAGTCCTGCTGCCACTTCATCAGGAGGAGGAAACATCTTTTGAAGGTGATGCCACAGCTGCCACTCCAGCAGATGAGGAGGAGGAGGAGGAGGAGGAGCCTCTGGTGATGCCTGATGCCTCTCATTCCCCCCCACATGAGGAGGAGGAGGAGGAGGAGGAGGAGGAGGAGGAGCAGCAGCAGCAACCGGCGCCCAAGACGAAGGGCAAGGGGAAGAAGAAGGCTGATGCTGCTCCGAAGCAAGGCTGGAGTCTCCCCGACACAACGGAGCAGGATCTGGTGGAGTGGCTTCAGTCAAACACCTACCGTGGCTCCGCAGTACCAAAGACTACCACAGGAAGAAGGCTTCGTGGGAGATGAAGGCCAAGGAGCTGGGGATCAGCCTGAAACACCTCCGGGAACTGGTGGAAAAACGTCAAGGACTGGTATGTTAAGCTGTCCAAGAGGACCAGTGGCCAGGCAACCAAGATGTTGACGGAGAGGGACAAGTGGGTTTTGAAGAACATCGCTTCTACAAAAGTAAGTACATCTCATTATATTCACAACTTGTAAGAATCTCAAATATTTGTACAAAATTGGAAGACTTTCAAGCCAGAGGATATAATTAATCCCAAAATTTTTGCTTAAAAGAGGGTTCAGTAATACAATGCTGTTACAAAAAATTCTTTAAATTTAAGATTAGTTACTGTGATACTATCCTTTACGTTTTACTTATTTATTAATTTGCGTTTAACTTTATTGTTTTAGATTTATTTTAGTAAGTTTACTTTTTAATTCCCAGAAATATATAAATATGTAATTGGTCTATGCCATTATATTAAACAAATGTTTAATCTGTAAATGTTTAATCTGTTTCAGGTTCCATGCCCACTGATGTCCCGGACACCCTTGTGAACCTCCCCCGTGACCCATCTCCTGACGCCCAGACCTCCCAGGCACAGTACCCACATGACTCCGGGAAGCCAACATCCTGGAGGACATGGAGGTGGCAGCAGCGGCGGAGCAGGCCTCAACCCGCCGTAAGAGGAAGACTCCAGCCACTGAGAGGCAAGAAGAGGAATGGATGGTGGACCTCCGATCCACCATGAAGGCCAACCAGGCACTGCTGGAGAGGCTGCTGGAGGAGAGGTCTCAGCCCCAGTCACGTAGGGAGGCCTTTATAAGGTTTGTGTCCGACACCCTGCGTTCTGCCCCTGAGGAGGAGTACCAGGTGATGCACGACCAAATAGTCGACATTGTGCATCGGCGACACACGGGGTCCTCTACATCGGGGGCTGGACCGGGCCCCTCAACAGCACCACAACCCAGCAGGCCCTCTACCTCCCAATAGTCCGCCATAACACCACCCACCTACAGCCAGCAGTATTTTCACATGCCAGGTTGCCCGAGTCCCAAACTGGCAGTATGGTGGTGGCCAGCATCCCCAGCAGTCCCCGTCCCTCCAGCCACTCACGACACCTGTCCGGTCTAGGGACTCGGCGGAATCAGTCGGAAAGGTTCTGGGCTCCAGCATTGCGGAGGACTGGAACGTATCCCCATACCCTCCAAGACTAAATGATGACCTGTGATGACCTGTATATTGAATGTATAATTTATGTATTTTTTTGTATATTTTTTTTATATGTTATTAATGAATATTTTTTGTTTTTTTATTAGTTATTAGTTATTTTTGCAATAAGTATTATTTATTTTATTTTTTCAATAAATAATTGTATAATATTCCATATGCTTGTTTCCAAATTCCCTTAACTTTACGTCTTTCATAGGTTTTCTATAGTAATAATAATAATATCTTAATATTAACCCTGGAACGGTACCGCTACAAAATTTTAATTTTACCCAGAAGGATAATGAAGATTGAATTATATTTTATATGTTTAATGAATGAATTAAAAAAATAAAATAAACCTTTTTAAGGAAAAAAATAACCCCGGAACGGTACCGCTACAAAATTTTAAATTTTTCCTAGAAGGATAATGAAGATTGAATTATATTTTTTATGTTAATGAATGAATTAAAAACAATAAAATAAACCTTGTTTAGCAAAAAAAATGATTTTGTGCAACACGCGAGGACAAATTCTGTCTAGCGGTACCTCTCCAGGGTTAAATACTCACAATAATAATGAAATGAATAATAACAATAATATTATAATAATAAAGCCTGAGAGAAAATAGGACTAAAGTAAAACAACAAGTGAGGCGACTATTAAATATTTATTATGCCCCAAACACAATATTACACTGCTATTTATTTGGCCCTCGCTGGGGGGGGTAGGAGCATGTATCCTGCCATGGAACACTTCCAGCAGTTGAGTTGCACCATTCCATGAGGAGGTTCCTCTGAGCCTTGGCTATCTTGAAGTCTCTGTTGTTCCTGGTAATCGGTCGGGTTTCGTGTCCTCAAGGTTCATGCGGCACGCCAGGCACCAGGCACCACCACTCCATTTGGTCGCTCCACATCCACCAGTCGGTTCTGCATCACCGGGTAAAAGTGACCTCATAAGGTTGTGGAGGATTACACATGTCTTGACCAGGAGCCTCACAGTGTCCGCTTTATGCAACATGGTCGACAGGAGAACTTGAAAGCGATTCGCTAGTATGCCAAACGCATTCTCCACCACCCTTCTGGCTCGCGAGAGTCTATAGTTTAAGATCCTCTGCTTCCTGGTCATCTCCTTGTTACTGTACGGCTTCATCATGTAGGTCCGGAGTGCGAAAGCATTATCTCCCACCAGAAAATAAGGGACATCCTCTGTGTCACCTGGGATAGGATCAGGCTGTGGGAATCCAACAATGTCGTTCTTCTCGAGAGCCTCTCTCAAAACACTTGCATTGTAAGGTGGGCATCAGACGTTGAACCCTTGCCGCTGACGTCTATCCACATGAACTTGTAGTCAGATGTGACGACCGCCAGGAGGATGATACTGAAGAATCCCTTGTAGTTGTAGTAGTCGGAACCAGTGTTGGCAGGAGCTTTACAGGCAACGTGCTTGCCGTCTATTGCACCAAGACATGTGGAAAGTTCCACCTTCTCATCCAATTATCGGTGATCTGACGCCAATCTTCATCGTTCTGTGGGTGGCTTGAGCAGCTCCTCACGGTACTCGTCGACGATGGCCATACACACCTCACGCACCACTATACTGATGGTGTTGTGAGGCACCCTCCAGCCATACTGCATGTCACGGTACTTGGCGCCAGAAGCAAGGTGCCTCAGGGTGAGGGCAACCTTCAGGCCTGGATCAAGGGGTGCTCGCCAGTGGGTGGTCTTCTTGGTAAGGGCTGGTCTCAGTCTCTCCACAACTTCATCGAACATGTCAGGTGGCATTCTCATGAAATTCTGGAAGGCCCTTTGGATCTTCATTACGGAGCTCCACCATGAGACAATCATACAGGCCATGCTCAGGTCTCCTGCTAATCCAGTTACGCACCCATATGCTCCGGGCCCCCCTCCTCCTCAGCCGTCTTTTCTTCGTCTATCAACGATGTACTGATGGGCATGTAACGCCGGTTCATATGCTGTTGCATCAGCATCAAGACGAGGTCAATACGGTCCATGTTCACCAAACCACGTCAGAAACAGGAGTGATGAATGCTTGGCAAATCGACCCCAATATATAGGTCCCAGAGTACCCGCGCTACACACGCAAATGCACGTGAAAACACGCGGAACAGACACGGTACAGCCGTGCTATGACCGTCATTAAACCGCGATTACCCGCTAAAGGTTAGCGGGTAATCGCGTGTAACCACGCACTTACCGCGGCCGTAGCACGTCTGTACCACGTCTAAACGCGTCTTAACCACGTCTTTATCACGTGTGCCACCCGAGGTCACCCGCGCTCTCGATTTTTGGGAAATCCAAAACCGTATGCCGCGTGTGATTGTTCTAGCCCGTGTGGGCGCGGCTGGATCACGTCCATATCACGACCCAGATGCGTCCAACAGCGCTTGCTTCACGTTCACACATTTTTCGCCGTGAGACGTGCGCGATGCGCCCGCGAAGGCCAGTGTGACCGGGCCTTTAACCTTGGGAAAAATCAAAACTAAACCTAACCTAACCTGGCATATTACCTCCTAGCCTCCTGGACCCCCCCTGTTATCCCCTCTATGAGTGCTGCCCTTTGGACTTCGAATTGTTCAGGCACCTCAGGCTTTGTAGAGGCATTGTGGTTTAAACAGGCCTGACCGCACACTGGAACCTTTGCACATATGAAGTACAGTAAGTGTACTAGGATATTTGCTGCTGTAATGTCATCCAGATAAGCTTGGAGCAGTGCTTATGCAAGTTTACCACGAAGATTTACCTTTTTTTTCTCCTACTTTTTTTTTTCTTTTTATCACCAAATCTTATGGTCGCCGTTTCCATTAATAACAATGTATTTCCATCAGAAAATGCACAAAAACTTGGCCAGGAAAAAAGAGTCAGTGTCTCAGTAAACAGGGAAGGGACGGGATTGTACGAAAACAAGATGCCCCGCATTCACCCGCCCGCTTGCCAGCCGCTGAGTGGTCTGCGTTGCCCCGCTAGGCCGGGAAGATGGAGTGTCAGATCGATCTCAAGTCATAGCGTAGATTATTGAACAGTTTTTCATAGTCATCGTTTTAGGTATTTTTAACCAATGATCCCAATTCAATAAATATGCTTAAGTGTGATAATTTTTCTTTGCATGTACTTGTGTGTTATTTAATGAATTAGTAAGTGCTGGACAAATTTTACAAGCCTTGCAAGCAGTTCTTTTAAAAGCCTCTTTAGTGATAAGTCAAGCGGAGCAAATTTCACAAGCTTGCACGTAAAGAGATGCACAAACGGGATAAGTTTCATTAACTAATTGATCCTAAGAGTACCTAGGCTTAGTTGCAGTGGCGTAGCTACGGGGGGGCATGGGGGCACGTGCCTCCCCATCAGAATACTGTGCCCCCCCACTGGCCAAGGCTGCCGTATTCTGTATAATGCTCTAACACCCACCACTGATCTGATCTTAGAATATGCCCTTCGATGTGGCATCAGAATGGCCTCGCTTGCCTTTTTTTGTTGTGTGTGTGTCTAGTGCCTAGTACACCCATTGATAGATAGATACCTAGCTATGCCACTGCTAACAAAGCAATCCAATACTTTAACAACCCACAAACTACGCAGCAAAAAAATAAAAATAAGATGATATCCTATACCCACAATCCTCTGCGACGGTGTTAACGAGTTCGAAGCACTAACGAAACCTATCCATAGAAGCTTTAAAGAAAATACTTCAAAACTATACCAACACTATTACTAACTCACATTTACTAACATTAAAGACTTAGACAACGTTACAGGTCAAGAATTATTGGTCAAAAGTCAATAGGTAAGGGCAAGGAAAGGAAATAAAGGAAAGCCTTAGTGTTTCAAAGCAGTGTTGAGTTCCTTGAGTCATCCTGTACAAGCGACAGTCGAGAGCGAGCCAGCGAGGAGGCAGGGCGCGTGTGCAGGCAGGTTGGAGGAGACAGAGGATTAATTTTGGCCGAACAACGCTTTATTTTGCTGCTTTTCTTCATATTGTTGCAGCGTAAGTTAAATATTATAGTTACAATTATTATTAATGAGAAAGGGATGGAGTGGAAGAGAGAGTTAGAAGAATGAGTGGCGGATCTAGGGGGTGGTAACGGCCACCACTGATCTGAGTCAGAGGTAATGAAAACTCCACCACTTATTTTTAATGGCTATGCAATGGCAATCCCACTCTAGATTTGTGTTCCAACCTTGGCCACCCAAGTCAAAATTTCCTGGCGGCGCTACTGTGAGTGGGAGAGGGAGGGAAGGAGAGCTTACGTGTGATTTGAGGTTGTTTAGTCCTCCCTGCAAAGTAATGGCTGTTGCCTCGTTATCTTTACCTTATATAAACGTCAGATCAGCTATAGCCAGTGGCGTACTGGGGGCCACGTGTCCCCCCATGAGAATCCGGAGCCCCCCACTGGCCATGGCTGCCGTAATCTACATACTTGGACCTGTGACTGACGATATGCACTAATACCCTTCTATGTGGCATCAGACTGCCCCTGAGCTCCGCTTGCTATATAGTGACCCCCCATACACAGCTGTGCCCTCCCCATTGATAGATAGATACCTAGCTACGCCACTGCTTAGTTGTCCTCGCCTATTTCACAGGCTTGGAGGGATCAGACGAAGAGATGCGACGATGTCCCTCCGGCAGAGGTAGCGGCAGCGTCATCATCACAACTCAAACTTGTAACAGCTGTCCAAGGCTAGTTCATCGCGCTCTCTCTCTCTCTCTCTCTCTCTCTCTCTCAAAATGTCCTTAGCTTAACCTTAAGCCGGGACTTTTTAGTATATCTTGTAATAATCGAAAACTACATCTTGTACTCTTTCATTCTTTAATACCTATTGTATTTGTGTCCAGGTAGTGGTGGCTGCGACGGTTGTACTAGCCGTGGTATGCCATGAGGCTCGGGCTGCGCACCATGATTACGTATACAACGGCGGATCGACATGCAGAGAGGCGCGACCGTGTGCCATACGGCAGCCTCGAGTCACTACGTCGGCGTCTCCAAATATGTCGTCCGAAAAGGTAATGCTCCACGTTATTCGCATTCAGATTGAGACTCAGACTTTGAGATGATTTATTTAATTTGAAAGAGTGTTAGGTAGTGTGTGAGAGATTATAAAATCAGAAATGTGCAATGCATTCTACAGGGAGGTGGTGTGAGACAGTGGGAGGTGCAGTGCGAGTCAGTGGGGGATGGGGTGTAAGTCAGTGGGGGATGGGGTGTAGTCAGTGGGGGATGGGTGTAAGTTAGTGGGGGATGGGGTGTAAGTCAGTGGGGGATGTGGTGTAGTCAGTGGGGGTGAAGTGCGAGTCAGTGGGGGATGGGGTGCGAGTCAGTGGGGGATGGGGTGGAGTCAGTGGGGGATGGGGTGCGAGTCAGTGGGGGATGGGGTGTGAGTCAGTGGGGGATGAGGTGAGTCAGTGGGGGATGGGGTGTGAGTCAGTGGGGGATGAGGTGTGGGTCAGTGGGGGATGAGGTGTGAGTCAGTGGGGGATGAGGTGTGAGTCAGTGGGGGATGGGGTGTGAGTCAGTGGGGATGAGGTGTGAGTCAGTGGGGGATGGGGTGTGAGTCAGTGGGGGATGAGGTGTGAGTCAGTGGGGGATGAGGTGTGAGTCAGTGGGGGATGGGGTGTAAGTCAGTGGGGGATGGGGTGTAAGTCAGTGGGGGATGGGGTGTGAGTCAGTGGGGGATGGGGTGTGAGTCAGTGGGAGGTGAAGTGAGTCAGTGAGGGATGGGGTGTGAGTCAGTGGGGAATGAGGTGTGAGTCAGTGGGGGTGGGGTGTGAGTCAGTGGGGGATGGAGTGTGAGTCAGTGGGGGGATGGGGTGTGAGTCAGTGGGGGATGGGGTGTGAGTCAGTGGGGGATGGGGTGTGAGTCAGTGGGGGATGAGGTGTGAGTCAGTGGGGGATGGGGTGTGAGTCAGTGGGGGATGGGGGGTGAGTCAGTGGGGGATGGGGTGTGGAGTCAGTGGGGGATGGGGTGTGTGTCAGTGGGGGATGGGGTGTGAGTCAGTGGGGGATGAGGTGTGAGTCAGTGGGGGATGAGGTGTGAGTCAGTGGGGGATGGGGTGTGAGTCAGTGGGGGATGGGGTGTTAGTCAGTGGGGGATGGGGTGTGAGTCAGTGGGGATGGGGTGTGAGTCAGTGGGGGATGGGGTGTGAGTCAGTGGGGGATGGGGTGTAAGTCAGTGGGGGATGGGGTGTAGTCAGTGGGGGGTGAAGTGCGAGTCAGTGGGGGATGGGGTGCGAGTCAGTGGGGATGGGGTGCGAGTCAGTGGGGGATGGGGTGCGAGTCAGTGGGGGATGGGGTGCGAGTCAGTGGGGGATGGGGTGCGAGTCAGTGGGGGATGGGGTGCGAGTCAGTGGGGGGATGAGGTGTGAGTCAGTGGGGGATGGGGTGTGAGTCAGTGGGGGATGAGGTGTGAGTCAGTGGGGGATGGGGGTTGTGAGTCAGTGGGGGGTGGGGGGTGAGTCAGTGGGGATGAGGTGTGAGTCAGTGGGGGATGGGGTGTGAGTCAGTGGGGGATGAGATGTGAGTCAGTGGGGGGTGGGAGGTGAGTCAGTGGGGGATGAGGTGTGAGTCAGTGGGGGATGGGGTGTGAGTCAGTGGGGGATGGGGTGGGAGTCAGTGGGGGGTGGGGGGTGAGTCAGTGGGGGGTATGGGGTGAGTCAGTGGGGGGTAGGGGGTGAGTCAGTGGGGGGTGGGGGGGTGAGTCAGTGGGGGATGTGTGTGAGTCAGTGGGGGGTGGGGGTGAGTCAGTGAGGGTGGGGTGTAAAACAGTTCTTTAAAGATGAGTTGAATCAGATGATTGTGAAGTGAATCAGATTAGATATATTTGTGTACTTATGATTAATGCGAGATTAGGCAGGATTGTTAAAATGTATGAAATTTCAGTCTCTTTTAATTTAATTTCCGTAACTTTTACCTTCATGAAATAACAAATATGTAGTTAAGTTACTCTTAAACCCTTGAGGCCCAGAACGTAATTTTCATTGTAATTTGAGTACCATTAGACGATTTTTAGTGACTATAAGCAATATTTTGTAGATATGACCTGTTTAGTATCGTTTTCCACTAGCTAATTTGGTATATTCAGTTAGTTTTCGTAATTTTATGGCTAACAACAGACTATTTTCTATAGCAAAGATAATATCTGGGTGTGAACGGTTAATAATATACCGTTTTCTATGTCGTGATTTTCCCTAATTATATTTGTATATTAAACTTGTTCTGTGCATAGTATTTAGTCAGTTTATTATTTGCTATGTTTTTCTAGTTGTCCCATCTGTCTGTGTTTGTATATGAGGCGTTGCACGTCCAAATGATGAAAAGCGCCATTTTATCAGCTAAGTCGTTTACTGCATATGACACTCAATCGACCCTTCCTCTAACAGTTGAGGTTAGATGTTACATTAAAAAGCACTAGAAATAAGAGTAGAACCGCCTGTAATGCAACATAACTAACTAGACCTTATCGATTTTTGGCACCCGGCACAGGCCGTCAGCTGCACGTCCAAACGATGGAAACTGCCGCTTCCTGATACTCAGGAGCTGCGAGTCTTTATTACTCTGAGCTTCTACTCTAACAACTACAGCTACGTACTTTCTTCAGTACTGGGTAGTGAGTGGGGTGGTTATTTAGTCTCTACAATCAAGTATGATAAAAAATAATTATTGCAATTCGCAAAGTTTTTTCTTTATTTTTAAATAATTTTGATTCCATGTAAAAGTAGACGCCTTAAGCTCTATAGTGACTAAAAACGATCACTCTGGCATCACTAACAAGAAAATTTTACTTGTTTAAGAATTAAAGTCTCCAAACTTTTAAGAGTTTAGGCACTTTACATCATTTGGTCACCAAACTTTGAGCGCGATTTGCCGAAATTTTTAGTT
Source organism: Chionoecetes opilio (assembly GCA_016584305.1). Classification (NCBI taxonomy): domain Eukaryota; kingdom Metazoa; phylum Arthropoda; class Malacostraca; order Decapoda; family Majidae; genus Chionoecetes; species Chionoecetes opilio. The sequence continues at coordinate 458,596 of JACEEZ010006057.1, read as the reverse complement.
TTGGCACTTTACATCATTTGGATGTGCAACCCCTCATGTATGTAATGTATCAATGAATGTATATGTACATATATTGCTTTCTCTCTACTCCCTCCCCACGCAAGGCCCCGTTAGCTAATTTCTTCCTCATATCAGAACAAAACTTGCTGCACCGAAAACAAATATTTATGTAGTTTGATGAATGTTTTTATATGAAACAAACAATATTTGGCAGACACTGCAGGTATTTGTGGCGTTTGACGTCATTCTTGGGACTAAAACACAATTGGAATGTCGTCTTTGTCTTATGTTTAAGGTGATAATATTTTTCCTCTTTTGATTTGTGCTTCATTTCCAGGAATGATGTTACTCCTGAAGGCAACCCTGTATTGGAGATCCAGTGTTGAGAAGAATCCTTTTTCCCCAACGACTCCTCAAACATGATGTTGTGATGGAACTTGGGACTTTCTTGGCGAGAAATTCCATTGCCTTCCTTGCTGTAACATAATTTGCCAGCCACCACTGATCTGTGTTGGCCCCGACCTTAGTTAGATGGATGATTCAAGGAAGTAAAAGTACAGGACATGGCAGAATGGATGGATAGCAGCGTAGGAGTGACATCCTGCCTTACTTATTCAAGGCAACGTGGCGAAAAGGTGAGGTTTGTATTTGTCATAAAGGGTTTAGTCTGAGCTATATTTGTGTCAAAGGGTTTAGTCTGAGCTATATTTGTGTCTTAAAGGGTTGACTGAGCTATATTTCTGTCAAAGGGTTTAGTCCGAGCTATATTTGTGTCATAAAGGGTTTAGTCTGAGCTATATTTGTGTCATAAAGGGTTTAGTCTGAGCTATATTTGTGTCATAAAGGGTTTAGTCAGCTATATTTGTGTCAAAGGGGTCCTGACTCCGTATCAATATTTATCTATTTCTTTACATTGAGGCACACTTGTTGCAGATATATTCTCATCTGGTTCGTCCAAGGTGTCTATACTTTTATGGGAAAAACTATGCTTCTTTTTTATTCAAACTTTTTCCTTTCCTCAGTTTTCCCATGTGTACCCCCACATAACTCTATATGAACTATTATTATTCAGCACATTGAACTCTATACGTGTATCTCTAAATATCCATCACTTTTTTTTCTCATCTTTATAGTAGCATTTTTGTCAACTTCCAAAAAAAATATTTAAAAAATCAATAAATAAATAAACGTCCTGTGTGTGTGCACGGTACAAACAGGAACACAAGGCATGCATGATTAAATGATTGCATTGTGTTTCAGCCACGACAGAAAATATAAGTGTGGAGCCAATACTAAGCCATCGACCATACCAAGGTTAGTAAATGATACAAGTAAACCACGGACGTGTAGGTCAATAAGAAAATAGAAACATCTCTTAATTTCATACCGGTACAGGTGGAACATATTCTATAACCAGTCATGAATCAAGTAACAATAGAAAATCTAAAGTAACAACAATTCCAGACAAATGACAATACACTTTATTGCCCCACATACAGGTGGAGATGGTATGCTACAATCAAACCTAGATCTACATCGGGTTGTGTCCAGCCAGTAGTCTTTGGTCCAGCCTATCAATTTGAGTGCAAGCTGATGCGTTCCACTCCCAGCCTCAATAGAGAAGAGTGCATCGCCTCCATCCAGTGCCAGTGTCTTCCCACGCTTGAGGGTGAACTGCGAGGATTGAATCTCCACCATGCCTGCTCACCCCTCATTGTCCCTCTACATCCTCTGTGCCCAGACGTTTAAGGGCGGCTGTGATGATCTGTTTTAATATCCATAAGAACATAAGGAAGCTACAAGAGGCGTACTTATTTTTGTTAATCCAATGTTTAGATGCATGTGTATGAGAAAGAGGGACGGGGGGAGGGGAAGCAGTTAGGCAGACAGACAGACAAGAGATGATGGATTCAGTCGACACAGTGAGTCAAGAACTCTACAGGAATGTAGAGTAAGGGTTCTCAACTTTATTGATTTTTGTTTTGCTCAAAGCTTCTGAGCTTCATTAACTATTGTGATCCCCCTTATACCACTATTACATGGGAATAATGGAGACTTTACCGTTCTTATTGATCTCGGCTATTTCACATAAATACGATATGTTTGTGGTAGATAACAATAACAAAAACTATCATTTCTATGCATAAGTTATTGTGTAGTGAAAAATTACTATTTAGACATAATATTTTGAGGGAATATAAGATCTTCGAGACAAAACATAATTTAGTACAGACTGCATATTTTATTAAGACATGTATTTCACATCAGTAATTTTTTATATTTATGCTGCTAGAATTTAACAGAGAATGAATTGTGAGGATTATGAAAAATTGATCTTACGTTTGATTTGGGTGGCCCCTTCGGAAAATTAACTGTGGCCCCCCAAGTGTTATTCTCCCTTCGTTTATGGCTGCCTGGCATTTAATGTGCCCAAGATAGACAGACTATGTAATGGGGGAGGGAGAGAGTGCAGGCAATAATGTTATGATCATTTAGGTGATCATTGTTCGGGAATTATTTGATTAATCACTTCATTTATCTTTCTTCTACAGGGGAGACTGTTGTTCTTCGCGCAGATTGTGATAAGTTCAACATTATTCGGGGAAGAGAAAATCACGTGAGAGTGAAGAGAAGATCTTTGGACCTTTTTGAGGAGGATCCTTGGCGAACAAGAGATATCAAAGTTGATCTTCAAGGGACAGCGATACCTGTATAGCTCATGACGTATGGGTCTCCACCTGTTCTTGTCCTCTGCCTCACCTCTTGAACACTACCTATACGGCCGCAGCATTGGGTCGACTGACACACATACATCTCTGCCCTTGTCATCGTCTTCACATCCTTCATGCTAAGTACAGTAGATCCCCTCTAACTCGGACCCTTCATTCCTTGGACATATAATCTGGGCAGATTTATTTCATATAACTCTGACATATCTGAGTTTTTGAAACCTTGGATGCACAACTCTTGACAGCCACCACCAGGGCCAGCGTGGCAACGTCACTGCAGCAACAATCTGGAATGTGCGAACGTGGTGTCAACAGTGGTGTTGCTAATCGTCGAAGCATATTTAATCTTTCTTCCCTAAAAGATTTAGCATTGTTCTGAGAGATATCTGAAGAGGTAGCGGCAAAACAACATAGGACCGACAGCCTGGGAATATAGTCAGAGTTAGAAGTGTTGGCTCTACTGTACTTGTATGGATGAGCGTGCAACAGAGGCGTATGCACTGCTGTCAAGGGGAGGTAAGTGACACACATTGTTGCTTTGCACCAACTTGTAAAGCAAGAATTAAACAGAATCCTCTCCCAACCTTTTTCTTCCCTTAACTAGCTTTTTCTGTTTCCTTTAAAAGGAAAGATAATCATTATAGAGGTATTTCCCTTATAATTTCCCTTAACCTAAGAAAATTGTTGTAAATCACATAAGCATAATTTCTTCTGCAGAAACATCTTGGCGATAGTGACCCCATCACCTTGACAACAAAGGCCTAAACACAGAATGGGACCGTGCAAGGTTGCCTCATTTCGTCAACCTGGTTTGTGTGAAGTCTCAGCAACGGTGGATGTCAGAGGGTCTGTCTGCCAGGTAGCTACTACTACATGTGAGAAGTTGAGAGGAGATTATAGATTGGAAGCAAGCAATGGAGAGATTTGGTCTGAAGGTGATTATGTCCAAGACGAAGATGATGGTAACAGGCAAGAAAATAGAGCAAAATATACAAGTGGGAAGATTTCCCTGTGGAGTGTGCAGTAGTGGAGTAGGAGTAAACTATTCGTTGCAAGGAATGTGACAAGTGGTGCCATAAAAGATGTTCGGGACTAGGAAACCTGAATGGGGTGGTAGATTTCTGCTGTCCAGTGTGTGTAAGAATAATCAACAGAGGGGGCCGTCAGAAGAGGAAGAGGTAGAAACTATAGAAGTGAATGATGATGTAATAGAAGAAGTGAAACAGTTTTGTGATCTTGGTGACATGTTAGATAGCGAGGGTGGAGTGGAGAGAGCAGTAAGAACACGAGTAGCAACTACATGGATGAAGTGGAGAGAGATAGCGGGACTGCTGATAAACAAGAGTATTCCACTGAAAAACAGAGGAAGAGTATTTGAAGCATATATAAGATCAGTATTGCTGTATGGTTCTCAGACATGTGCTTTGACGAAGAAGTTGGAGGATGTGTTGGTTGGTTGTGATCGGAGAACGTTGAGATATATGACTGGGATCACATGGAGAATGAAGTGTCCAGTGAAGAGGTGGCAAGAAAATGTGGATTGAAGGAGCCGAGTACAGTGCTGAGAGTAAGGATATTGAGGTGGTTTGGGCACGTGAAGAGGAGAGAAAGTGGCAAGGCATTGGGGAGAGCTGTTGGAGTGGAAGTGCCAGGTTGCCATCCACCGGGCAGGTCAAGGAAGACGTGGCATAGGATAAAGATTGTTGGAAGTGTATCATCGGCCGTCTGTCTAACCTCATAAAATATTATGGAAAAACTGACTAATGTTAAACAGAAAGAAGAAGTGGATATCCCTTGGAAATGGATATATAGTTAATGAACTGATTTAAATCTATTTGATTAATCAAATCAGTTTGTGACCTGTGTACTTATTACTGGGTAGTTTGCCTGGACGTCAAGAGCACGTGTGTCATAACCTGGCCAGCAGCCCGTCTGACACGTTGCTGTTGACACTTTTCACAAACTATATGGACGAAATGAGTTGTTGGCCTATCTAGCACGATCCCATTCTGTGTGGCAAAGCCTCCATATCAGTCAATGTGATGGATTTGTTATCCCGATATGACTATGAAAGAAATGACTTTGTAATGCTCCACAAATGCTCAATGATGGAAAGTTGGTGAGGGAAACGCATATGAAAATGTCTTCCTATAAAATGTACTGATTGGCTATGCCAGGTAAAGAAGTAGGGGATGCTTGTCAATGTCTTGCATAGGGTATAAGTAATGGCGTAAATAGCGTCAGACAAGTGGTTAGTTTAGAGCTCAGCAGATAGCAGAGCAGAATAAGGGTCAACACGCAATTGTGTTTAAGTTTCTCAGTGGTAGCCACTTCAAGTACAGTAATCAGGCACGCATAAAGAAATATGGATAAATTTCACTTTCAATGTTGACTACAAGAGACTACACTACCACCAATGAGTGATGCGAGTCTGACTCAGTTCTAAATGCAGATGATTAGACTAAGTGAGTGTCTTTATTTGGTGGTAGTGTTGCCAGTTAATGAGCATCGTGTTAAGAATCTGAAAGGCTACCAAATATTTTTTTTTTTTTTTTTTATTTTTCTTTGAGAAAGCTACGAGTTTGTCTCCGGACGCTCTATGCAGTATATGTACATGGTGGTACGAACAGTTTGATCTATTGCAAATAAGAAGACTATTCATCATCATCCTGTTTCCATATATTAAACTTATAGAACATGACAACAGAAAGATGTGCCAAAAAAAACTGATGAAAAGGGTAGAAGAATATATGAATAAATTTTTCTCAACATGAATAAGTAATTATGCAATCATAAACCATGTGGTTCCCATTGAAAGAAAACACTTAAGAAGAAAGTAAAGTAAGAAAGATAAGATGAAAAAGTATACATCCATACTTCCTAAACTCAACCGTTTAACTCTTAGTCTCTGGTCTGCTCATTGCCGAGGACAATCCCAGCCACTCATTCTGCTTTACACTTTCTTGCCTAATGCTTTTCATGCTTTTACTCATGTCCTATGCAAGAAAATAATCAGCATCCTCAACTTCAATCAGAGAAAATTGTGGTGCATTACGAGCCCTGCCATGACGCTAATGACCCATCCATCACCTTGACCAATCTCGAGACCTTGTCATACAGAATGAAATCTTGCAAGGAAGGCTAAGAACTTGTTTTTTTTTCAGATAAAAAAAAAAAAACTGCGTGTGTCAGATGGTCGCCAGGACACACATGCCCTGGAAGTCAAGGCAACCACCCAGTAATAAGTATATACTTCACTACCTGATTTAATTAATTAATCTCGCAAATTTCAATACTATTTCGTTCGTTCAATCAGTTCGTGAAATATATATATAAGTTCATTTCTAAGGGACGTCCACCTCACGTGTCATAAACTGGCAGATAGACCCTCTGACACACACCGTTGCTGAGACTTCACACAAACCAGGGGGCGAAATGAAGCAGCCTTACACGGCCCCATTCTGTGTGTTTATGAAAAGAAAAAAAACCGCACAGAATAGGGCCTCAACATCAAGGTGATGGTGTCACTATTGCCATGGTGTCTCTGCTGAAGAAATAACTGTAATGTACCACAATATCCTCCATTTTAGAAAGAATAATAAAGGGTAATACCTATAACAATTATCCTTCCTTTTAAAGGAAACAGAAAAGCTATTCCAGTTAAAGGGAGAAAAATCTGGGAGGATGCTGATGAAATCTTGCTTTAGAACAAATATGACAAGTAAAAATGTATTAAGTGTAAAGCAACAGAATGTGTAAATAGTTACATCCCCTTGACAGCAGTACTACAGTATGAGTACTCACCTGTATGAGTACTGAGCATTCATGGTGAGAGCCAGATGACAAGGGTAGAGATGTGTATGTGGCAGTCGATCCAATGCTGCACCCGCATAGCTACACAGTGTACAAGAGGTGAGGCAGAGGACAGGAGCCCACACGTCATGAGCTATACTTGTAACGGAGTGTCTTGAAGATCAAATTTGATTACAATGTTTCCCAGTTCGCCAAGGATCCAGACGTCCTTCTCTTCACTGATACACGTGATGTTCTCTTACCCAACATTATGTTAGAGTAATAGTTGTCAACGCAAAAATCGATAGTCTTCCCTGTAGAAGAAAGACATTGATTGATGAAAAAATTTCCTAAAACAGACGAATAAAGTGATAAAATTAAGTAATTCCCAAGCACCAAGAGTCACCAAAGAGTATAACTTTCTAATTGCTGCTCTCTCTCTCTCTCTCTCTCGGGCACATGACACGCCAGTCCACTATGACCAAAGGGGGAATAACACTAAGGCCTATGATCAATTTTTCATAATCCTTACAATTCTTTCTTTGTGCTAATTTCAGCAACATAAATATATATTAATTACTGTGATATGCTATACATGTCTCAAAAAAGTTAGTACTACCAATAATTGTCTGTACCAATAATTGTATTGTTGTGTGTCTAAAGGCCTCTTATTGCCTCAAAACACAGTGGCTATGATGGGGATCAGTAAAGTAAATACAACTCGGAAGGGTGTTCTGAGAAACAAACAGGAGTTACTATAGTATCCCTGTCTATTGAATCCAACATGTGTTTACATCCCCCCCTCCCACGCACATACAAATTAAATGTACTAAATGACTTACAGGACAAATTTAGTATATGATTGTATATAGTTAGGAAAAATCACTTGACAAAGAAATTGGCATCTTGTTAAAAGAGTAATCAAACTGCATATTACGTTATTTCATGTATGTGACAATTACAGCGACAATGAAAATAAAAGAAACACTGGAATTTCATGCATTTTAGTAATCCTACCTTATATCGTATTAAGTCATTATAATCAAATTTAATTTCATTCTGATCTGATTCACCTCAAAATCATCTAACTCATTTCACCTTCAACTAACTCGCTTCACCTCCCGTTGACTCACTTCATCTCCGACTGACTGACTTCCGAGCCTGATTTGCTTCATCATATATAATTTCTGTCATTCTTTTCTAACTCACTTCGTTGCCTCCGTGGTGTAGTGGCTAGCGCGCCTAGCTACGAATCTGCGGGCCCTGGTTCGAATCCAGGCCAGGGCAAGTCGCCGACCAGCCCATACAAGCTGTTCATCCTCCCTTTCGGGGTTGATAAATGGATACCTGGGGAAGGTAGCTGTGGTAACCTGGATGTCACACTAGCCCTGTGTCCCGGGGTAACGGGTTCTCACCCACCACAGGCTCAAGGGCTAATGCGACTGAGATGAGCACCGAGGCCACGCGCAGCATAGTGTATGCCCCTATCTTTACTTAACTCACTTTAATTCTAAAGTGTCCAATTCACTTCACCCTTGTCTCATTCACTTCACCCTTGTCTCATACACGTAAGCCTCCTCTAATTAATTCCCTTCTGGACTAACTCGCTTCGCCTTTATCAAAATAATTTCACCCTCTACTTAGTCTACTAAGTCATTTTACTTTTCGTCAATGTCTCCTTTACGTCGCTTCACTCCTCACAAGCAAAGCTCATACGTAATGTACTAATGATACATAATAAACTGAACCACACGCCTGCTCCAGACTGTTTAATGCTTTCCTAAGATACAAAATCTTTCTCTCTACCCTGCAACAAGTATCTCACCGCACTTCACTATAATTGCCACTACTCTGTGATCTGATGTAATAAGTTTTAATCACTCACACCATTAGGACCATGACAAAACCATCTCTTTCCCTCTTTCCTTAACCTCTTGCATGCTATTCAGTGGTAAACGGACGATAACATAGCGTGAGTCTGTCTGTCTGTTTGTCCACATCAGACACACATAAATACACATACGTGGGACACGCCTGTTATCCAATGTGGCCTACTACAAAGCACACACATTATGTACCGAAGAATGCACTATCATAGGCAAACAAGCCTTGAAAACTGGCTTGATTTATACACACATACACTCTCACACTAGTGGCGTAGCTATGGGGGTGCACGTGCCCACTGGCCATGGCTGCCGTATTCTGTATAATGTTCTAATACCCACAACTGATCTGATCTTAAAATATGCTCTTCTATGTGGCATCAGAGTGGCGCCTGAGCTCCACTTGCCTGGGACGCGCGTGCAGGCAGCAGGGAGGAGGCAGATAATGTTTTGGCCAAACAGCGCTTTTTGTTGCTTTTCTTCATATTTCTGCTGCGCAAGTTGAGAGAGAAAGGGAGGGAGTAGAAGAGAGAGTGAGAGGAATGAGTGGGCAGTGGCAGATCTAGGGGGTGGCCATGGCCTCCCCTGAAATCTCATTGGCCATCCCAGATCTGAATCAGAGGTCTAATGAAAATTCAACCATTTCTTTTTAATGGCTATGACATGGCCACCCCACACTAGATCTGTGTCCTATCTTGTCCACCCCAGTCAAAATTTCCTGGCGGCGCTATTGTGAGTGGGAGAGGGAGGGAAGGAGAGCTTACGTGTGATTTGAGGTTTAGTCCTCCCTGCAAAGTAATGACTACTACCTCGTTATCTTTCTACCTTATATAACGTCAGATCAGCTATAGCCAGTGGCGTAGCTACGGGGGGGGGGGTGCACGTGTCCCCCCCCCCATGAGAATACGGAGCAACCCCAGGTGCCCCCCCACTGGCCATGGCTGCCGTAATCTGCATGGACCTGTGACTGACGATATGTCCTAATACCCTTCTATATGGCATCCGAATGCCCTTGAGCTCCGCTTGCCATAGTGCCCCACCAGGTGCCCCCCCATTGATAGATACCTAGGTACGCCACTGTCTCACACTCACTCACTCTCCCAACTAACTCACTCACACACTTTACACACTCCTTATACACTAACTCCTTCTTCAATAACTCACTACTTGCTTTCGCACATTCTACGTACCTGCTGGAACATTCTTCACACCCTTCTTCATACTCGTAACATCGCAAGTGCCCTGTTCTCGTCACATCGCCGTCCTTACAGATTCAAGTCTTCTATCCTCCAGCAGTGTTCCTTGGTCGGGTTCTCCAGCTCCATCTTCCACCACCATATCACAAGACCCTGGAGACAAGGCGACAGTTTGCCAATCTTGTACAATCACTTAAAAAAAAAGTATCTACACCCTTTGGCCTTTGAAGTAAGTTTTTTTTAGCCTTTAGAGAAGACAGGAGAGGACGTTATGATTCAAAGCTCCTTCAGAAAGGGGATGGGGGAGGGGTAATAATTAAGTAGGCATCAAGTGCCTCAAGAAGATATTTTTCCTTGGGTAAATAGGTAACAACTTAAAAGGTGTTTTTCAAAAGAAGGATTGAAGAGTTCCTTACCCGTGGCAAACGTTCCGGTGATCCAATTGGTGCAAGTTAAGGTGACAAAAAAATGAATGAAAATTTCAAAAATGTATTGAGATTTTATAGGAAAGTATGAAACAACAGATAATGAAAAGAATTATGATATAGTATACCTGGACTTCAGTAAGGCATTCGCTAAGGGACCACACGGAAGACTTTTAAATATGGGTAAGACACATGGAATAGATGGGAAGGTTCTTCCTTGGATTAGATCTTGGCTAAGTGATAGGCAACAAAGGGTTACAATTAATGGTTTTAAATCTGATTTGGGGCAAGTAGCAAGCGGGGTGCCACAGGGGTCTGTTTTGGGTCCATTACTATTTTATATTTACATCAACGAATTAGATAGTGAGATTAGCAGTGATATCAGCAAGTTTGCAGATAATACTAAAGTAGGTAAGATTATTAGATCACAGTCTGATGTAAACATATTGCAAGGAGACTTAAAACTAAATGAGTGGGTAGATAGGTGGCAGATGGAATTTAATATTGATAAGTGTAGCATGATGAATGTTGGTAGAAAAAAACATAATAATAGGTACACTGTAATGTTTCGCTGAAAAGATCAGAAGGTGAGAAAGATCTGGTTGTTCAAATTGACTTTTTATCTATAATTTCTTTAGAGGAATAATGAATATGGAAAATGTGAGAAAATTCTAAAAATTTAATATCGAAAAAAAATTGAACAAGAGGGTTTTTAATTTTGTTTTTATATTGGCTTTACGGTTTGTTCAAATTGGCTTTTTTATCTATAATTTCTTTAGGGTTATAATGAATATAGAAAATGCGAGAAATTCTAAGAAGTGAATATTGAGAAAAAAATTAGCGAGGGTATTATAAAAAATAAAAAATAAATTATATTGGCTTTGTTTTGTTCAAATAATTTTTTTTGTTATAACTTTTTTAGAGGAATAATGAATATGTAAATGAGAAAATTCTAAAAAGTGAATATCGAAAAAAAAATGAGAGGGTTTTTATATCTTTTTTTTAGATTGGCCTTATGTTTTGTTCAAATTGACTGTTTTATCTATAATTACGAGCGAGCGCGAAGCGCTCGTGAGTCCTCACTTACTCGGATTTTTCCGGGTTAAGCGGCCGACCCGACCCGACCCGGCCGACCATCACGCTTTTCAGGAGCTTATATCTTTGGAATCCCGCTTCCGATTGACAAGCGGTCTTCGCTATCTGATAGCCCCTTTCAATCCCTACAGTTTCAGCGTAAAAAGGCAAAGGTAAATGCAGTTTACTCGTAGATGACAGCAGACAAATTTCCTTGCTATCGAGAGTCCGGGTGACTCTCCCGCCACACGCACGCCGCACCCGAAACCCGCCGCACGTGCGCACGTGCGGCGGGTTTCGCTCGTCCTTCGCCGATTAAGGCGTTTTACTGGTTTCTTTAAAGGAATAATGAATACGGAAAATTTGAGAAAATTCTAAAGTGAATATCGAAAAATGAAAAAGCGGGTTTTATAACTTTATATTTTTTTATTGGCTTTACGGTTAGTTCAAATTGACTTTTTTTTATCTATAACTTCTTTAGAGGAATAATGAATATGGAAAATGTGAGAAAATTCTAATAATTGAAAATCGAAGAAAAAAATGAGAGGGTTTTATATATATATATTTTTAGATTGACTTTACAGTTTCTTGAAATTGACTTTTATTTATCTATAATTTTTTGGTGTAATAATGCATATGGAAAATGTGAGAAAATTATAAAAAGTGCATATCGAAAAAGAGGGTTTTAAAATTTGTTTATAGATTGGCTTTACGGTTTGTTCAAATTGACTTTTTTATCTATAATTTCTTTAGAGGAATAATGAATATGGTAAATGAAAAAAATTTAAAAAGTTAATATATATATAAAAAAAAAAAAAAAAAAAAAAAAAAAAGTTTTATAACTTTTTTTTTTAGATTGGCTTTAAGGTTTGTTTAAATTGACTTTTTTTTTATCTATCTATCTATCTATCTATCAGATCTCCGTCCTAGGAATTAATGTACTGAGGCTAGAAATAGAGCTAACCGGGTGTTAGGATTCATTACCAGGAGTGTTAAAAGCAGAAGTGCTGAGGTTATTCTAAAGCTATATTTGGCTCTAGTCAGACCTCACCTAGACTATGCGGTTCAGTTTTGGTCTCCATATTACAGAATGGATATAGCCTTGTTAGAATCAGTGCAGAGAAGGATGACCAAAAGGACACATGAAATGCGTAACTTTAGTTATGAGAAGAGATTGAAGCTACAAAATTTACACTCACTCGAGAGGCGTAGAGTAAGGGGCGATCTGATAGAAGTTTTTAAGTGGTTAAAGGGATACAATAAAGGCGATCTAGGAAAAGTTCTTACGGCTAGTAATTAGGATAGAACAAGAAGTAACAGATTCAAGCTGGAAAAGCGTAGAATTAAAAAGGAAATAGGGAAAAACTGGCTCACAAATAGGGTGGTAAATGATTGGAATGGACTCAGTCGTCATGTGTCAGTGAGGAGTCAATAGGGATCTTTAAACGGAGTCTGGATAAATTCATAGATGGGGATGAAAGGTGGATGTGGGTAATGTTAAGTAACATGAACTACCTCGTGTAGGTCTCGCGGCCTCTTGTAGCTTCCTTATTTTATTATGTTCTTATGCAACAAGAAATCTTTGAAAAACTGACCACCCATAAGAAAATAAACTAATAAATTAAAAAATGAATTAAAAATAAACCAAAAAATCAAATACTATAGTTGATAATATTGGTGAATGCCTTGACGTGGTTCACAGGAATGTCACGAGGCCAACCGAGAACCAAAAATGTGCTATTTAAAGAGATTCAAACTAAGACAGGAAAAAAATAAAATAAAAAACTGCAATCACTACAGAGCACATAAACGTGGCTGCTGCTTAGTTTTATTAGCACATTTTGGTCATGGCAAAGAGAGAGAAAGAGAGAGAGAAAAAAAAAGACATATCAGAAGGCGTTCGTCACTTCATTTATCTCGTACTGACTTAATCGATATAATCAAGCCAATATCTCACAAGGGAAAGCCATGGCCCAGCTGCTGCATTTCAAAAACATTTTCAAAGAGAATAAATGTTTTCCTTGTCTACTACAGGGATTGGTAACCTAGCAATAAAGTCAAGTGTGCCCCCAGACAAAAGTGTTTCAGAAGAAGGTGTTGGTTAGCATTAGCTTAAGAATGTGGCTGCGCTCTTTTCTTGGACACAAACACGCTTATTGCAAACCACAGAGGCTTTATTTGTGAACATGAAAACACTACACAGCAGGTTAAGAAAAGTATTGACTAAACACAATTGCCATAAACCTAACCATTACAAGGGAGCAGAGAAATTGTTTTGACAGCCGCTTTTCATCAAGTAAACGAATCATGCATGCAGTGGCATTGATGTCAGGCGAATCATACGAGGCGGTCCTATTAAGGTTATTTTTGTATCCTTCTATTTCATATAAAAAGAGACTTAGATAAAAGCTTAATACAGTTTTCAAAATGAGAGTACTAATCGCCCAAATACGACTCAGTATATGATCAGCTTACTTGCCGTAATGTCTTGATACTTTCTCCTGGAGGAGTAGACGTCGTAGTAAGGCAAAAGAGTAGGTCAAAGCAGGTGGATACTGTTTGCTGATTCATAATTGGAATATAACACTGAAATAAATTCTCAACACTGCCTTTCACACTTTCACTTACACACTCACTCACTACCTAACACCCTTTCAAATTAAATAAATCATATCAAAGTCTTGAGTCTCAATCTGAATGCGAATAACCTGGAGCATTACCTTTTCGGACGACATATTTGGAGACGCCGACGTAGTGACTCGAGGCTGCCGTATGGCACACGGTCGCGCCTCTCTGCATGTCGATCCGCCGTTGTATACGTAATCATGGTGCGCAGCCCGAGCCTCATGGCATACCACTGCTAGTGCAACCGTCGCAGCCACCTCTACCTGGACACAAATACAATAGGTATTAAAGAATGAAAGAGTACAAGATGTAGTTTTCGATTATTACAAGATATACTAAAAAGTCCCGGTTTAAGGTTAAGCTAAGGACATTTTGAGAGAGAGCGAGCGCGAGCGCGAGAGCGAGAGCGAGAGCGAGAGCGAGAGCGAGAGCGAGAGCGAGAGCGAGAGCGAGAGCGAGAGAGAGAGCGAGAGAGAGAACGAGGCAACAGCCATTACTTTGCAGGGAGGACTAAACAATATCAAATAACACGTAAGCTCGCCCTCCCTCCCTTTCCCACTCACAGTAGCGCTGCCAGGAAATTTTGACTCGGGTGGCCAAGGTTGGACACATATCTAATGTGGGATGGCCATGGCATTGCCATTTATAAGTGGTTGAATATTCATTATAAGTATAATATAAGTGGTTGAATATTCATTAGACCTCTGACTCAGATCAGTGGTGGCCGTTGCCACCCCCTAGATCCGCCACTCATTCCTCTCACTCTCTCTTCCACTCCATCCCTTTATCGCTCTACTTAACTTACCTTGCAACAATATGAAGAAAAGCAACAAAATAAAGCGTTCGGCCAAAATGAATCCTCTGTCTCCTCCAACCTGCCTGCACACGCGTCCTGCCTCCTCGCTGGCTCGCTCTCGACTGTCGCTTGTACCGGATTACTCAAGGAACTCAACACTGCTTTGAAACACTAAGGCTTTCCTTTATTTCCTTTCCTTGCCATTACCTATTGACTTTTGACCAATAATTCTTGACCTGTAACGCTGTCTAAGTCTTTGATGTTAGTAAATGTGAGTTAGTAATAGTGTTGGTATAGTTTTGAAGTATTTTCTTTAAAGCTTCTATGGATAGGTTTCGTTAGTGCTTCGAACTCGTTAACACCGTCGCAGAGGATTGTGGGTATAGGATATCATCTTATTTTTATTTTTTTGCTGCGTAGTTTGTGGGTTGTTAAAGTATTGGATTGCTTTGTTAGCAGTGGCATAGCTAGGTATCTATCAATGGGTGTACTAGGCACTAGACACACACACACACACACACACACAAAAAAAAAAAAAAAGGCAGCAGGTCACTCTGATGCCACATCGAAGGGCATATTCTAAGATCAGATCAGTGGTGGGTGTTAGAGCATTATACAGAATACGGCAGCCTTGGCCAGTGGGGGGGCACAGTATTCTGATGGGGAGGCACGTGCCCCCCATGCCCCCCCGTAGCTACGCCACTGCAACTAAGCCTAGGTACTCTTAGGATCAATTAGTTAATGAAACTTATCCCGTTTGTGCATCTCTTTACGTGCAAGCTTGTGAAATTTGCTCCGCTTGACTTATCACTAAAGAGGCTTTTAAAAGAACTGCTTGCAAGGCTTGTAAAATTTGTCCAGCACTTACTAATTCATTAAATAACACACAAATACACGCAAAGAAAAATTATCACACCTAGGCAAGTTTATTGAATTGGGATCATTGGTTAAAATTACCTAAAACGATGACTATGAAAAACTGTTCAATAATCTACGCTATGACCTGAGATCGAGCTGACTGTCTGACTATACATTCTTAATCCTCTCGAATCGAATTTCCTGAGACAAATGCAACATATTGAAAACAAACGCGTTTCACGGGACTGTTTCTGTCAAGAGTTAATGCTAACAGTAGTTGTATCGGATCTAAAGAAAGTAATGACCGCAGCGGCGCCTTTAACCTCTTGAAGCCTAAAACGTAATTTCCATTGTAATTTGGTTACCATTAGACTATTTCAATGAATGTAAGCAATATTCTATAGATATGACCTGTTTAGTACTACCCTTGTCCACTAGCTACTTTGGTATACTGTACTAAGTTACTTTTCATGATTTTATGGCTAACAGACGATTTCATATAGCAAAGGAAAGATCTGGGCGTGAAGGGGTTAAAGCTTTCCAGGAAGGCGGCCAGAGGGACGAGTGTGTGGCTCCTCCTCACCTCGCCTCACCTCAATGGCCTTGCCTCTTATCTTAGTCTTCAGAAATTCTTATTCCTTACCAGAGGGCGAGAACGCGACTTCTTGATTCAATTTAGTAAAACTTTTATACATTTTCTTTCGCATCAAGAATTCTCACTAGGCGCAAACATAAGTCGGAATGCAAGAATTATGAAGGGAAAAACATTGAAGAGCAGATGGAAGGGCTCACACAGACACACACACACACACACACACACACACACACACTATAGTACCCATGCAGTGTTCATACCGCGTAAAATTATTGGCTTGACCCACCGATAACCTAACCTAACCAAATCTAACCTAAGCTAACCTAACCTAACCAAATCTAACCTATCTAACCTATTAGATTTGGTTAGGTTAGGTTAGATTAGATTTGGTTAGGTTAGGATAGGTTAGATTTGGTTAGGTTAGGTTAGATTTGGTTAGGTTAGGTTATCGGTGGGTCAAGCCCCCTGCTACGGTAGGTTAATTTTGGTTAGGTTAGGTTTATTTTGGTTAGGCAATTTTCTCTAGATATAAGGAAATTACCCTAGATCTAGGGAATTTTACCCCCCTACACAACTCTTTAATTACGTGTTTCCGACGCATAATTTGTTCCCCACCCGAAAACCCCGCATTCCCACAGGTCCCCAAACTTGTTTGGGGGAAGTGGGAGAGTATGGGCAAACACTAGAAATTTACCGTCATTTCGCCCAAGGTTACTGGTGGTTCATTCCATTTCTGCCAGAGGAAGATATAATTACATGACTCCGTGACATGGATCGTGTGGGCGAATTGACTTTAGAGTGGGCGAATTGACTCTTATATGTGGGCGAATTGACTTACATGTGGACGAAATGTCTTGTTGGCGAAATGACGAAAATTGCCTAACCAAAATAAACCTAACCTAACCAAAATTAACCTACCCTAGCAGGGGGCTTGACCCACCGATATGCTAACCTAACCAAATCTAACCTAAGCTAACCTAACCTAACCAAATCTAACCTATCCTAACCTAACCAAATCTAATCTAACCTAACCTAACCAAATCTAACCTAAACTACCCAAATCTAACCTACCCTAACCTAACCTAAACAAATCTAACCTAACCTCCTAGCGGGGGGTTGGGGGTTCTCGACACACTAAACAAATATAACCTAACCTCCTAGCTCCTATAGACTCCATAGTGTGGGCGAAATGACCTGTGGGCGAAATGACTATGGTGTGGCGAAATGGCATGTGGGCGAAATGACCGGATACCAACCTAACCATTACTGTCGGCGAGTTTTCCCGATTTGTGTAGGGACAAAAATATCGGTAGACGACAGTACCATGCAGGTACCATGAGGCAAAGATGGGTAATGTCACCGTGGTTATGCAACTTGTTTATGGATGGAGTAATAAGATAAATCAAAGCAAAGGTTGGTGATGTTGGTATAGACTCAAGAGTATTCATTGGCTCGTCAAGTAACACTCAAACCATGATGTAGCGCTACTTATTATGAGGAAAGACAACAAAAGGAACTCAATTAATAAGGTATTTTAATACTATCATAACCATGAATATGTACAACCTACAAAAAGAAGATTACGACGATGAAAAAAATTAGAGTTGTTTTGGGCGAAATTGATATTCCAGGTGCTATATTTTCGTGCTCGCTGACAACATAGAGAAGACCTGAGGTGATGGTTGATGTGCGAAGGCTTCTAAACCAGGAAAAAGTCACAGCAGAGTCTCATTAAGAAGTAAGCAAGTGGTAGGGACACATTACGTACCTACCAGTTTAGTTGCTTACCTTTTGACGAGGCTCTGTTATGACTCTGTTTTCTTGGTTTAGAAGCCTCTGCACATCAGTCATTACCTCAGGTCTTCTCTATAGTGTTGTCAGCGAGAACAGAGCACAGTAATATAGCACCTGGAATATCAATTTCGCGCAAAATAACTCTAAAATTCTTCCATCGCCGTAGTTTTCCCTTCGTAGGTCCACCCGCGGCGACCCCGCCTTATCCCCACAATGCACCGATGTAAACAAACCGTGACGTAGTTATGTCTGGGGCCCATTCATTTTGTGGTTCTCGTTTGAAATAAAGACGCAAGATTACAACCCTTCGTCAATATTTTCCTATATAGAAGGTGTGTGTGTGTGTGTGTGTGTGTGTGTGTGTGTGTGTGTGTGTGTGTGTGTGTGTGTGTGTGTGTGTGTGTGTGTGTGTGTGTGTGTGTGTGTGTGTGTGTGTGTGTGTGTGTGTTTCAACGTACGCACGCTTTGTTGCACAAATTTAAGCTTCAAATCTTCAAATGTCCAAATACTTTGTAAACCTGAGATTCTGTCATGAAGAAAGAGGCTTCGACAGTCTGCTCCCCGACATGACCCAATCAGGACGCGCCACTCAGTACCTCCTCCCGGAAAGAGACTTTTACGTTATTTTTCCCAAGGGAACAATACAACTCGGGGTTACGGGAGCCTTACATCACCTTCCCGCCTCCGCCACGCCCCTTGACGCGCCACTTCTTTTGATGAAAGTTTTTATCATCCAATATTCTTTTCTTCTTTATGAAAGTGATTGGTGTGGAAAAAAAATGGATAAATAAGGTTAAGTAAATGCAGCTGATTCATGCCCCCCCCCCACCCCCCTCCCTTTAAAAGTCTCACGGACGTGCACTTCACGCTCACTGGTGTGCATCATGCAGTCACCTGTCACGTAACACTATAGATATTTTCAAAACTAAAGCTAACCTGATATTATAACCTCTTACAGACACACAAAACATTAAAAAATTTCCTGCATATAGTGGTGATAAAACTTGAGGCAGCCTCAATCACAGACGACCCATCTTCCATCTGCGTTGATTATTGTGGGACTCAAGTAAAAATGACTCCTCCAAGCCACCTGCCACAAGACGTTCTCCTCAGACTGACCAAAAACGCAGCGAGTATCCTCTATTAGCAGAAAGGAATGTGAAGCTTCATACAACGTCACGCTCTCCACTGCAACTGAGCATGAGCAATACCCATAACAAGACAAGCGAACACACGCAGTACGTGGCGGCAGCCACACTAAGCAGAGGTTAGCTGTAAACCTCATGCCGTTCTTTGAGGGAAGGTGAAGGGATCACACACACACACACACACACACACCACCGCCTGCATGGTCAAGTGGATTAGAGCGCCAGGCAGGCCATTCCGTGGTCGGGCGTTCGATTCCTGCTTGCTCCTGGGGATTCTTCACGGTTCTACTGCAGTTTAATGCATTACAAGGTACGTAGTTATAACCGTCCTCAACTTGTAGATCTGACAATTTGTAGCATTTCTAACCTCTACAACAGCCGTCGGAAATGAAAAATAACATAAGGGGGGTCTGGGGGGGCGAACCCCCCCCAGCAAGATTAGGTTACGTAATCGATGCTCAGGCTGAGTTAGATAATTAGTGGGAGGGTCTGGGGGGCGCAGCACCCTCATTTATGTCAGGAGGGTATTGGTCAATAGGGAGTATTGTACTAAACTGCAGTTTTACCTTTTTCACTGACAAACGTGGGTGGTTACTATTCCCCTTCCCCTTGAGCAAGGGAATGGGGTGTGTGTGGTGTGCGAGGTCCCAGCATTACCCAAAGTTCGATCAGCACGAGCTCCATTCTCTTTCCGGGAGGGTAAGACTGGCGATCGCGATTCCAGCTCGCCTGGTCAAGACCGTGAGTAACACACACACACGCATACTGTTATAACCTTTTCCGCTGACAGTTGAATTACCTTATTATCACGTCACAAAATTTACATCACCCATATCTCTTCGCCCTCATTATCAACACAACTACCTTTACCGCCATCACTTCCTCATCGTTCCTCTTCAACACCAGAGTACCGAATCAGTCACCACCACCACCACCACCAGCTCATCACTGCCATGGCTGCCAATCTCCAACAACTTTAATAACTACGTTCTTCGAGTGCGTGGTTTGCAGGTTTTATGACTATATCTACAAGCCTTGTGTCCCGTATTGAGAAGTTGGAAGATTCCTTGGATGAGTAGGGGGTAAATCTGAAGAAGAAGTCCTTCACCCCTGTCTTTTTTTTGTTCCCCCCATAGCCAACAAGCTTGGGGAACTGGCGGGAATACGGGGTTTTTGGGTGGGGGAAGCAAATGTAACTGATTTATGGCTCCCGAAAAAATTATCAAAATCACTATATGCAAAAAATCTAGGGAAATTCCCTAAATTAGGGATTTCCCTAGATATCCTTTGTTAGGGAATTTACTTTGATTATTATCTGTAAAGATTTGGTCAATCTTCGGAGAGCAATAAATGAGTCGTGTCTGCCTTCCCTACCCCAAAACCCAAGTTTCCCATAAGGCCACCAAACTTGCTGGTCATAGGAAGTCGAAGAAAAACAACCTTCGTAACCAGAGGGGGCTGCGCCCCCCCTAAGGGTTACTAATCTAACCGTACCATAACTCCCTAAAAGTTACTAACCTAACCTCATTATAACCCCCTAAAAGTTACTAACCTAACCTCACTATAACCCCCTAAAAGTTACTAGCCCTAACCTCACTATAACCCCTAAAAGTTACTAGCCCTAACCTCACTATAAACCCCTAAAAGTTACTAGCCCTAACCTCACTATAACCCCCTAAAAGTTACTAGCCCTAACCTCACTATAAACCCCTAAAAGTTACTAGCCCTAACCTCACTATAACCCCCTAAAAGTTACTAGCCCTAACCTCACTATAACCCCCTAAAAGTTACTAACCTAACCTCACTAACCCCCTAAAAGTTACTACCCTAACCTCACTATAACCCCTAAAAGTTACTAACCTAACCTCACTATAACCTCCTAAAAGTTACTACCCTAACCTCACTATAACCCCTAAAAGTTACTAACCTAACCTCACTATAACCCCCTAAAAGTTACTAACCTAACCTCACTATAACCCCCTAAAAGTTACTAACCTAACCTCACTATAACCCCCTAAAAGTTACTAACCTAACCTCACTATAACCCCCTGAAAGTTACTACCCTAACCTCACTATAACCCCCTAAAAGTTACTAACCTAACCTCACTATAACCCCTTAAAAGTTTCTAACCTAGCCTCACTATAACCCCCTAAAAGTTACTAACCTAACCTCACTATAACCCCCTAAAAGTTTCTAACCTAACCTCACTATAACCCCTAAAAGTTATTAACGTAACCTCACTATAACCCCCTAAAAGTTACTAACCTAACCTCACTATAACCCCTTAAAAGTTTCTAACCTAGCCTCACTATAACCCCCTAAAAGTTTCTAACCTAACCTCACTATAACCCCTTAAAAGTTACTAACCTAACCTCACTATAACCCCTTAAAAGTTTCTAACCTAGCCTCACTATAACCCCCTAAAAGTTTCTAACCTAACCTCACTATAACCCCATAAAAGTTATTAACCTAACCTCAATATAACCCCCTAAAAGTTACCAAACTAACCTCAATATAACCCCCTCAAGGTTAATAACCTAACCTCACTGAAGGTTGCACCCCCCAAACCCCTTTATGTTATTATTAATTTCCGACGACTGATGTTAGGATATAAATATTACGTCCATATGGTCAGGGGCCAGATGCTGAGAGTGAGCTAGGGCGCCCTATCCACTAGGGCGCCTGTGGTAAGGCGAAACGCCCTCCCACCGCTATGCTCAGTCGAGATTGCTGCCTTAGTGGCACCGCTAAAGGCGCTGAAAACTAAGGCATGGTCAGACCCTGACTTAGTGAGCTGCTGTGGGCCTTTGACAGACATTCATCTTCTGTTTATAAAGCAAATACAGCCTTGTTTCAGTTCCTACAACGTAACAATTGGTGTTTACGTATTAATAGTGTTGCAAGGTGTGTATGAATTGATCGTGCAAGACTAATGCGGCATTATAGGGTGTTATATGCTGGTGATAAGAAATGTTGTGTTGTGTGTTGGTTAGGGGCGGGCGGCGGGCGGCGGGCGGCAGGTGCTCCGCCCGCACTAAAATGTTGTACTATTATACGATATTATCATACTACCAGATGATATTTAGGACAGCTGAACATACCATCATCTTCACGAGACATTAGTGCATATCATGAATGTATAAAAATTGCAGTAAACTATACCTATAATAAGATAATGAGAGCAAAATGAAATCGTGTATAAACTTTTTTTTCACCTTTTTTTATTCATCTTCTCCTTATTCCTGGAATGTTGCTTGCATTAAATTTTCACTCACTGTCCCGGAATCGGCATACCCTAACGATTATCATGGTGTATGGCACGTCCCAATGCAAAAATATATAAGTGGTCAAAACCTGCGTTGAACGTCAAACTTGTGATGAAACAGCTTTTGGCGGGGGAGAGCGGTGTATTCTTGCCATAAATGCTTGGTTAGGGAGGGAGGGACAACATTCCTTGCTTCAGCAGAGACGTGTTCAAGCCTTGTGATTGGTCGAAGCTGCCTAAGCAGCGCTCAGATAGGCAACGTGATTGGCTAGTAGGATTCTCGGACCACGCCCACGCCATAGGCTTTGGAGGTGTAAGGCAGTGCAAAAGCGCCTGAACTTTCGACTGTACATGGGCTTCAGTCGGTGCCTTAGCCGGGCCGTTACAAAAGCGCCTGAAGACGGGTAAGGCGCTCTTTTCGCCTTACCCCTATGGCACTTCTCAGCATCTCCCCCCAGATCTACAACTTGAAAACGGTTATAGCTATGTGCTCCCGTGACTCGTATTGTATCAAGCTGCAGTAGAACCAACTTACTTAACCATGCATAAGTTTAACCATAACATATTAACCATAACAAGTTAACCATAACATATGCATAAGTTTTAAGGCCAACTGCCGTGTATCTGTCTCTTGTCTGCATATAATATCCGAACTACCATGTAACAGTAAAAGGTTTAAAAAAAAAACCTGACCTGACTTTACCCCACCACATCGTCACATATGTGTTTCGCATTATCGTGTTTTGTCATTATCTCGTGTTTCGCATATCGGCCGCATATCAACACTTCAAATAAGGCAAAATAATGCTCTCAAACCACGTGCGTAGTAGTTGTAATAAGACTTGATAAAACCAAAGGGAAAATCATGCAATCTGGGGAAAAATCGCTGGCCATCTAAGGAAAATCCCCAGTAAATTAATCACTCGTTTAATAGTGAAATTATTGTAGTCAGTGTAACCCTCTCATTATAATCACATCATCAAACACTTCATAATTATAAGAGTAAATAGTCCTTTCAACTTATCTTCAATTTTATGTTACACCGTGACAGCTAACCAGTGGCGTATGGCGCCTGGATGATCCGTAAAAACCCGGTTATCTAACCCGGCGGATGAATACATGACTACCAATACACAATATTAATGTAATGCTCCTGTATTTCCTATCAGGTGTTTTAATCAGGGCTTAACTTAAATACCACAATGCTTTCTCCCCCTTTTCATACTCACCGAAAGGGGAAATGGTGGTGCCACAAATCGTGTTGGAGATGGGAGGTGGTGTTTACTACTGAGTGGGTTGTTCGGGGTTGTATAGTGCTGCAGCTGCTTCAAGAAAGGCATGGAACCTTTTGTTTGGTTCTTGGTGAACCATCATGAACATTGAGCGAGCTAAATAACCCACAAAATGTTTCTTCCTTCTCCCATAAAGTGGGACTTTGTTTTTAACTTCCCGCCACAGCTTTGCAATGTTATTTGTATGGGCTTTTGTTTCAAGGTCGACAAAATTCACTGAATGATTTACTGTTAAATGGGTGTAGCCCTCTTCTCTCAAGCAGTTGTACGCTTTCCAACAATCGGATATGATGGTTGTTCCCGACTCGATTTTTTTTTTTAGAATTTGAAGAAGTGTTGCACTGTCCCGCTTTTCGACCGGGACCATGAAGCAGCTGCGGGTTCCACGGCACACGCCACCGAACACCCACTGTCCATCTATTATTCTTCCTACGTTATATTTTCGTTTTCCAAATTTACTCTCGTCAATTTCCACCATTTTTCCTTCACCACCAATTTTTCCCTCTTTCTTTAAGCACCACTCAATGAGTACCTCACGGCAAAAGCTTGCCCAATCACAAATACTGTGGTCACTCAGGCCAATTTCATTTCTTATGAATGCGTATGTAAAAATTTCCCGAATATAAACATTCACAAAAATTAGTAAAGTTTCAATATCAAGGTGTACTTTGTCAAAGAAAGTGTTTTTGTACACACTTTGGCTCCAGTCGCACTTTCTTTTCCTCCTTTGTCGGACAATAGTTTTTTGACAGCGCCACAATTTTCTGCTGAAGTCCAAAGTGCAGGCTTGCCGCAGGTGCCACAATCCTTTGCCTGCAAAATGACTTTGTAGCGCACACACAAATCAAAGAGCTTCTTAGATTTTCCGTTATACTTTGCAAAAAAAATCATCGATCCCAGGTCACAATCAGTACACCGTGCCATGACCGAGACGGTGAGGCAAGTGAAGCCACAGGCAATGGACGACGTGGTAATTATATGCGAATCAGTTTAAACATCAATATAGTTCCGAGACAGTGAAGCAAGTGAAGCCACAGGCGATGGACGACGGGGTAATTATATGCAAATCAGTTTAAACATCAATATAGTTCCCTGTATGACTATTACGAAATACAGTTGCTTGAATATATCAAAAAGGTTGATGTGGTACGAATTTAGAGCATTTCATATCCATATAATTGTGCAATAACTCATGCAAACTACCTGTTCCTTACACAGGGACTACTTATCTAGCTGTAGTCAAGGGTGTATTGCTGCTCAGTCTAGCTAGGTAGCGCTCAGGACAGGATCTGATTGGACTTATAATTTTTTGAGGCACCTCACATTTCATAGCGGCTGTGTGGGTTAACCAAGGCCGAGCGCACGGTGGAACCTTTGCAGATGTGAAGTACAATAAGCATACTATACAGTGAGGTAGTTTATTTCAATCAAAGCCGGAAGGTTTTGTTATTCAGAATTTCCGAGTAGGGAAGAATGGGATGAAATGACCTTTACAGTACACCTACCTCAACACTTTACTTGGCGAGGCAGCCTTCCCGTCGCCCAGGACGCGCGGCGGGGAGCGCGGCCAGTCACCTACTGACACCAACCACTCCGCTCCCATTCGGATCATTTACTTGACTCCTGTGAAAAGCTTTGACTCTAGTATTAGGTACTCTGGTGTGGGAGTATTGTTGACGATGACTACTTATTGATTGTTACATCTGCAATTATTTGCGGATAAAAAGGCGTCTTGCCTTTTGCCTGGAGGCAGACAGAGTGTGAAGGGCTCTCATGGGTTCTCCTGCTTACTTATCAAACATGTCAAATGCTTCTGATTCCGGGACCCCTGCATCTAAATTAATAAAGTCAAATGCCTTAGATGCCGCTCGCCATCCTGCCATGCCTCCGCGGCGCTACCTTCCTCGGTGCCGACACCGCTCCCTGCAATTCCATCTACAAACTGCGTTACTCGCCTTCCTCCAATCTAGTCACTTATATCTAGTCCTTGACGCAAGGCTTACTCAGTCACCTGATGTTTGCTGATCGTTGGTTCCTGTTCTAAAAACTTCTAATCGCCTTCCTCTCCCTGATATAACATTATGAGTTTCCTCTATTTTGGGATGAGATCAATGTGTTATCCCCCCGCGTGCTCAAGCGGCCACACCACAACCACTGTACAGGGCAGCCTCTGGGGTGGGCGGCAAGGAGCCACAGGTAGACAACATTCAGCAGCTGCACGTCTATCGATCCGATACGGTTTAAAAGTTATTTTCTGACATACAAGTAATGTATAGAGCCGTTATCTGTGCGGATGAGCTAATCTCCTCATCAATCACGAACTCAAGTTATTTTGGTGATCATAATAGTCCCTATAGCTTCAGCTCTTCCATATCAACAGGATTTGCCCCTATTTTTCGTGCGATTCATACAAATCTGCCTTTGATTCCTATCGCAAATTGCTCGTTATTGAGCCAATCAAACATATCCTTGTTCTCCAACAATATTGGGGAGCCGACGAGAAGGGATGGATCTACCAATTCCCGCCCCCGAGGAAGCCTCCATCCCTTCCCATCCTTCATCATTAATCCAACAGAACCCAATAACCCAGCAGCTAAGGAGGCTCTGCTACGCCACCACACCTTTCAATAGTCTCTGTTGTCAATATTGTCGGAAAACACATCCTTGATGCATTTAAGGAACAATACTTTCCACGGCGAAAAAACAAGGAAACGTAAGATACCAAGAAGAGCATCAATTTGAAGTAAAATATACGTGCGAACCTAAGCAGTGAGTAGTGACAACTTATCTTCAGCAAGCTTGTATTTGAAATTCAACTATCCACGTACGTATACTGGGTTGCAAATGACACATAAAAATCACTTGTGACCAAGGCTACCAACCCATTGACTAGATGAGAATGTTAATTACGTTGATCAGTAAAATACTTAATTACTAATTATGGCTACTAATGGTGGGCAAATTGAATATCTACTCGTATTTTCATAAACGAAAAAGCAACCCAAACTGATTTGCAACTGAAATATCGATAAAGAGATTGTTGCTGAGGAATGACGAATAACGTGATAGACTGAGGCTAGAATGGCACATCAAGATGCCATCAAGTTTCATCGCCACGTGCTGCACCGTCACCGCCACTCTGAAGCAGACTGATGCTTCATTGGCCGTTAGACGATAAAGAAATTGCTCCTAAACGTGAACATGTAAACATAAATTAACTCAAGCATGTAATCATAATGCTAGGATGAGTCTATTGAAGGCCTCCAATAATATAAGGGTCTGACAGCCATTTCATGTGTCAGTGCCACGGTATCGGCCCTAAGCAGACCCGTGTGGCGTCATACGATCTTTTCTTTCCACCACTGCTTGCTTCTTTTCCTTGGGCTTCCTCCTTTGTGCTGATTCTTTAACTGATTCAGCACCATCAACACTCACTTTCATCTACTCTCCCCCTAATCTCTCTCTCTCTCTCTCTCTCTCTCTCTCTCTCTCTCTCTCTCTCTCTCTCTCTCTCTCTCTCTCTCTCTCTCTCTCTCTCTCTCTCTCTCTCTCTCTCTCTCTCTCTCTCTCTCTCTCTCTCTCTCTCTCTCTCTCTCTCTCTCTCTCTCTCTCTCGATTTCAATCTCGCTGCATTCGGCTCATAACACCCTCATTGCCTCGCTTTACGATTGTTCAGCGATGGCCGGGGACTTTATTGCGTCTCGGGGCACTGTCGACACTCAAGATGAAAGTCTCGAGCTGATGGAGTCGCGCTAACATTAATTTCGACAGAGGTAAAAACGATGATATTTTCACATAACGTATGGAGTCGAAGGAATTCAGATGTTACCTTTGCTATTAAACCAGAAAGGAAATTTTGTTACTCAAAAGTTACAAGGTACTTAAGATACTCTTGAAGTACAAGTCTTTTTTTCTATGCAGGATGCAGACTACATAACTGTATGAACTGTATGCTCGTTCTCTTTGCCTTTTGTATTGATATAAAGTTACTGGAGGCTAAAGTGATACATCAAAGCATTGTCCCCATCACATCCCTACCGTCAATAACACTATGGTCGCCAGTCACTCGCCACTGCACTAATGTCGCCAGGCGCCATATATTACGAATTTTAGCATCACTACAGACTTTTATGAGCCACTGAAGAGGCATGCACAGTAGGTTGCATTATGTACATCACACTATATGTCTTCAGTGGCACATAAAAGTCTGTAGTGATGCTAAAATTCGTAATATATTGTGGCTGGCGACATTAGTGCAGTGGCGAGTGACTGGCGACTATAGTGTTATTGACGGTAGTTTGTGAGGGGTGTGGCCTGCATGCATAATGTAGACTGTATAAGAGAAAAATACAAGTAAACTAAGGGATGTTGCAAGTGAATGATCGCCTTAGTGCAAAGACGCACGAGTATGTGGTGCGTTTGTTCATCGGGCCGAGTAATGAGAGTGATGAGTAATGAGTAGGCATCCCAAGTAATGAGAGTATGATGATTGATCCTGGCAAGACGCAATTACAATGGGAGATGTGACCGCCTGGAAGCTCGTTCAGAGATCCCAGAATTTCACTGAGTCAGAAAGTAAAAGAAGCAACGTACTCCCGCCTTCCATCCAATGTATATCCTTCATTATTAGAGATAAGTAGATGAAACCCACAAGTCCATAATTTGTGAAGGACTTTGCTATACATTAAAAAAAAAATGTCTCGGGGGGGGGGGGGGGGGGGGGGGACAGCCTGGACATGAAGCTGTACGTGCATGAAGGAAAAGGTAAAGGTAACCTAGGAAAAAATATATTTAATGTTCTAAGCAACAAAACTATCTGAAAACAAATCGGTGGAAAAAAAAAAATTGTGGAAGACTTGAAGAAATTAAACGGGGAAAAGATGCACATGGAGAGTAAGGCATGAACGTGCTTCCCCATGCTGTGGGGAGAGAGAGAGAGAGAGAGAGAGAGAGAGAGAGAGAGAGAGAGAGAGAGAGAGAGAGAGAGAGAGAGAGAGAGAGAGAGAGAGAGAGAGAGGAGAGAGAGAGGAGGAGAGAGAGAGAGAGAGAGTTGAGAGAGAGAGAGAGTTGAGAGAGAGATAGAGAGAGATAGAGAGAGAGAGCAATATCACATTGAAATACATAGAATTCCAGACACACAGACCTCAGGGTCCTTTGGAATGTACGCAATGAAAGGAGGAATCAAAGGCAAAGGCCCAACAGTCAGCTGGATCCAGGGTCGTTCAGCCTTATCGGAAACCTTGTAGGAGGAGACTGAGGTCTTTCAAAAGTATTATGTCACGCAGCACCACACACGATGGAATCTTACTCCATGCACTATATAACGACGTGATTGGTAAACTAGAATTTAGCCCAGTTTATTTACTGTCTGTCTACATATAAGTTTTTACTCCGTTACTTCTCGTTTGTGATGAGTCATCAATTAAAAACAAATAATAAGTTAAATCTTTTCAATTCAGAAAGTATTTTTCCGAGTAAAAGACTTAATTTACATCGGAGACGTTTGTCGAGATAGAACAGATTTAGTCGTGCCAGCCTTCCCTCGTCAGATCTATTACGCTTAAAGGGGCCGCACTGCAGGGGAGCGAGAAAGCCAGCAAGAGTAAGAATTTTTACACTTCAATCAACTCCCGCCTCATATCGCCGTCAGTGTGGCCACCAAATCTCTCTCGCTCTCGCTCTCGCTAGCAATCTCGCTCCCAGTGCGGCCGTGGCCTAATTTAAGCCCGGTACACCCACGCGAACATTACATCGTAACGTAACTCCGTCGTGTAACAAAAACCCCAGTGTGGACAGGACCTCGTAACGTCACTGCGTAACACCCGAGCGAACATAATGTTACGCGTCGGGGTTCACCCCCGTCCCACCAAATGTCGGTTTTTGAGCGCCGCATCAAAGGATGTTACAGGGTGAGGTTACGCAGTGTGTGGACGTATGTTCGACGCGTATCAACTGGCAACATCGAGTCTGCTCAGACTTGAGTACGAGTCTTTTATTGCTAAAAATCTGAGTGTAAGTGTAACCTTCTCATGAACTGTAATTGCTGGTCTCACGTGCATTTCCTCTTTCATAACTTAAGGTGCTACCAATCTGATGATACTCTCAAAATCTGTCGACGACATTCTGGTGAAGTTTTTGTAGTGGCCATAAACTTCTTGGAACCTCATGTCTGCGAGTAATTCCCAACCACTGTATTTCATTCTTCTAGACTAGAGTATAACTGTGACTGCCACCATCTTTTTTCCTTTATCTTCTTCACAGTATGATAATGTATATAAATATACACGGCAGGTGCGACTGGTAAACTGGCCATCGTCCGTACAACCTCCAAACACGGACTGACCCCGACTGAGCGAGGTGGAACGCATGAAAGTTCGCGACGGGATAAGATTCGGTTATAACGAACTCAGCATTTCTACACCGTGTAACGCGTATCTTCGTCGCGCAACACGGCCTTGTTACAATACACTGATCTGTTTACATGTGTGTACCCGGCATAACTATATAAGAAGGAACCATCTTCGTTGCACTACGCTGGACAGCTTCCAATCTCACTGTTCTATTGAGGGTGAGGCGACCAAAAATCGCATCGTATACTCCAAGTGAGATCAAGCTAAGAAGAATGAAAGATTCCTGTTTACAAAACGGTTACAGTGGCTTTTAAATTCGGTTGTGTGGTGTGTGAGGTCCCAGCATTGCCCAAAGATCGGTAATAATGAGCTCTAAGCTCGCATCGGGAGGGTGAAACTGGCGATCGCGAGTCCGACTCACGTGGACAAGACCATGGGTGAATAACACACACACAATCACACACGATCACACAAACAATCACACACACCCGCGCGCATACACGCACACGCACACGCACACACACACTAGAGTTGCGCGTTCCCTGCCCGGCCTAATCTTGTTTAATTTCGCAACATTGCAACTCATCGCCAGTTTATGATTTGCCATAACATGGATATTCCGGTTATTATCGATACAGTATCCTTCCACTTGTGTGCGACATTTACTCTCTCCTTGCTGTTACATTAAGTCATTATGGCAGATGGCACAAAGTAACAAGTCAAATAAATGTATTCAGTGGTTTTCTATTTCCTTCTCCTCATGTGCATGACCATGAAATTTTACATGTGTTTCTTTTATATGTCAAATCTATGTATTCCGGACTCTCATTCCGTTACAATATACTGGTTCCCATGCATACCCTGTATCATTTTGGTCATCCTTCTCTGCACTGATTCTAACAAGGCTATATCCATCCTGTAATACGGAGACCAAAACTGAACCGTATAGTCTAGGTGAGGTCTGACTACAGCCAAATTTTATTTAAAATAAATAAAATAAAAAGCTTTAGAGTAACCTCAGCACTTCTACTTTTAAAACTCCTGGTAATGAATCCTAACACCCGGTTAGCTGTATTTCTAGCCTCAATATATTGATTCCTAGGAATGAGATCTGACCTTACCCGCACTCCCAGATCTTTCTCACCT
Organism: Chionoecetes opilio; assembly: GCA_016584305.1. NCBI lineage: Eukaryota > Metazoa > Arthropoda > Malacostraca > Decapoda > Majidae > Chionoecetes > Chionoecetes opilio. The sequence continues at coordinate 427,627 of JACEEZ010006057.1, read as the reverse complement.
TCTGATCTTTTCAGTGATACATTGCGTATAGTGTTATATATTACCAGGATTTTTTCTACCGACTTTAATTACGTTACACTTACAGTATCAATATTAAAGTCCATCTGCCACCTGACTACCCACTCATTTAATTTATCTAAGTCTCCCTGCAATATTTTTACACCAGACTGTGATATAATAATCCTACCTACCTTAGTATCATCCGCAAACTTGCTGATATCACTGCTAATCCCACTATCCAAGTCGTTGATGTAAATCAAAAAAAGATTTCTGCGACAATAAACTAACATGACCAGCATTTCGCCTGTAGGATCATGTTTAAGCTACAAGTCTGTGTGCACTAAAACATACATAACGTCACTACTACGCCTAGTCGCAACTACAGCTTTCAGTACTTTTTACCCACGTCGGTTTTGCTTCGCTCACTTCATACCCTCACTTTCTTTCTCTCTTTCTTTCTTTAGCCTCCTCTTCTCTCTTCACAATCCGGTCTGATTCCCTCGCTGCTCGCTCCCAGAGGACCAAAGTCGTACCCTCGTCCCTCGTGCACACAGACAGACGAAGGTTTGAGTTGTAAAAAGTTAACAAGTGGAACGCTCACAGATAAATCACTTCATGTGAAAATGTATAAAAGTAGTTCCGCGATGAAAGAAATTAACGTGTGGGAAGATGAGAGTTGTGTCATTTCACTAAAACCCACATTTTCATCAATGAAAATAAGCATAAAACATCAATGATCATACTAATAATGATAATAATAATATTATTATTAGTATTAGTAGTAGTAGTAGTAGTATTGATACCATAAAACACTGATAATGATGACAATGATTATAACGACAATACTAACAACAATAATATTAGTAATAATGATAACACTTAATAAACAATAATAATAATAATAATAATAATAATAATAATAATAGTAACATCGCGGTGTCTCCAACATGATGCATCGCGCCCATCGTGAGAGTGTTGGGCGCAGTAACACTAATGTCGTAAACACCTAATTGTGACTCTAATGACGTCCTTTGTATGTAGACACGTATGAACATGTAAACAGATCAAACTAGGGGGGGGGGGGGGGCACTCAGTAGAGCGCATACCTCCGCCCGAATATTTCATCAATATATATATATATATATATATATATATATATATATATATATATATATATATATTATATATATATATATATATATATATATATATATATATATATATATATATATATATATATATATATATATATATATATATATATATATATATATATATAATATATGCATTATGCACTCAGTATGAGCGCATACCTCCGGCCGAATATTTCATCAATTGGTTGCCATGGCAACAGTTGTCAATAGATTTCATCCAAAATTAAATAAGTTCTTCCTTATACCAAATAGACTTGATATACCGAGTTTGGTCCAAATCTATTCGTAACTTTTCGAGAAATCCTGTACACTAACAAACAGACAGACAGACAGACAGACAGACAGATCGGGGTGAAAACATAACCTCTCCAACTTCGTTGGCGGAGGTAACAAATATGAAACAAAATGTTTTGAACAGTGAATGCCAGAACATTTCGTGTTGTTACTTGAAATAAGACAGAGATGGAAAGTCCCAGTGTCGCCCAACAGATGGCATTTGCGGAGTGATCTGTGAAAGAAGCGCGAGTTTGTATGATTGAACCCTTAATGACGTGTTCCTCTTAGAGTCCTAGACGACTTAACAACTGAAATGAAAGGAAAAAGAGAAGACAGACATTTGGCGAGGTAAACACAATTTGTTCCGCCTCCGCTGCGGAAATGAAAAGGCTTTCTTTCACTTCTATCCATTTGTCCTTGTGTGAGTGGTCGCCTGATCCGCAGCAGAAAATAAATTTAAGACGAGGTTATTTTCTGTGCCCACACATGAGAGCTCCGCACCTGCTCCCGGAAAAAGTGATGGAGCACCAGCGCGTCGGAGGCCGTTACGGATGTCACCATTGCTAAAAGGGTGAAGCTGAACAAACAACAAAGCCACTTATATACGCTAGGCTTTTTGAAAATTTCTTTTGAGTTCCTCTGCCTTTTCTTTCCCACCCTGGCAGTGTGAATGCGAGTGTCCAAATGCATTGCGCTCATGTAAAATTTCATTAAATCTTCGCTTTTAGTGTGGATAACCCCGGATTCAACCTGCGAAAACTGCGCGCTGTTGTTTCAACACATTAAACGCCTTCCATTTCGCTGATCTTTTTATTGGTGTGGGATTTTGGTTTTCTTTTGTGAAAAAGAAAAAGAAAAAAATATTGGAGGACGTGAGATGGTAAGCGTCAGGTATGGGGAAGAGGAGAGGAAGTAGAAATAGAGATGATATTGCTATAGGAAGTAGTAGCAGTTGTAGTGTTGATAGTGGTAGAGGTAGTAGTAGTAGTAGTATAGTAGTCTTGATAGTCGTAGAGTATGTAGTAGTAGTAGTGTTGATAGTGCAAGAGGAAGTACTGTTGTAGTAGTTACGGTTGTAGTAGTAGTAGTAGTAGTAAAGTAGTAGCTGAAGTAGTAGATGTAGTAGTAGTGATAGTGGTAGTAGTAGAAGAAGAAGTAGAATTAAAAGTAGAAGTAGTAGTAGTAGTAGTAGTAGTAGTAGTAGTATTGATCAATACAAGTGAAATTTGGAGACGTATAAATCCTTGGTCGTATATCTAATATCCTATAGGAGTAGCCGTGTGTTGAAAGTTGAAAAAACTGGTTGGCTGGTGAGTCCTGAGGCCGAGACTGATTGTGAGTACGCCCTAACAAAAGCAAGAATAGAAACAAATGCAAGAAACAGTATCAATGTCAAAAAGAATGTCGAGGTGCTCATCAAGGTGAACATATGAGTCACAAAGAACATTCTTACGACAAGCAAAGCAGAACAGTGTCAGTCCAACATCTTCCCCGAACTCAGAAACAACAAGAAAGATCTTACGTAGGACGGGGAGGAAAATTTAAAAACCTTAAATTCCCTATATAATATCTTTAACTACCAAAAAATTCACCACATAGTCAAGCCTTCGCCGGTAATACTGGGTGCGACAAATGGCTTACCAAAGTATCTTACGCCATCAGATATCAGTTACTTTGCGCCTAACAACCATGCCAATGATGCGTAAACGTAAGATGTACACATAATAAATGTATTGATTAGCACTTACTAACCCATTACCATTGTCTTGCTGGTTGCATAACTAATCAGTCACTCCCTTAATAATTATTCGCCAAAATTTTACAAAAATTCGATTCAGGAAACTAACAGGCTACTTAAACTTAAACTAAACAGGAAACATTCGGCTACTTAAACGTTCAGGATAAGCGAGACAAAGTGAAAACTGTATATAAATGAGACTAAATGATAACTAATGAGTAATATTTATGGTAGTGTGAAAAGAAAGGTGGACCAAAATATATTCACACTGAAGTGATAAACATGATTCAATGAGAAACTTTCAAAGCTAATTTAACGCCGCCAGATATCTCTAGCGCTGTCACTTCTTTTGCACTTTGACTAATCTACACTTAACACTAAACTACATTTTTATTAAGAATTGTTTCAGTTGTTGTATTGAATTGTAATTATGATATGCCCCGAAGAAGCAAAGGGAATTTACTATAATTGATAGAACATTCAGGCTCAAAGTGCAAAAGAAGTGACAGCGCTAGAGACATCTGGTGGCGTTACCTTTTCAGAAAGTTCCTCAAAAAAAGAAGTTTCGTGTGCTTCGAGTGTCTTGTCAGGGCATCGGATTCCACCCAGTCCGTCTCGCGGCTGCCCTTTCTGATTACCTTCTCAAATGTTACGAAATCAGCTCCGTTACAGTATGCACATAATGAAATGCCTGAATCTAGAAAATAATAGCAAAAAAATATATATATATATTATATTATGATTGAAAGGAGTCATGAATGATGGCAAATACGGATAGGGAATCTTAAGGGGAGGGCAAAGGCACGGTAGACTGTGGGAACTTAACGAGATATGAAGGCACCCTGTTAGGGCCCGACTGCTGAGTTTACACACTACTACGTACATCTCAGCACGCCCTTGCATTTCTGATATGGTTTAGGAACTTACACTACGAAGAGGACATAAATGACAAAGCAAGAGAAATGCGGAAGGACAACGCTCCCATCATTTCTGATATGTATTGGGTAATAATATTGTTTTACCTATATTTATGTCTCAACTATCCCAGCAGTTTTCTCTCTCTCTCTCTCTCTCTCCTCTCCCTCTCCTCTCCTCTTCTCTCTCTCTCTCTCTCTCTCCTCTCTCTCTCTCTCTCTCTCTCCTCTCTCCTCTCTCTCTCTCTCTCTCTCCTCTCTCTCTCTCTCTCTCTCTCTCTCACAACCTATTTATCTATCTATCCGTGAGAGGCAAAGGAAAATTGTGAACATGAAAGTATAAATGTAACTTTTTTCTTTTCCGCGGTAAAGAAATTGACTCACGGTGCAGCGCCAATAGGTTTCAATGCTTCCTTAATAGTCTAGGGGCCAAAACTGAGAAGTGTCTTTAAAATCGACTTTCGTGGTACCCATGCGGTAACAACTTCATAATATACCAACTGAAAGGAAATTTTGTTTACTTTTCAAATCTGGCAATGAAAATTTCAAAATCGTGTAGCTTCATGGTGATTTTTTGGTTACCATGACAACCACATTACATATTTCAGACCAACATGTTTAGTCTAGTAGTCCAGTGGACCCCACGTGCACCCCTTGGACAATCTAATGAGACCTACTTTTTTAGATGCACAAATATGTCTAGAAAACAAAAATCAATGTTAACACTGGCAACTAATGTCCCATGGGGTTCATATGGCGGCCATCGTCGATCGCGAAATATTTGACTTTCTCGAAATTACCAAAATGTCCATGAAATCACAAATAATGTAGTTACAAATTTAATTTTGGTGCCCACGTGACAAGAATAACATGGCCTATTGTAATAAGAACAATTCATGCAGTAATTGGTACAAGTTTAGTCATGAAACGGCAAAAAACTAAAAAAAGGCGGAAAAATTACTTCGGTTTCGCCGACAACTTTCAACATAAATGACAATAACTTCACTAATATACAACATACTGGTCAGTTTAACACATCAAAATCATCGTCTATTATTCCCCCATCTAATGCAGTCAAACAATTGACATACATATATGACTTATCATACACTAATTGTTACCAATGTAACCCACCCCCCTAGTGAAACTTTACTTACATCAAATACATACATACATTCGATAAAACTTAGTTTTATATTAAATTTTACCAGTTAATCATTGATAATAGTAATGTTCAGTTGCCATTTGTAAACACTGTTTTGCTCCATATGTCATGTCATATATGTATATATATTGTATATATATGTTTGTTTCTCATACAATACTGTATTGCTCATGTGTATCGCTAACCTGTATACGATGTCAATTAACACTACTTTCCTTCTCCTTAGATGCATCGGTGATAGTGATAGTGTAGATGGTATGTCAGTGACCTAGCATTCTGTGTGGTACATCCGTAGTTCTTTCTGGTGGTGGAATATAACTGAACTAAATCATGGCTAGCACGAGGAAACGAAAAAGCGACAAAATATCAATCAGATCTGAAAACCCTAAATGTCCATCATGTATCGCACACGGAATAGACATCCGAGACTATGGTCCCTTGACATCTTTCAGAAATGTGAGAGGAAACCCAGATGAAAAATTAGCATATCCACATGAAATCCGTGAAAATCGAATGGCTGAACCTCTCAATTCACCTCGCCGTATGGAAGCAGTGTGTGCTCAGATACCAGAGACTCTCGAAGGCGTTGACTTGGAGATGATAGGATACCACAGACCATGTTACCAGCGCTTCACAGCAAACATACATCGCTTGAATGATTCGACCGTAGCATCTATGTCCACGAAGCATCACTCTCCGCGCAAACTGTCATCTGCTGAGAGTTCCCAACTATTCCCACCTGAATGTATGTTCTGCGAGAAGTTTGAAATAATGGTATCTGGAAAAATCGAGAGACCCATCAAATTCCTATCATGGAAACACAAAGAGCCTGCTTGGAAAAGCATCGAGTCCCAGGCCCTTGAACTGGGAAAGACTCGTCTATACCGACAGGTGAAAGGAAAGGACTTATTTGCCGTTGAAGCACAGTTCCATTCCGAATGCAAAATTTCCTTCACCACGGAATATCGAAATCACATCCGGGCACGGGAGCGAGAGGAGAACCGCAACGTAGACACTGATCAGGCCCATAGGGCTGCTGCCCATAACGCAGCCTTCAACTTAAGGTCAGGATTTGACTCTATTATTTGTAATTATACCAAATGTCAATTACTCACTTCTACTGACAGCGTACCTAGCTGCCCTACATCACTTGTTAAAGTTTGATAGAAAGGAAACATTGTTTTCTGACTTTTCTCGAATGTTTATATTTGACAACATAAAGTTTCACTAGGGGGGTGAGTAACATTGGTAACAATTAATGTATGATAAGTCATATATGTATGTCAATTGTTTGACTGCATTATATGGGGGAATAATAGACGATGATTTTGATGTGTTAAACTGACCAGTATGTTGTATATTAGTGAAGTTATTGTCATTTATGTTGAAAGTTGTCGGCGAAACCGAAGTAATTTTTCCGCCTTTTTTTAGTTTTTGCCGTTCCATGACTAAACTTGTACCAATTACTGCATGAATTGTTCTTATTACAATAGGCCATGTTATTCTTGTCACGTGGGCACCAAAATTAAATTTGTAACTACATTATTTGTGATTTTATGGACATTTTGGTAATTTCGAGAAAGTCAAATATTTCGCGATCGACGGTGGCCGCCATATGAACCCCATGGGACATTAGTTGACAGTGTTAACATTGATTTTTGTTTTCTAGACATATTTGTGCATCTAAAAAAGTAGGTCTCATTAGATTGTCCAAGGGGTGCACGTGGGGTCCACTGGACTACTAGACTAAACATGTTGGTCTGAAATATGTAATGTGGTTGTCATGGTAACCAAAAAATCACCATGAAGCTACACGATTTCGAAATGTTCATTGCCAGATTCGAAAAGTAGACAAATTTTCCTTTCAGTTGGTATATTATGAAGCTGTTACCGCATGGGTACCACGAGAATTATTTTTTTCAGCCCTTGGCCCCTAGACTATAAGCTCCTTATTCCGGGTTTCCAAAGCGTGCCGGCTGCCAAGCTGCTGGGATGACGGTGGAGTGCCGGTTGAGGCTTTGGATCAGAAAAGTAAGTCTATGATAGCTCAATGGCACTCGTCATTTTCCCAGGAAGGCTGATAGAGGCTGCCAGGAACTTTGAAAACGAATATTCTTTCCTTTCAAATTGTGGAAAAATATTTGGTAAAAGAGGAATTTTGTGGATATTTTTTCTAAAATATTCCTGAAATTTATGTTGTCTCAGTTTTTCGAAAAGTATTCTCTTGGAAACTATAAAATTATGTATGTTTCACGTTTTACAGAAATGAGGTGGAATACATTACAATGAAGGGACTGCACGCGGCGGCAAGGCAGGGAGGCAAGGCCACACCTCACCCACGCAGAATTGGACCCCTGGGAGGCCTGGCCATCTGTCACCACAGTCCCATTACGACCACGCCCTTAACACCGCCAACCCATCTGGAACCTCAAGTCCCTCCCACAGGCACGTGTA
>JACEEZ010006057.1:387426-409926 GCA_016584305.1 Chionoecetes opilio | reverse complement strand
AGAGAGATACAGAGAGAAAGAGAGAGACAGAGAGAACGAGAGAGACAAGATAAGATAAGATTTTCATCCTATCTAGACACTTTGCAAGTACCAACTACAAGGTTATTGACTATACAAAGCGCCGCCACGTCAGCACGAACTAGGCGGACTCGAACCGCTGACCGAATGCGCAGGGACGCTGCACATTGCGAGGTCACGTCTCTACCAACCTTGCCACCCTGACGGGCAACGAGAGAGACAGAGAGAAAGAGAGACAGAGAGAAAGAGAGAGACAGAGAGAACGAGAGAGACAGAGAGAACGAGAGAGACAGAGAGAAAGAGAAAGACAGAGAGAAAGAGAGAGACAGAGAGAAAGAGAGAGACAGAGAGAGAGAGAAAAATAATGAGAGGGAGAGAGACAAATACAGAGATAGAAATAAAAAATGAGAATCACACAACACACACACACACACACACACACACACACACACACACACACACTAGAAAAGTGTGTGTGTGCTACCGCCACGATGATCGAGTGGATAGCGCGCTGTCCTGCCATTCTGTGGTAGCCGGTTCGAATTCTCACTGCTCTCGGGGATTTCTCACTGATAAATTCGGGCGGTTGCTGTCCTCCTTGAGCAAGGGGAAGGGTGTGTGTCATGTGTAAGGTCCCTGCAGCATTACCCAAAGATCGGTAATAATGACCTCCAAACTCGCACCGGGAGGTCAAACTGGCGATCGCGAGTCCGACTCGCGTAGATAAGACCATGGGTGAATAACACACACGTACCGTAACACAGTCTTTGTGTATGAAGCCCCATCTCGGGTGTTGGGGTGAAGGCTTTGTAGTAGTGAGGGTCCCGCCGGTACTCCCATAGACTCGCCTCACTTAGGGTAATCACCTCAACGCAACACTTCTCACTTTGAGGTACACACTGTCTCCTTTATGTTGTGTGTGTGTTGAGTCGGTGGAAGGCTAAGGCTAAGGCTAAGGCGCTCTCTCTCTCTCTCTCTCTCTCTCTCTCTCTCTCTCTCTCTCTCTCTCTCTCTCTCTCTCTCTCCTCTCTCTCTCTCTCTCTCTCTCTCTCTCTCTCATCTCCTCTTTATCTATTATATATATATATATATATATATATATATATATATATATATATATATATATATACATTATACGTACATGTCTATCTGTATAGCTGTCTGCCTGGTTGTCTCTCTCTCTCTCTGTGTGTGTGTGTGTGTGTGTGTGTGTGTGTGTGTGTGTGTGTGTGTGTCTTCCTATCTGTTTGTGCAGTCCTGTCTAATCACAGTATATACACTTAACAGGGCAAGTATTATCATCTCATACAACCAATTCAATACTAAGTTAAATATCATCCACCCCTGGAGTGCCTCAGATCAGGTCAGGTCCTCTGAAGGCACTGGCGGGAGGGACCAGGAATTACGAAGTAGAGTGGATCATGTTTGATATCTCGTACCAATCACATAATTGGGAATATATTTTAATATTTTGAAATTTACTTATAATCACTTTTCTGTGACGAAATCCCCATCCAGTGTATATATTTCCTATTTCAGCTGCACTATCAATACAAAATACCTGAACACATCAAAGCTCTCATTAATTAGCCAAAAAATTATGAAAAGTAACTAACTATACCAAATTAGCTAGTGGACAATAATACTAAACAGGTCATAGCTATACAATTATTGCTTATATTCATTAAAATCGTCTAATGGTACCCAAACTACAATGGAAATAACGTTCTAGGCCTCAAGGGGTAAATGCCCTGAGTAAGAACGAGTAAATGCGAATGTATCTCTGCTGAGGTGGTCGTGAGTAAATGACCAGCGAAATGTTCAGTCTCCTCTCATAAGGTAGACGTTCGAGTAATCTCTCTCTATAGTCTATTTTTTTTAACAAGGCAAAAATTCCATGCTATCTTAAGGTCTCCTGATTAAAATGATGCCTATGTTTACCTGATACTATGGTTAACTATGATAAAACACAACTGACATTTAGAAGAAGCGTAGTATTCCCTTCTCCTGGCATCAAATATCAGTCAGTGAGCAGCAAGGGGGCAGCATTTTTCACCTCATTAAAAAAATAGACTATAGTTCAGTTATGTCCGAAAGTTCTGATAGGTTCAATATTTACTTTAATCCTCATATCATCCTGGGTTTTTATTTTTATACATAATTTTTGCTCGTATGTCTCTACGTCGTCATAATCGTCGCCGTCACCGTACCTTCTCCTGTTTGCCATATGTCTGGTAGAGACGGCGTGTGTGTCTCTGTGTGTGTGTGTGTGTGTGTGTGTGTGTGTGTGTGTGTGTGTGTGTGTGTGTGTGTGTGTGTCTGTGTCGTGTGTCTGTGTGTGTGTGTGTGTGTGTGTGTGTTGTGTGTGTGTGTGTGTGTGTGTGTCTGTGTCTGTGTCTGTGTCTGTGTGTGTGTGTGTGTATGTGTGTCTGTGTCTGTGTCTGTGTCTGTGTCTGTGTGTGTGTGTGTGTATGTGTGTCTGTGTCTGTGTCTGTGTCTGTGTCTGTGTCTGTGTGTGTGTGTGTGTCGACCCTTATTACAAAATTAATGGTCTACGTGATGTCAGGAAAGGTAGTATCCAGGCTTTAAAAAAATGTATATAATTTTTTTCTTTAGTTTGTCTTTCCTTTTATGTTTTTCGATGGGATGCCATGCTACGTAGTTTTCTGCGTTTTTTTCCTCTCATTCAGACAGTTTAGCCTTTGCTCCGCCGCCACCACTCGGGTTCTTAACGGACAAAACCTTGACTTTACACTAACACAGGATCAGACGGAGCTAAAGGTTAAAGAGAATGAAGAGGAAAAAACCTGATTTCAAGCTTCAGACAAAAATGTAGGGTTAATTAAGGCTCATCGTTTATTCAAGCTCAGCACTGACGCAGTACCACATCCCCGTCTCACCGGCGCGCGCAGGGCCGTTTGGTACGCCTCACTTTCTTACGGCAATGACAGGTTGAAAAGTCTAGCAAGAACTTTGTCTAAATAATTGACTAATAAATATTGAAAATAAATTGCGTACTCACAGATAGTAATAAAAATCGGATAAAGTATAAGTAACACGAGGAAATATAAAAGCGGAATAAATGTTGGGATCATTAATCGACAAGGAGTATCGAGCATGAGAGAGTCAAATCAGAGTATCCAAAGAGTCAGTAGGTTAATGCATGAAGTACTTACATTGTCTCATCCATGAAGCCCCTATAAATCAAGATATATATGTATATATCAGGGACTGCGGTACCAATCTCTATGTAGGGATGGGGGTGGTTGAAATATTTTGAATTTACATTAAGTACGGCAGCAAGCACCTAAAACAACGGCAAAACCCACCAAAAGGGTGTGTGCATATAGTCCTATCTATACTAAGTACAAAGCTGCCCTCTGATTTCAGCGTACTTTTACTGAAGCTGAGAAAACGCCGATTAGCAAAAAATTCCGTGAATAGTCATCTTTTTCTTTTTTTCTTCTCCAGTCTCTGAAACTCATGAACCACGAACGGGACAAGATTCACAAGAATTAATAAGACACCAAAATGTTGCTCTAATCTTGACAACTTAAAAAAAACTGCCTTAAAATGCCATGAGAAGGATGGAAAGCAATAAACTAAACTCGAAACTGAGTTAGCTGAGCGAATGAGCGATTCAAGTATACGCAGCAGACTTGCCAGCTTTCAAAACTGGTAAATATTGTGTGAAGGAATAACAAAACTATTAACAAAAATAAAATAAAAATGTTTAAGACGAAATTATGTAAAATGGACAACAACAAAAATTAGAATAGCATAAATATATATTAGCCATTCCTGTATTCCGCTCACACACACATTTGCTGTCATGCTTCAGGCAGTGCTGGAATGCAGGAATGGCTGTCCAATGAATTAATCTTTCCATTCTAATTTTTGTTTGTGTTCTTTTTCATCATTACATCTTGAAAACACGCACGCACGCACGCACACGCATATATATATATATATATATATATATATATATATATATATAAGAGAGAGAGAGAGAGAGAGAGAGAGAGAGAGAGAGAGAGAGAGAGAGAGAGAGAGAGAGAGAGAGAGAGAGAGAGAGAGAGAGAGAGAGAGAGAGAGAGAGAGAGAGAGAGAGAGAGAGAGAGAGAGAGAGAGAGAGAGAGAGAGAGAGAGAGAGAGAGAGAGAGAGAGAGAGATATGAATATATATAGATATATATATATAATATATATATATATATATATATATATATATATATATATAATGAAGATATAAACCAGCGCGGGTAAAAACATCTTGATTGTTTTATTTGAACGTTTCGGCTATACATAAGCCGTGTCCAAAACCCATGTCCAAACCACCATTCTCAGCTATTCGGGAACATTCCGAAGCCTCAGGCCACCCAATAACAAACCAAGACTTCAATATTTTACACACAAGCTCCCACGACTCCACCCGATGGATATGTGAGAGCCTCCTCACCCACCACCACAAACCATCCCTTTGCGCACAGGGCACTTCAACCCCGCTTGTGTGCTTCTAAACCATGTGGGAATCCCACACTCCACTGCTATGTTGATTGGTAGGTGTAGTGTTTTTAATTTTTAATTTCTTTTTTGTGTTAGTATTTATATTTGTATATTTTTTATGTTTTGGTTAGGCTGATTTAATGGCTAGATAGCCGAATTAAATAAATCAGTATTTTTCATTTTTAACCAAAAATCGTTTGTATCCGATTATTAGTGATATCTATATGTATATAGCAAAAAAACGTTCAAATAAAACAATCAAGATTTTTTATACGCTGTTATATATGTTCATTATAAGATCTGCTTCCCTCATGGAATAATATATGCTCTATTATATATATATATTATATATATATATATATATATAGATATATATATATATATATAGATATATATATATATATATATATATATGTATATTATTTTATATATATATTATATATATATAATATATTATATATATTATATATTATATATATATTATATACATCCCTGAAATTGTCAGTCTCATCCGAGCCTAACTCTAGTACCGCACAGTAATATCATTCAGAAATCAGCGCCCGTGGCAGCAATATTAGAAAAACAAGTACCTTTAGTTCTCACTCAGTAAAGTCAAAGAAAAGGGTTTGTTTTTCTTCTGAAAAGTAGCCCACGAATGAATTTTTCCCTTCATTAACTATTTTATTTTTCTTCTTCACTTTCTCTTTTCTTTTAAGTTAGCATCGTCGTAGTCGTCGCCTCTGTTTGAATCTGCTTTCAGTACTCGTCACCAAACTACTGTTTTCTAGAAAATTAAAAAAATATTCCATCATCCCTAAATTTTGTACCAATGTTTTCTTTTTCATTCAAATTGGTTTCTATTCTGCTTACAAAATGATATTACAATTGTTTTCTTGGTCGCTCAGCTATTAAGTATACGGATACTCATTATCACATCATCTATCATATTTACATAATCACTTTCTTAATTAAGGACTGCATTACTCACGTTGCTGAAGGTCATTTTCTGAATGACAAATTTCTGATTGAGCCTATCACTGCAATGTCACTTATTGCTAGATTAATTCCTACAAATATAAATGGTGCCTTTAATAAATTTTTATAATCTTCACGTACAAATATTTATCATCACAAATTTTTCCATTCGAAGTAACAAACGATTCCAATGGTCGCATATCACTGTTTTCATAGTAAGGCATCCAGTCCTGCCTGCCTGTCTTCACTCCATGGCCAGTAGTAAATTGTTCCTTGTTGTTGCTAGGACATTCTAATATTTTCTTTCTGTTCACCTTAGCGGACGTCTTAATCAAACTATTGCATTTCCCTACGTCATTTGAAAGGCGACTCATAGAACAGAGGCGTTGGGAGGATTGTTTGGGGGAGGCGGTGGCCGAGTGGTTAGCGTCTTGGAGTGGTGAGCTCGGTCACAAGTTCGAATCCAGCCGGGGAAAACTCTTTCGGCAATCTTTATCGCGGTGGCCGGAGGATTAGAACCTGGTAGTGGTGAGCACAAGGTCGCGAATTCAAGTCCCGCCAGGAACAACTGTTTCTTCCATCGTCGAGTGGCCGAAGACACCCACATGCTGCTCATCAACCTCACGTCGACTGCGAGTGCGGCGGAGGGCACCAGGGGGCAGCATGAGTCTCAAGTCATCACAGGTCACTTTAAAAAGCTAGCCAGCGCCACCACGGGCGAGGGCCAACCATCAAAGCCTTCCAGAATATGCAGGGCCATGAGCCCTCAAGGAAAAGAAGATGGAATAAGCCTAAGGAAGGAAAATAAAACGCCTACAGGTGCTATACTATGCTATAGGCTCCGACGCAAAAAAAAAAAGAAAAAAAAAAGAGGAACTACACACCTATCACAGGAAACTTGAAAACCCTGCCTCTGTTATTCCCCTTCCAATTATAATTATCGGTCTCTTCTACGTCAAATAGTTTCGGTTCCTCTTTCTGTAGTTTTCTTAAATGGGAAATTCTCTCTCTCTCTCTCTCTCTCTCTCTCTCTCTCTCTCTCTCTCTCTCTCTCTCTCTCTCTCTCTCTCTCTCTCTCTCTCTCTCTCTCTCTCTCTCCAGACACAAACTACTCGTATGTTAAAAAATTCAGTTACCTTCGAAGAAAGACAAGGCTGTCAGCACTGCGTGAAGGGCTCAGCGGTGCAATGGTTAAGAAAATGTGTTTTGTTTCATGTGGGTGCCTCAAAAAAATTGCGGAATATTCGGAGGCCCTAAAGATGCTCCACTCGTAGTAAAATGAAACGAACTAGATTGGCCAACCCCCTTCAGAACTCTCATGTTATCCGCTTTACGGGGAATGCCAACTAAAAAGACTTTGCATGATGTTTTTCTTTCTGCCCGCGACTAGTCCCTATAGCATATAAATATATATAAATATGTGCGCGTTTATTTCATTAAGGGCAATGAATATTACATGACTAAACCAAATAAGCAATTGAGGTAACGAAAGTTAATCTGATGTTGGGTTTCTTTTATGAAGAATTAATTTTGTTATTCATGAAACTCATCATATTTTTGGTTCTTTAATCAAACGTATCTCATAACAATATACAGGTACATGACGCACAAGTTTGGTATCTAGAATTACAAACAAAATTATGGAACAAAGAATACAACAACGATAGAATACAATAACGATAAAATAAAAATATAGAACAACGATATTGACATGTTATTCCGTGCGAAGCCATTCTAAGCCAAGAGCTGGAAGGCAAACTGGCTGGAACAAAAGATAGAAAACTGGGTTACATGTTAATTGGTACTGAGGCGATTGGTAATGAAGTCAAATGATTCCCAAAACATTTCGGTCTCAAATCATATTATACTCAAGCCAATTGGGTACAAGTTCAAAGCGTAACATAGTCAACTTGTCCCTGGTCCAACTTGTCCCTGGTCCAACTTGTCCCCTGGTCAAACAGTCATCAAGCGATCTGTCCTCAAGCCGGCTTGAGCAGCTCTGGCGCGCGTTTATCCATTAAATTTCGTCAGAGAGAGAGAGAGAGAAAAAAAAAATGACAGAAAGAATGAGAGAGAATGAGTGATATAATGAGAGAGAGAATAAGGTAATAAAAAGAGAGAATGAAAAGAGAGAGAATGGGAAGAGGGAAAATGGGAGAGAATGAGAGAGAAGATGAGAGATAGATAGATAAAAGAAAGAGAATGAAAGATAATGAGTGAATGAAAGAAGACGTAATGAGAGAGAATGAGAGTGAGAGGAAAAAAGAGAATGGGAGATAATGAGAGAGAGAGAGAGAGAGAGAGAGAGAGAGAGAGAGAGAGAGAGAGGAGAGAGAGAGACGAGAGAGAGAGAGAGAGAGAGAGAGAGAGAGAGAGACAGCCAGGCAATGTGTGTGTGTGTGTGTGTGTGTGCGTGTGTCAAATGAGGATGGAGGGAAGGGGGGAGGGGAGGGAGTAGGAAGAAAGGTCAGGTCACGGTGAGACCCTCTCATCCCGTCTTTCTACCTCCTTCTTCCCATGTATGACCACACACACACACACACACAAGCACACATACACACACACACACACACACTGTGTGTGGGGGGGGGGGGTTCCATCCCCAGGCGGAGCGGAGAGAGATGGGCGGTCTTCTTAAAACCCGAGCCCCTGTCCACCCAGCACTGAATGGGACGGGTGTTAGCCGAGGGTTTGTGATCCGCCTCTCGGGGTGCTGGCTTCGGCCTACACTAAGCACTGAGGATGAATGATAAGAATGTTGATATGGAGACGGGGCCAGACGAGTTTGCTCAGGCCCTGTAAAATACAACTAGATGAATACAACTAGATGAATACACACACGCGTATTAGGGAGGGAGGGAAGGAAAGTGTTGATATGAAAGATATGGCTGTCCGAGTGTCCGTGCATAGATGCAAAACAATAATAATGATATAGTAATAACAACAAAACTCTAAAATAATAGTTATGATGATTAAGATAGTAATTGGTTATCTTGATATAAATGTTATCATCACTAATATAATTATGAATATAATTAATATTATTACTGTTATTATCATCATTACTAGTATCATTATAATTCTCGAAATAATGACATTGATAATTGCTATTGACAATGATAATGATATCAATAATTGAAAGATAAGGATATAAGAAATATAAAATCAGTGAGCGCGAGAGGATATATTATAGAAGTGGCTGTCTTCCGCATGTAGGTAGTCAGAAAGGCAGGATGAGAGGTTGGAATGTTCTTTATCGTCCTGCTAAAGCCCTTTCCATTCCGGGTCAACTGTACCTCTGTCTCACCCCCCCCCCCACACCCACCCACACCCACCCTATAACAAGCGGCAACGTAGGTAGTTGAGACCTGTTCATGTGAGGACAAGTTCTTCTCTCTCTCTCTCTCTCTCTCTCTCTCTCTCTCTCTCTCTCTCTCTCTCTCTCTCTCTCTCTCTCTCTCTCTCTCTCTCTCTCTCTCTCCTCTCCCCTCTCTCTCTCTCTCTTCTTCTCTCTCTCTCTCTCTCTCTCTCTCTCTCTCTCAACTTATTCGTATTCCCCATCTAGCTTTCAATAACATCCATTTCGTATCCTATCATCCTCTATCCTTGCCCCATGCCTCTATCCTTGACCCATGCCTCTATCCCTGCCCCACCACCCTCTATCCTTGACCCATGCCTCTATCCCTGTCCCACCACCCTACTATCCCTGTCTCGTCTTCCCGTCTCCGCTCCGCCCCGCCTTCCCACCCTTCCTCCTTCCCTGTATCACATTTCAAGAACGTAATAGACCGCTTTAGAGTTGTCCTGCAGAGCTACATTTCAACAAAGACATAAACATAAGAAAATAAGGAAGCTACAAGAGGCCGCGAGACCTACATGAGGTAGTTCCTGTGTAAGATGTACGTGTAAGACCGAAACAATAACAATAATAATAAGATAATACGGGAAAGAAGAACACTAGGAGGGAAAAAAAAACAGTTTATGGAATGGGAGAACAATTGATTAAGAGGAGAACAGGTAGTGGGGGATGAAGAACAGGTTAATGGGAAGGATGAACAGTTTGAGGGTAATGATAACAACAGCACTACCGTATGATAGATAACTGTCGTAAAGTAATCTTGATGCAACGTTCAGTATGCGGTAGTTCGAGGGGATTAATGACGGTAGTTTTGCAAGTGACATAATTTTCTACGTAATGCTACAATGAGGTACACAGAATGATAATAAAACGTCAATCACATCACTAATTTATCCCTACATCACCTTAATATTAACAACAGTGATCACAGTTGTCTGTATACACTTCCTCCTAGTTAAACTCTCCACAAGGAATGGCAGACTTATTATAGAACGAAGTACATTTCTATGAACACCAATATTTAGGTAAGTTGCATATAATGAGTATAACTATCGGTGTCAGAATAATAGTTATCTAGTTTGTATGGAAAGCTTTGTCATCAATATGTTTATCAATTATCTCTCGCTCTATTTTTTCATCTCTGTATCTACTCATTTATTTATTTATCTGTTACGAGAGAGAGGAGAGAGAGAGAGAGAGGAGAGAGAGAGAGAGAGAGAGAGAGGAGAGGGAGGGAGAGAGGAAGAGAGAGAGAGGAGAGAGAGAGAGAGAGAGGTAGTTAGTTCGCGCATGGAAACAAAATTAAAAAATAAAAGAAAGCAAATATTTTTACACCAACAACTATTCATCACGTTTTATGTTCGCGTTGCCTCGCAGTGCACGGCGGCGACCCTCGCATAGCGCGTTACAAGGCGCCGCTACCGAGCTATGGGGTGAAGGAAGGGTGACGGGCATCTGCTTAACATAAAGAGAATCCCCATCATCACTAGTCCCTTTACTTATAGACGTAATCATTCCGCCGTACACGAATTAACACTCTAGCTAACTACTAGTAAACGAGGTAAATTTCCAGGTTTGTCATTCTTGTTGGGGGTTGAGGCGAGGTGGCGTGGTGGTGTGCGCAGTGGCGGCGACGCGACGGCAACTGTATGCGTCTAGCCTCTCTCTGGGGCCACCCGGTGTTCTCCACTACCAAACCCTATGAACCATGTCGATAGAATGAGTTTTTATCGTTAGGAAACTATACCCCATGTGAAGGTACAGCATGTGGGTGTTTTATTATCACATTATAAAGCTGCGTGTGTATGTTCTTCACAGTTTAGGCCGAGGAAATAGAGGTGGGAGGAATGTGAGGGCGGGTGCTGTGTAGAGGCTTGTTCCGCCGGGGTACTACTTTTACATTACGTTACTGTGCGTTCATCTGCCTTGTTATAGAGTTTTCCACTGTTAATATTTGAGTTATGGTGGTAACTATCATCATTGTGCTTACGTGGGATGGAGATGAAGGTGATTAGCACACACCAGCATTGTTACTGAAGGTTTAAGGGTAAGAATACAGCAAATTGACTGACGAACGAAATTAATTGACTAGGTTGAGTTAAGGACTAAGTTGAGAAGGTGGGGGTCGGGAAAACCAGGTGGGGGGTTGTGGGGTAAAGTGGGGGTACTGGGGGGCATGAGCCGGAAGCAGTTCCGAAAGTATTCGTTTTGGCATTGTAAAACCTTCCTTTCTTGCATTTATACTCGTGAATCAGTTACTTGCAACACCAAAGAACATTGTAATCGTTAGTAGGCCGTCTTCTATTTTACGCCACGAAGAAAACAGAGTTGATAGTGATAGTAGTGAGTTGTAAATACATGAAGTCAATCGAGTAGGTGTGGATTCGGAGACGGACTGAGGCAAGCAGGGTACGTCGCCACAGAAGTCACAAGAAGAAGAAGACAGAACATGCAGCCGCCATTTCTTCTCTGTGTGGTCACGGCAGCGCGCGGACGTGTGCATTCATCTACTCGTTGTATTCACCTCGTTGTATTTTACAGGGCCTGAGTAACGCTCGTATGGCCCCTTGTATTCACCTCGTTGTATTTTACAGGGCCTGAGTAACGCTCGTATGGCCCCGTCTCCATATCAACATTTATTTTATCATTCATCCTTAGTGCTGAATGTTGACCGAAGCCACCACCCCGGGAGGCGGGTCACAAAACCCCGGCTAACACCCGGTACCCATTCACTGCTGCTGGACAGGGGCTCGGGTTTTAAGAAGATCGCCCTTCTGTCTTCGCTCCGCCCGGGGATCAAACCCTCGGGTGTGAGCCGCGCGTGCTAACCCCTACACTACGGAGTTCCCGTGTGTGCGTGTGATCAGTGCGGCGGTAGTGGTGCGTGCGTTAATAGTTCGACGAAGTAAAACCAGCGCTCTTCTTCTCATCGTATTGGTAAGTTAGGCTTGCTGTTCACCACGCTTGAGTTATATTCGACGAATATATTTATGGATTAAGATGTGAAATATTGCAACCGGCTTCTTGACTTAATGACTTTAAGGCCGGTAAGGTAGCTCAGTTCGTAGAGGTCCTGGGTTCGATCCCCCCCTACTGCCGCTTGGGTTTATCCTGGCAGAGTGGCAATTCATATCGTCATTAACCTCAAAATCTGCTTCGTGCAAATTGTCTAGATAGGATTAATGTATCTTATTTTCGTGTTTTTAACCAATTTTTTCTTGTTTTCAGGTAAGTACACCCATAACAGCTCATCGCGATAAGAGGGACAACGCTGGGAGCAACGCAACGTACAAACTAAGCATCAAGTTAAGTCCCTGATTTCTTTCCTAGGGCGATAGGATGCTAGGATGCTACTAACCTTTATTCCTCCCCACAGGTGCCACTCAATGTTTTTAGCTTATTCCACAGTGTTGCCCTGGCCAGAGTGCTGAGATGGAGACTTGGCAGAGGGAGGAAGTTAATGGATTGCTGAAGTTTTAATGGGTGAGTGTCAATTGTCTCCTTTGTACAATAATGATCTCAGAAATGCTTGTTATGAATTCTTAAATTTATTTGTGTTTTAATACTGATTGCTCTTGATTTTTCCAGGTTTCTTAAGGAAGTATTGGCAAGATGCAAGAGACTGTTAAAGCTGAATGATATAGAAAGGAAGTATTGGCAAGATACAAGAGACTGTTAAAGCTGAATGATATAGAAAGGAAGTAGTATTGGCAAGATACAAGAGCCTTAAAGCTGAATGATATGGAAGATAAAGATTAGAAGAGTAAAGACTACGTAAAGGAAATATTCACAAGACATTATTGAAGGAAATCTGAAGGCATTCCAACAAGCAAACCGTCAGTCAAGGTACAGTTAAAAGGCTACACATTATTTTAGTCTTCATTTTGGGCCTTTAATTGGCTCGCAGGTACGTGGTTTTTATTCTTCTAAAGGTTTACTAATATTTCTTCCCATACAGGTTCACTAATAATATTCTTCCCTTACTAATGATATTCTTCCCTTACTAATGATATTCTTCCCTTACTAATGATATTCTTTCCATACAGGTTCACTAATAATATTCTTCCCTTACTAATGATATTCTTCCCTTACTAATAATATTTTTCCCTTACTAATAATATTCTTCCCTTACTAATAATATTCTTCCCTTACTAATAATATCCTTCCCTTACTAATAATATTCTTCCCTACTATATAATATTCTTCCCTTACTAATGATATTCTTCCCTTACTAATAATATTTTTCCCTTACTAATAATATTCTTCCCTTACTAATAATATTCTTCCCTTACTAATAATATTCTTCCCTTACTAATAATATTCTTCCCTTACTAATGATATTCTTCCCTTACTAATGATATTCTTCCCTTACTAATAATATTCTTCCCTTACTAATAATATTCTTCCCTTACTAATAATATTCTTCCCTTACTAATAATATTCTTCCCTTACTAATGATATTCTCCTACTAATATATTCTTCCCTTACTAATAATATTCTTCCCTTACTAATGATATTCTTCCCTATACTAATGATATTCTTCCCCTACTAATGATATTCTTCCCTTACTAATAATATTCTTCCCTTGCTAATGATATTCTTCCCATACTAATGATATTCTTCCCTTACTAATAATATTCTTCCCTTACTAATAATATTCTTCCCTTACTAATGATATTCTTCCCTTACTAATGATATTTTTCCCTTACTAATGATATTCTTCCCTTACTAATGATATTCTTCCCTTACTAATGATATTCTTCCCTTACTAATGATATTCTTCCCTTACTAATGATATTCTTCCCTTACTAATGATATTCTTCCCATACTAATGATATCTCCTTAATGATTTTCTTCCCTTACTAATGATATTCTTCCCTACTAATGATATTCTTCCCTTACTAATGATATTCTTCCCTTACTAATAATATTCTTCCTTGCTAATGATATTCTTCCCTTACTAATGATATTCTTCCCATACTAATGAATATTCTTCCCTTATAATGATATTTTCCTTACTAATGATATTCTTCCCTTACTAATGATATTCTTCCCATACTAATATATTCTTCCCTACTAATGATATTCTTCCCTTACTAATGATATTTCTTCCCTTACTAATGATATTCTTCCCTTACTAATATATCTTCCCATACAGGTTTCACTAATATTTTTACTTCCCTACAAGCTTAATATATTTCTTCCACTACAGGTTAATAATATATTCTTCCCACTACAGTTTTTTTCAATGTGGGTAATCAGGTGAGAATAAATCATATGCCCTTATCGGTGCATAATCTGGGTACTAAAATGACCTTGACTTTGACTTTGATATCTTGACCCTAACCTTGAGAGTTTA
Source organism: Chionoecetes opilio (assembly GCA_016584305.1). Lineage (NCBI taxonomy): Eukaryota > Metazoa > Arthropoda > Malacostraca > Decapoda > Majidae > Chionoecetes > Chionoecetes opilio. The sequence goes on along the minus strand of JACEEZ010006057.1, from coordinate 395,711 downwards.
AACTGACCGAATGAAAGCTCATACTAAGATCACATGCCAGGCGACTAATGAAGAGCTGGCCCACTATGAATTCTCCCCCTCGAGGGCTAATACTACTGCGGTGAGGGGGACTATCTTCCCGTGACTAATACTTGTGTCCCTACTGAAAAACTTTCTATAATAAATTCATTCTTTCTTATCATTGCAGAGCTGAAGATATCCTGTCCTCAAGTAATGATTCAGAAGAGAGTCTTATAAGTAAGGAAGTATAAGAAATTGTAAGTACAGAAGGAAGTATCATAAAAAAAGAAATAAGAGTTTAAGTAAAGAAAAGTATATAAGAAGTTATCATGAATAAAAAGTCAATTGAATAAAATGTTCATTAAATGAAATAGTCAATTAAATGATTCAATTTAAATAAATGTTCACTTAAATAAAGTTTTAAATAGTCAATTATAATAAAAATCAGTTATAATAAATTAAAAATTCTTCATATAATAAATCGGCAATTAAATAAATATTCAATCTAAATAAAAGTCAATTAAATAAAGAACATTCCCTATTTAATATTGTCACTTAAATTAAGTCAATAAATGAAAATTAAATTAAGTAAAAATGTCTCTTAACTAAAAATCTAATAAATAAAAAATCAATTAAATTAAAAGTAATTTTTAACTAAGAAAGTCAATTTAACTAAAATACTCCCGTATAATAAAGTTCTAAGTGATATAAAAAGTTCAAGTGAATAAAACTTCAATAAATGAATATCAATGAATAAAAGTCATTGATAAAAATCTCGTGAATAAAAAGTCAAGTGAATAAAAAGTCTAGTAATAAGAATGTCTAGTGAATAAAAGTCAAGGAATAAAAAGCATGAATAAAAGCAAGTGAATAAAAAGTCAAGTGAAAAAAGTAAGGAATAAAAGTCAAGTGAATAAAAGTAAGTGAAAAAAAGTCAAGTGAATAAAAAGTCAAGTGAATAAAAAGTCAAGGAATAAAAAGTCAAGGGAATAAAAAGTCAAGTGAATAAAAAGTCAAGGGAATACCAAAGTCAAGGAAACAAGCAAGGGGAATACAAAGTCAAGGGAAACAAAGTAGGAAACAAAGTTCAAGGGAATACAAAGCGAGGAATACAAAGCGAGGGAATACAAAAGTCGAGGGAATACAAAGTCAAGGGAATACAAAGTCAAGGGAAACAAAGTCAAGGGAATAAAAAAGTCAAGGGAATAAAAAGTCAAGGGAATAAAAAGTCAAGGGAATAAAAAGTCAAGGGAAAAAAAAGTCAAGGGAACAAAAAGTCAAGGGAACAAAAAAGTCAAGGGAACAAAAAATAATGTCAATAAAAGTCAAGTCAATAAAAAGTCAAGTCAATAAAAGTCAAGCCAATAAAAGTCAAGTCAATAAAAGTCAAGTCAAAAAAGTCAAGTAAAAAAAAAGAAAAAGTAAAAAAAAAGTCAAGTCAAAAAAAGTCAAGTAAAAAAAAAGTCAAGTCAAAAAAGTCAAGTCAAAAAAATTTACTCAATAAAAGTAAAGTGAATAAAAAGTAGTCAATAAAAAGTAAGCAAGTCAACAAGTCATCATAAGGGAGTGGCTAAGGAAAAAAATATATAAAAAAAACGTGAGGTAAAAGCTAAGGTTTTCATAAAAAAAGAAAAAAATATCCGTTAGCTGCCAGTCCCTACAAAGCAGATAGTACGAAATTCCTGAGTGGGCGAGTCCATTTACTTTAGAAGGTGTCTTGATACTCCTCGCGAAATAATTAGTCGTAGGAAGGTGGTCAACAGAAACGGGAAAAAGTAACTAATTTCGACTAACTATTTCGATTAATTTTGGTATATTCAGTTACTTTTCGTAATTTTATGGCTCGACAACTACCCATTTTTTTTATAGCAAAGGAAAGATCTGGATGTGAAGGGGTTAACAAATACAATAATAGCCTACAGGTGTTATAAATTGATTGTATAATTGTATAAATCTTTAATGGGACAGACAAATCAGCTGTTGTATGACTGTACGCGAGTTTATTTGATCGCAAAAAACAAGCTTCCATTAATCACGATAGATTTTCCGTGTTATTAATAGGCTTTGGTCATTCAGAAAAAAACAGCACAGAACTTATATTTACTGTAGTCTATTATGTCCTGTTTAATATAGCACGCGATTTGTCACTCCTTGCTTTTAATGGACATACAAAAACAGCTGTAGTGACAGCTTTATTAACAAGATAAAACAAGCTTCTATTAACTCAAGCAGTAAGAAGCCATAGTATACATGTAACGTGAATTATGTCCTCGTTTAAATTTCATGGCACGTTTGACTAACGAAGGGATGAAGAGGAGGTATAGTAGGAGCAGGCGGAGGGAAGGAAGTAGGAGGCGGAGGGAGGAAGGGAGGAGGGGAGGGAGGGAGAATAGGGACTAATAATATTCTTCCCTTACAATGATATTCTTTTCCCCCCAAAAAATTTTTTTTTAAATGATATTCTTCCCAAAAAACCCTTTAAATGATAATTTTTTTCCCCTTTTTTAAAAAAACCCCCTAATGATATTTTTCCCTTTTTACAATGATATTTTCCCTACTAAATTTTTCCCCCTTTATATTTTTCCCTTACTAATGATATTTTTTTCCCTAAAAATGATATTCTTCCCTTTAAGATATTTTCCCCTTATAAGGGATTTCCCTTACTAATGATTTTTTCCCTTAAAATGATATTTTTTCCCTTACTAATGAATTCCCCCATACTAATGAATTTTTCCCCTTACTAAGATATTCTTCCCTTACAAATGATATTCTTCCCTTTTACTAATATATTTTTCCCCTTTACAAATGATATTCTTCCTTTCTAAGATATTTTCCCTTACTAATGATATTTTTTTTGATTTCTTCCCTTACTAATGATATTTTCCCCTTACTAATGATATTTTCCCATCTAATGATATTCTTCCCTTGACCCTTAAATGATTTTTTTCCCTTATAATGTTTTTCTTCCCTTACTAATGATATTCTTCCCATACGGGTTTTCACTAATTTTTTCTTCCCTACAAGCTAATATTTTTTTCCCATACGGGTTTAAAATAATTATATTTTTCCCACTCGGGTTTTTTTTTCAATGTGGGAATAGGTGAGAATATATGCCTTTTGGGTGCATAACGGGGTAAAAAAACTGACCTTTGATTTTGACTTTTGACTTGACCAAACCTTGAGATTTAAAAATGCCCGAAGAAGCTCATACTAATGCCAGCCAGGCGACAATGGCAGCGGCCCCCCTGTGACCCCCCCCCCTGAGGGGCTAATACTCACTGCGGTGAGGGGGACCTGGAGCCGTGCTAATACTTGTGTCCCTGAACCAACCTTGACACCCACTTTCTTATCATTGCAGGAAGCTGGACGACTGCTGCTCCAAGGTGATGAAAGAAGGAGAGAATAAGTAAGGAAGTAAAGAAAGTAAGTACAGAAGGAAAGTAAGAAAAGAAAAGAAAAAGAGTTAAGAAGTAAAGAAAAGTATATAAGAAGTTAAATGAATAAAAAGTCAATTGAATAAAAGGTTAATTAAATGAAAAGTCAATTAAATAGTCAATTAAATAAAGTCAATTAAATAAAAGTTTTAAATAGTCAATTAAATAAAAAGTCAGTTAAATAAAAAAAAGTCTTAAATAAAAAAGGCAATTAAATAAATATTCAATTAAATAAAAAGTCAATTAAATAAAAAATCTATTTAATAGTCACTTAAATTAAGTCAATTAAATGAAAATTAAATTAAGTAAAAAGTCAATTAACTAAAAAATCTAATAAATAAAAAATCAATTAAATTAAAAAGTCAATTAACTAAAAAGTCAAGTGAATAAAAAGTCAAGTGAATAAAAAGTCAAGTGAATAAAAAGTCAAGTGAATAAAAAGTCAAGTGAATAAAAAGTCAAGTGAATAAAAAGTCAAGTGAATAAAAAGTCAAGTGAATAAAAAGTCAAGTGAATAAAAAGTCAAGTGAATAAAAAGTCAAGTGAATAAAAAAGTCAAGTGAATAAAAAGTCAAGTGAATAAAAAGTCAAGTGAATAAAAAGTCAAGTGAATAAAAAGTCAAGTGAATAAAAAGTCAAGTGAATAAAAAGTCAAGTGAATAAAAAGTCAAGTGAATAAAAAGTCAAGTGAATAAAAAGTCAAGTGAATAAAAAGTCAAGTGAATAAAAAGTCAAGTGAATAAAAAGTCAAGGGAATACAAAGTCAAGGGAATACAAAGTCAAGGGAATACAAAGTCAAGGGAATACAAAGTCAAGGGAATACAAAGTCAAGGGAATACAAAGTCAAGGGAATACAAAGTCAAGGGAATACAAAGTCAAGGGAATACAAAGTCAAGGGAATACAAAGTCAAGGGAATACAAAGTCAAGGGAATACAAAGTCAAGGGAATACAAAGTCAAGGGAATACAAAGTCAAGGGAATACAAAGTCAAGGGAATACAAAGTCAAGGGAATACAAAGTCAAGGGAATACAAAGTCAAGGGAATACAAAGTCAAGGGAATACAAAGTCAAGGGAATACAAAGTCAAGGGAATACAAAGTCAAGGGAATACAAAGTCAAGGGAATACAAAGTCAAGGGAATACAAAGTCAAGGGAATAAAAAGTCAAGGGAATAAAAAGTCAAGGGAATAAAAAGTCAAGGGAATAAAAAGTCAAGGGAATAAAAAGTCAAGGGAACAAAAAGTCAAGGGAACAAAAAGTCAAGGGAACAAAAAATAATGTCAATAAAAGTCAAGTCAATAAAAGTCAAGTCAATAAAAGTCAAGTCAATAAAAGTCAAGTCAATCACTTGACAAGAATCTCTTGTCAAGTCAAAAAAAGTCAAGTAAAAAAAGTCAAGTAAAAAAAGTCAAGTCAAAAAAAGTCAAGTCAAAAAAAGTCAAGTCAAAAAAAGTCAAGTAAAAAAAAATCAAGTAAAAAAAAGTTACTCAATAAAAGTAAAGTGAATAAAAAGTAGTCAATAAAAAGTAAAGTGAATAAAAAGTAGTCAATAAAAAGTAAAGTCAAGTCAAGTCATCATAAGGGAGTGGCTAAGGAAAAAATATATAAAAAAAACGTGAGGTAAAAAGCTAAGGTTCATAAAAAAAGAAAAAATATCCGTTAGCTGCCAGTCCCTACAAAGCAGATAGTACGAAATTCCTGTAGTGGGCGAGTCCATTTACTTTAGAAGGTGTCTTGATACTCCTCGCGAAATAATTAGTCGTAGGAAGGTGGTCAACAGAAACGGGTAAAAAGTAACTAATTTCGACTAACTATTTCGATTAATTTGGTATATTCAGTTACTTTTCGTAATTTTATGGCTCGACAACATACGATTTTTTTTATAGCAAAGGAAAGATCTGGATGTGAAGGGGTTAACAGTACAATAATAGCCTACAGGTGTTATAAATTGATTGTATAATTGTATAAATCTTTAATGGGACAGACAAATCAGCTGTTGTATGACTGTACGCGAGTTTTATTTGATCAGCATAAAACAAGCTTCCATTAACTCCACGTATATGAAGTTTTTTCCCGCTGTTATTAATAGGCTTTGAGTCATTCAGAAAAGCAGCACAGAACGTTATATTTACTCGTACGTCTTATTATGTCCTGTTTAATTATAGCACGCTGATTTGTCACTCCTTTGCTTTTTAATGGGACATACAAAAACAGCTTGTACGTGACAGCTTTATTAGACAAGCATAAAACAAGCTTCTATTAACTCAAGCAGTACAGAACGCCATATGTAATACACTGTAGACGTGATATTATGTCCTTCGTTAATTCATGGCACGTTTGACTAACGGAAGGGATGAAGAGGAGGTATAGTAGGGAAGCAGGCAGGGAGGGAAGGAAGTAGGGAGGCGGGCAGGGAGGAAGGCAGGGAGGGAGGCAGGGAGGGAAGGAAGTAGGGAGGCGGGCAGGGAGGAAGGCAGGGAGGGAGGGAGAGAGGAAAGGAAGTAGGTAGGGAGCGAGGCAGAGAGGGAGGTAGCGAGGAAGGTAGGGAAGGAAGGAGGTACACTGGAACTGTCGGCGATCGGAACTCTCGCCGCCGTCGTCGAGTGTTCCAATTCTTGATATTACAGGACCCAATATATACATTTAATCAAGTGTTACCCGTGTTTCTGCATTCAGGGATGAAATACTATCGTTAGCTTGATCAGTTATGTTAGATTAGGTGCCATTGTCCAGGTTAGGTTAAAATTTCCACGTCGACGAGAGTTCTAGTTTGTTGTTTCGGCGAGAATTCCCATCGGCGACAGTTCCATAAACCAGGAAGGAGACAGGGAGAGAGGGAGGGAAGAAGGGAGGCAGGGAAGAAGGGAGGCAGGGCAGGGAGGTAGGTAGGTAGGGACTAGGGAGGGAGGCAGGGAGATTTTCTTAGATTCTTCCTTTTCTTTCTTTTCTTTCTCACTCCTTAGTTTTCCCAGCATCATTAGCGGTCGTTTCCTTAGCAGTGGCGTCCTTAGCAGCGTCCTTGGTGCCTTTGGTCTTGTAGTGGGTCTGCTTGGTCTTGAATACAGATCACTCCAGCTTGTTAACGTGGTCCAGGGCCTGGTGGGCGGGGTGGGGGGGGGGGACGAGGGCCCTCCAGTGGCCTCGCCTCCAGTAAGTATCCCGCCACCACTTCATACCACTGCTGCAGGGACACACGCACGCTTTCAGACATACACACACACACGCACACACACACACGCCAACACACACACACACACACACACACACGCCAACACACACACACGCCAACACGCACACACACACACACGCCAACACACACACACACACACACACACACACATCTACACACACCAACATACACATACAAACACACACACACGCTAACACCACACACACACACACACACACACACACACACACACACACACACACACACACACCACACACACCACAACCCCCCCCAACACACACACACACACACACACACACACTACTACTACAACTACTCGGTCTTAGGTACGTACGTACGAACGCTTGCACTATAGATATACGTAGTCAAGAATCTCGCCTTAATCATAATGTCAAACATCCTGTAACGTAACACCTCGAAAAACTTTCGTACATCGTACATCTACACGAGGTAGTTCCTGTTACTTAACACTACTACCTACCTACATCCACCTTTCATTCCCATCCATGAATTTATCTAGCCTCCTTTTAAAGCTCCCTAATGACTCCGCACTAACTATCTGTCTACTGAGTCCATTCCAATCATTTACCACCCTATTTGTGAACCAGTTTCTCCGTATTTATTTTTTAAATCTGCGTGTTTCTTGCTTGAATCCGTATATATTGAAACACTTGGTCCTCGCACCACCACCCCGTCTCTGCAGCTCAAGGGGCACCACTCACCCTCGCCCATTTAAATAATTTGTTTATTTACTTACTTTTCGTAATTTTATGGCTCAACAACATACATTTTTTTATAGCAAAGGAAAGATCTGGGCGTGAAGGAGTTAATGAATTAGTTACTCTGGATCTCGCCACAACTCACATAAGAAAATAAGGAAGCTACAAGAGGCAGCGAGACCTACACGTGGTAGTTCCTGTAAATATTTCCTCACAAATAGGGTGGTAAATGATTGGAATGGACTCAGTAGACAGGAAATTAGTGCGGAGTCCTTAGGGAGCTTTAAAAGGAGGATAGATAATGTCATGGATGGGGATGAAAAGTGGATGCATGAAGGTAGTGTTAAGTAACAGGAACTACTACGTGTAGATCTCACGGCCTCTTGTAGCTTCCTTATTTTCCGATGTTCTTATGTAAAGTTCTTGGTAGTTCCTCACACTCAAAATACCTCCTACCAGTTACTTTGATATTCTTTTGATATCTTTAATCTTACTTCTGATATCTTTGAATGCTATCAGTTACTTTGTTCACACTCACACGGTGACAATAACCCCTGTCACTTTTTTTTTTTAAGGCTCCAACGTAATTTTTTTTTTTTTTTTTAACCGTCACTGTATCTCAAGCGCCACCATGCATTCACCCTGGCCAACGAGGTGAGTCCCTGGCCCGCCACCAGCGCCTGCCACTGCGGCATGCCCAGGTCAGGGTTTTTCCCAGAGAGGGTTAAGCCCCTTTCACACATTCTAGAGTAGCAAGCCGAGTAGCGCCGAATCCCAAATCGGCGTCTACTCTTTGAGAAAAGGCGACACTGACACCCGACACTATTTCATCGGTCGTTTCTCGTGTACCCAATCACGAATTAGTACGCGTTGGTACGACTTTGCTAAGAGTTTGTACGCATAGTTACGAGTGTCGCTAAGAGTTGCTAAGAGTCATTTACG
>JACEEZ010006057.1:369926-382426 GCA_016584305.1 Chionoecetes opilio | reverse complement strand
GTGTGTGTGTGTGTGTGTGTGTGTGTGTGTGTGACTGACACAAAGAGAGAAATTGTTTATGCTAATATGATCAATTCAGAGCAGCACAAATTGAGTTGTACAAGTTTGCACGCTCAAAGAAGGAGCCTGCATCACTTGAACACAAAGAACGGGCAGCCTCGAGTGAACACCGCTACGCTAGTATTACTAAAGGCGAGGCTTATCGTAGGCAATGATAAATATCTCCTCTGAATAAAAGAAAGGAAAAAATGGAAAAAAATCGTATATTTTCAGCGAGCGTGAGAGATTCTGATGCCAGGTAACAATTATTACGTCACTAAAACAGTAAAAACACCAAGTAGAGCCTGTCTCATTTCATTTCGTCTCATTCCCACATATCATGAATGCAAAAATTGATGAATGCAAAGAAAATACCAGATAAAATAAATGGTTTCAGAAACGAAATCACGAAACACACAAGACTGCTGATCGGTCTTCAGATATTGAATTAATCTGGGCGGCGACGGAGCGCCGAGCCTTTACAATTCTTGACAGACAGCAGTCCATTTCTTCCTGTAGATCCTCTTCCTGATGTGGCAGGTGTGCTGTTCCTCACTAGGTTGTCCTTTACTAGCAGTTTCTGTATCAACTCATGCTAAATCAACACTTAAATTTGCGCATTTTGTATTACTTCTATAAGAGCTTTTTTCTGTTCTTTCCAGAGGTTAGCTCTAAACAAAGGTCTACGTTCCCCTCTCATTCGTTGTTGTCGGTGCTCCACTCACACACCGCAGCATTCCAAATTCAGGGAGAAATCAAAGGAAAGCTGCTTCATCAGTTGACTGTCTGTCTTCATTCTCGCACAGTCTGCTTCAGAATTGCTGTTTCCACTATCAAGAGTCGCCTGAACCTTAGTACTTCTCGTATGCCTAGGACCCTGCAAACGGGAATCCTTCACAAGATTTTTCCTATTCATCCTCATTCATATCCTGTCCATCTTCCTATCGCGACAAGGGAATTCAATCTCCCATTCCCCTACATCGGGAGGGACTACCACAGTCTGTCTAGCCACCTGCCTACAACGAGACTCTTTCAAGTGAAGACTATACAAGTATCGGAAAGCCTCGCACACACTGGAAAACTTCTTCTCTTTTCAGATTATCTTGCTATTTATATTTTTTCAAGTGGCATTCATATATTGTTTACCTTTTCTTTGCCTGGTGATCCTTTATCTATTTTTTTTTCTTTACCAGTCCGATTTTGGTTGAATGAGAATCTCGCCGCACTGCTCCAGCTGCTCTTGGCGGCCACTAAAGGCCGTGTCACACGGACACTTTTTCCGGCATCTTTTGGTATTTTGCTACCAAAAGATGCCCGGTGTATGGTGGCAAAAAAATGCGCGTTCGTCACATGGTGTTTCGGTTACGAGCAATCTACTGGTATCTTCCGGGACCCGCAAACAAAACTAACATTATGGATCGTGCAAGAAGACTTCAATCGTATTCAATTCAATCGTATTCTTCAATTCAAGACTTATGAATCGTACAAGAAGATGCTCGTAGCCGAAATGCCATGTGACGAACGCGCATTTTTTGTCACCACTACAGGCATCTTTTGGTAGCAAAATACCAAAAGATGCCGGAAAAAGTGTCCATGTGACACGGCCCTTAACTAATTTTTCTTTACTAGTAGTTTTGAATAAAGCTTACGTACATATTGAGTCGAAGGTGTGTGTGTGTGTGTGTGTGTGTGTGTGTGTGTGTTCGTGCGTGCGTGCGTGCGTGTGCGTGTATGTGTGTGAGTGTGTGTGTGTGTGTGTGTGTGTGTGTTTGTGTGTGTGCGCGTGCGTGCGTGTGTGCGTGTGTGCGTGTATGTGTGTGTGTATATGTGTATGTGTGTACGTATTCGTGTGCGTGTGTACGTGTGTGTGTGTGTGTTAATCAACTTTAGGGTTGAGAGAGGAATCGGTGTAATGATGACGTGTCTGTTTGATCGCCTTCCATGGCCTGCAGCAGCTCAGGATCCTTGAATGGTGAACGAACGAAGGAACAGAAAGTAGACGTGGATAACCGTTAGTCGAAGGAATGGTCGAGATGGAGAAGAGTGCAGAGTAAGGGTGAAAGGAAAGATACCCCACAAGAGGCTCATTTTCACTGGAAAGTAATCAAAAGTTCGAAAGACATGTCAGACTTGGAAACAATGATTAGGAATGGCTTAAAAGAAATCAGATTTTTGTTTTAATTTGTTAGCATTGCAGTAAAACGTCTACGTTATGCACGTAACAATTATGTTCTTTTCGCAAGTTTGACAACGGTGCAGAAATGCCAAATATAGCCATTCACGTGACAAAGACTCATTTCATGACTAAAACAAAGCTGTGATGAATGAAAAGCACTGACGTGATGAACCCTCAGCAAAGTGCATCTACTACTACTACTACTACTGCTAATACTGTTATACACCTACTACTACTACTACTACTACTATTAGTTACTGCTACTATTACCAATACAATATGACGCAGTGCAATATAAGAAAAGAATCTGGCAACCTGCAGCTAATTAAGAGGGTTTCGTAAAGGGCACGAGAAAAGTGTTGTGGCAATCTTAGTGTCATCTATTTGATCAAGAAAAACCGGCATAACGAAGCTTTTTTAGACAAAATCCTACATATCCTTTCACTATCTTCCATTGCTGAATATGTGACTTCAGCGGCAGCACGGGCAATGACGTGGTTATCGCTATTAAGCATGACACAAACCAGCCGCACCAAAACCGGAACCAACAGCCTTTGGCCGAGGGTTATTCATGTTCTTTCATTGTACAATAAAAGTCGGATAAGTTTGAAAAAGTGTTACGTTTCTACGTATATCTAACCATTAGTATCACTCTGCAGCATGAAGCATCAAGCAGACGCCCTGCATAAGCTATGATGGCAAAAAAATATTGATTTACCAGTATACACGCTAATTAAATGAGTTTCAAACAATATATCTATATATCTATATCTCTATATCTCTCTCTCTCTCTCTCTCCTTCTCTTCTCTCTCTCTCTCTCTCTCTCTCTCTCTCTCTCTCTCTCTCTCTCTCTCTCTCTCTCTCTCTCTCTCTCTCTCTCTCTCTATATATATATATATATATAATATATATATATATATATATATATATATATATATATATATTATCCTTTTGCCGTGGTTAAATCTTTAACTTTAACTTTATTAAAGGGGAGGCGGTAGCAGAGTGGTTAGCGTCTCCGACTGGCGTTCTCTGTGACCCGAGTTCGATCCCCGACGAAAAACAAAAAAAGCTTTCTGTAGCGTCGAGTGTCTCATGCTTTTTTATTTAAGAACACCCACATGCACCCAGGCTGCAACTAAGGCCCAGTTGCAAGAAGTGGTCATTTTCCACCCAGTATACGATAGTGAGTGGGGCGCCCGACCGTCGTGATACTTCATTGATAAGTTTCATGAACGGCTGATTTTGCCCCCATCGGCATGAGGATCCGACGTCGGGAGCCATGGCGAGGTTGGTATGCCGGAGGGGTCACCCACCCTAAGACCAAGACCAGATGCAATAAAAAAACATTGCAATTTGGCGCCAAAGACGGTTCCGGACTCCCCAACTCAGAGAAATGACTTCTTATAAGGTAAATATCGCATGTCTCACCAAGTTTTAAATATTTTGATGTAAATATGCAGTTTTAACCAATACTCCCTATTGACCAATACTCTCCTGTCATAACGGGGGGGCCTGCGCCCCTCAAGACCCCCCTGCTAGTTAAATAACTAAACTTGGGCATTGTTTTCGTAACCTAACCTCGCTAGGAGGGTTTTGCCCCCCAGACCCCCCGCTAGTTAACGCACTGAGCCTGGGCATTGTTTTCTTAACATAACCTCGCAAGGGGGGTTTCGTTCCCCCCAAAACCCCCCCGCTAGTTAACTAACCTAACCTAGGCATTGTTTTCTTAACAAAACTCGCAAAGGGGGTTTCGTTCCTCCTCAGCCCCCCCCCCCCCCCCCTAGTTAACTAACCTAACCTAGGCATTGTTTTCTTAAAAAAACTCGCAAAGGGGGTTTCGTTCCCTTCCCCGCTAGTTAACTAACCTAACCTAGGCATTGTTTTCTTAACATAACCTCGCAAGGGGGTTTTCGTCCCCCCCAGACCCCCCCGCTAGTTAACTAACCTAACCTAGGCATTGTTTTCTTAACATAACCTCGCAAGGGGGGTTTCGTTCCCCCCCAGACCCCCCGCTAGTTAACTAACCTAACCTAGGCATTGTTTTCTTAACATAACCTCTCAAGGGGGGTTTCGTTCCCCCCCAAAACCCCCCCGCTAGTTAACTAACCTAACCTAGGCATTGTTTTCTTAACATAACCTCGCAAGGGGGGTTTCGTTCCCCCCCAGACCCCCCGCTAGTTAACTAACCTAACCTAGGCATTGTTTTCTTAACATAACCTCGCAAGGGGGGTTTCGTTCCCCCCCAGACCTCCCCGCTAGTTAACTAACCTAACCTAGGCATTGTTTTCTTAACATAACCTCGCAAGGGGTTTTCGTTCCCCCCCAGACCCCCCGCTAGTTAACTAACCTAGCCTGGGCATTGTTTTCGTAATCTGACCTCGCTAGGGGGCTTTCGCCCACCCCCCCAGACCCCCCTGCTAATTAAGTTAAGTAACCTAGCCTGGGCAATGTTTTCTTAACATAACCTCGCTAGGGGGGTTTCGCCCCCCACATCCAGACCCCCCTGCTAGTTGACTAACCTAACCTGGGCGTTGTTTTCGTAACCTAACCTCGCTAGGGGAGTTTCGTCCACCCAGCCAGACCCCCCTTGTGTTATTTTTCATTTCCGACGGCTGTCTGTGTGTCCAAATCAAGATTGATGGGTGAAAATGGTAAATAAGCCCTCCGGTCAAAACAGCGGGAGAACACCGATGGGTATGTTGAGTTGTTGACTGTCTTGACTTGAGTTCTTTCAACGAGACTACCAAGAAACAACTGAAAAGTATGAATTAGCTGCCTTTTTGGCTTCGTAACCGCGTTGACTTCATCAGAAATGTGTCACATATTGAATATGTTGATTATTGATGTTCAATGGAAGTTTTTAATAATATATGATGCTCATCGATCATCTCGTCGGTAGGGGGTTACCGCCCGACAATTTTTGCCCGATGGGGCCCACGATGGGGAAGAAATGGCGTTGTTCTTGAACCAGAGGTGTCGGGGATTTCCACGCCGGGACCCTATAGGGAGCACGATAAGACCTTCTTGCAACTGGGCCTAAAAGTGACAAGCAATTAGAAAGTGGCTGACAGCATTAGCTTGTCCTTACACATGACCCACTGTTTATGAAAGCCACACATTACTCTCTAAATAATATCACTGTGGATTCCGTAAAGGTTGTCTGTGTCTGCGCTACTTTACTAAAAAGAGGGAAAATAAATAACCCTACAAGGCAGATCTGAGTACACCGCCCCAGGCTGCTGCCACGCGGCGTAGAGAAAATTCCACATTTTCTTTGAGGACTTGAAGACTTATCCAGAATCTTTTTCAGCTACTTCCAGATTACTAAAAGAAAAAAGAAATATAATCTGATTATCATAATTGGACGGATAGTATCTCATCGTAACAGAAAAGAGTTGGTCTTTTCTCTTGCTCCATGATTGAAATTTCACCGCCAATCAGCCTACTACAAGTCATTACAAATCCCTGAGGACGGAAGCAGCACGTCTGACGCCTCCAGTAATTATAATCAGTCCCTTAATGAACGACAACTCAGTATTTCGGCCACTGTCTCACATAAACGCTCTAATATCAAAATGACTGATTCCAACGCAGGCCACTCGGGGCGAGCCAGTGTCGAGGCGAAGAAAATGAACCTGATGGCCACTTCGTAGTCACCTTTTTATTGTGGCCTTTCACATGTAGTTGCTCTTGCGCGATCTTCCGTATTAATCCCTTCACACGCAGATTTTTCCTTTACTATAAAAAAATCGTCTATTGCTAGCCATAAAATTACGAAAAGTAACTGAATATACCAAATTAGTTAGTCGACAAGGATACTAAACAGGTCATATCTATAAAATATTGCTTATATTCATTACAACTCGTCTATTAGTAACCAAATTAGAATGGAAATTACGTTCTGGGTCTCAAGCTGTTAACGTGCGTGTTCCATTTCTGACCATTTCTAGTGGCAGCCATTAGCAATATATAAAGTGGCCTGTGTCCAGGTAGCCTAACCGTGACGAATGAATACATACAGAGACGGAAGGCTGCATGGATATACACATACATGCACATGATTGTAAACAGATGCTTACATGTATTATTACCAGTAGCAATGCCACCACTGATACTATATAAGCTTTACTCCTTTTGTATTTTGTCTATCTATATAACTAAGATATCTCTGTTTGTCGGTCTATAATGAACGAGTTTGACGCCAAGGAGGTCAAATTTAGGAACAAAACTAACACCATCAAAACAGAAGATTTGAAAACCTTGACTAAAAAGTTTTAAAAATAGGAACTTCGTAAAATTCAGACTGTCAAAAGTTCTGAGAGAAAACCGTTCATTTATATTTATTAACTTCGAGAATTTTACCGACAGTGTTTATGATCTACACACATTCTTACATGTAGTATAGATTAACAGTTGGTTGAAGCATAATACATTCTCCTTCAGGTTGTCACTCCTCACAAAATGTAGGTCAAGGAGTTTGTCACGAAGCAGTAGTAACGAGTACAAAATTAATGTTCACAGTTGAGAAAAGTCGCAGTTACATTGACGCCCTATTCCTATCATGGATCAAAGACTACTGTATACAGTAGTCTTTGCATGGATCTACCTATTACCCAAAGGGTGATTTCTCGTCACCTCAATACATACATACAATTTTTTTTTTTTTTTTCAATCATTTTCCATACATGGAAAAGCGTAATTTTAAAAAGAAATAGGGAAAAACTAGTTCACAAATAGGGTGGTAAATTATTGGAATGGACTCAGTAGACAGGTAGTTTGTGCGGAGTCATTAGGGAGCTTTAAAAGGAGGCTAGATAAATTCATCGATGGGGATGAAAGGTGGATGTAGGTAGTGGTAAGTAACAGGAACTACTTCGTGTAGGTCTCACGGCCTCTTGTAGCTTCCTTATTTTCTTATGTTCTTATGTTCTTATACACAATTTCCGAAACTCTTAGGGTAAGCCATGAAGGTGTGATGAGAAAAAAAAAGTAACTGCTTCCTCGGAGGGTTCCAGGATCGATATATTTAGCAGATATTTGTACTATAGGAAATGGCAATACTGTGAACAACTGCGAGGCAAATTTTTGTGAATGAATCTCTAAGAATAATATACTTCGGAATTCGGGTAATGGCAAAGAAATTGGAGGGAAATGAGATCCTGCATTCATACTCTGTCCAGGTATCAGATGTTTGGGGTCTGGCCCTCGGCAAGGTGGTACATATGTGACATCTTTTCACCCTGACACCTGACAAGCCTCTTCCATTTCAGTCCTCCATTTACTAATTCCGTAATTCCATCTCCATTTTTCACGCGCATTTACAACATTACACTTTCCTTTCCTCGTCGCCTTCCCTCCGCCCCCTTCACTGTCGTCTTCATCTGCATAACAACTTCTGTTACGGATTATTTACATGATTAATTAGTCTAATTTACCTCCATTCAGACTACTTCTCTTAACACCAATACGGTTTCATCTGTATCGTTCATCAGGTGATCAGTGCGGAGTCAATAGGGATCTTTAAAAGCAGTCTGGAAAATTCATGGATGGGGAAGAGAGGTGGATGTAGGTAGAGTACCTTAATATATAGAGTAGCGACAACTCGATTTGTGGGCGCCATCTTGGTGCCAAGGCCTCTTCGTTCACCCAAGACCCGGGGAAGTTCTCAACGCATGACCCCGCAGTATATCATGTTATACATGTATAAAGGATAGACTGGTATCTTCGGAAATGCTTGATCTATAAGATTATCACATAAAACATAGTAAAACACATTAAATAAAGGTCATTCTGAGACTCTGAAGAAATATGATGAACTTAACATTCACTTAAAACTCGTCGTCATGTATAACTTTGTGGGACAGATTATAAGATGGCAGATATCACTGGAAGCAGAATTAAATTAGCTTTCCATTGATAGATTTCGTTTTCTGATACATACAGCAGAACCATGCATAAAGTAGCGTTAACTACATAAATTACCGTGGCAGCCCCGCTCTCTCTCTCTCTCTCTCTCTCTCTCTCTCTCTCTCTCTCTCTCTCTCTCTCTCTCTCTCTCTCTCTCTCTCTCTCTCTCTCTCTCTCTCTCCGTAAAAGAGAGAGAGAGATATGAGTGAAAGAGGGATATGAGTGAGAGAGAGATATGAGAGATATGAGAGATATAACAGAGAGAGAGTGAGTTACCAAAATACTTTTTCTACTTTATATTATTATATATATATAAGTATATATAAGTAGAAAAGTTTTTTGGTTTCTCTCTCTCTCTCTCTCTCTCTCTCTCTCTCTCTCTCTCTCTCTCTCTCTCTCTCTTTCACGGAGAGAGAGAGAGTATCAGAAAACGAAATCTATCAATGGAACGCTAATTTAATTCTGCTTCTATTGATATCTGCCATCTTATAATCTGTCCCACAAAGTTATACATGACGACGAGTTTTAAGTGAATGTAAAGTTCATCATATTTCTTCAGTCTCAGAATGACCTTTATTTAATGTGTTTTACTGTGTTTTATGTGATAATCTTATAGAACAAGCATTTCCGAAGATAACAGTCTATCCTTTATACATGTATAACATGATAAACTGCGGGGTAATGCCTTGAGAACTTCCCCGGGTCTTGGGTGAACGAAGAGGCCTTGGCACCAAGATGGCGCCCAGTAGCGTTTAACATAGGGCCTATGAATGGCGTTACCCTCTTTATAGAGATACCCTAGATGTAGGTAGTGTTAAGTAACAGGAACTACCTCGTGTAGGTCTCACGGCCTCTTGTAGCTTCCTTATTTTCTTATGTTCTTATGTTATCGCTCGTTCTGAATCTTGACGCTCCTTAACGAGACATGCAGTTGTCGTCCTTTATAGCCTTCCACTTCTGCACTCTTCTCGCCACTTCAACATTGTGGTCGTTACGGCACCCACACGACGCTCCCAGTCACCTGATGCGATATTTTTGACGATACATTTGCTCATGTTGTCCAACACGCGTCTCATACCCGTTTATGTGCTGTGAAGGTCATAAACATACGGTCACTCTATCACAGTTTCCCCTTTGTGATCAAATACAGTACTCTTATTTTTATTTAATGAATTATATTATTTTTGGGGGAAAAATGCAGTGTCTTGTATTTTCTTTTTATCACATACAATGGTTTCAAATTTCCTTGAGTGAATACTGGATTTAACTAGATTCTAAACATACCTTCTTATTTACTTTTCATTACATAAAAGGTCATTCGGGCGTCGCCATTCATCACAGATCAGTCCATGGTGGGAGTGGCGACGCCTATCTTCCCCGTCCGCATATTCCCGTTCTCTATGCGAGTATGTGGTTTCCGAGTGAAGACGCTTGGCTGTAGCTCCGAAACTAACCATAGGATTTTCTCGAAAATACCTTCATTGTGATTCCCACACAAAATTACTGAATAATGGACCAAATAATTATAACCTACCCTAACTGTAGCCTAACGTAACCTAACCCGACATGTTCAAGAGTAAACGCCACATACTCTTCCAGAAAACGGGAATATGCCTCCCGTCCGCCTTCTGTCCCTGTCCGTGATAGCCAGCACCCCGCGCCACCAGACTGGTCCTTGGCAGATTTTCTCTACGTGGTCGACAAGAAGCCTTAAAAAACATGGTCCTGAAAAGGCTGAAAGACGTGCAGAGCAGCCCTTCACGGCTTCTCTCATAATAACATGCCACGTCGGGCTGAGAGACATGATTAAACGTTGTTGTCAGTCTCCTTCATGTACGCTTTTTTTCATTAACATAAGGGTGTCATCCACGGTAATGTTATTCCCTGCTCACTTCCTGATCAGGTCGTATGATGATTCTCCGATTTAGATACTTTTATTTCCTTTGCTTTGCAGTAGTTATTCAGAGTTAAGATTCGCAACGTACCTAATGTAAAATTATTTCTTTTTTGTGAGAAAGGTGATATTATTTTTTCTGATGAAGTTCATACCTTACCTTCTAATTACCTCTACCCCTACTACTACTACTACTACTACAACTACTACTACTACTACAACTACAACTATTACTACTACTACTACTACAACTACTACTACTAATACACACTTAACCCGGGAGCTGCGGGGAGACTCTTAAGAGTTCCCCCAGCGGACTGCGGGGAGACTCTTAAGAGTTCCCCCAGCGGACTGCGGGGAGACTCTTAAGAGTTCCCCCAGCGGACTGCGGGAAGACTCTTAAGAGCAGAGCTTTTGAACGCGTACCAAAACCGCGCGTTTATAGGCAGGCGGCTAAAAATTGGTGTGGGTATAGTACTACATGTCAACTCTCGACACCACCCCGCCACACGCTTCACATGTGTCTAAAATGCAATGTCTGCTTGCATAAAAATGCAATTCTGAAGTCCATTTATACGTACGACATACGCATGTCTCACTTTCTCTCTCTCTCTCCATTCCTGACTCATGTTATTGTAGACCTCTTGGTGGCAACGAACACCAGACACCTCCTAGACATAAGGTTCAAAATCCCAAGACATCCATACGCCTGGGGCGCCTCCACAGTTATCACACAGCTGCATATGTTTACTGCCTTCACTCTCTCCACGACTCACTCCTTGCCTCCCTCTAACGCGGTAACCCAGCCCCTCCTCCCTCTCGTTCTATCCTCTGGGCGCGTGAAAATTCGGCAGGGAAATCTCGCCGCTCGATGACAATCTAGCCGCGCGGTGCCATTCGCTCCACATTTTTCAACTACGGACCGTTCCCCCCCCCCCCCAGACATTTTGGGGGGGGGTCAAATATATATGGGCCGATGCACGCAAACATTCCCTACACGCTGATGTACTTTTTATCGAAATTGGCAATGGGTCCCAAAATCATCATACATGCGCACAGTATGACCCTGTAGAAAACCCCCTGTGCGCACGTCTTAGGTTAAAGGCATACTTCGGATAGTATGGATCAGAAAAAAAGATAACCATTAACGCCGCCCCATGTACATATAGGAGCGAGAATTCCTACTCATTTGTAAAACCCATTCGCATTTGAAAGTGGTCCTAGAATTTAATGTTGAAAGACTTTTATATTCACAGGAAAATGAGTGAGAGAAAAAGAAAGAGCGAGAGAGAAAGAGACAGACAGACAGACAGACAGACAGACAGACAGACAGACAGACAGACAGACAGACAGACAGACAGAGAGAGAGAGAGAGAGAGAGAGAGAGAGAGAGAGAGAGAGAGAGAGAGAGAGAGAGAGAGAGAGAGAGAGAGAGACAGAGAGAGAGAGAGAGAGGAAACAGCTACCACATTACAACTCTAATACAAGAGAGGCAAAAACAATTTGAATATGACATGCCTAAGTAATCAACTTGGAGTGGTTCAAACTGTGTCTTTGATGTTCCTTAAAAGGTTCTTAGGCGCGGTCACACGAACAACTTTTCTGGCAATATTACAGCCGGCAACACAAACGTGGCCCAAACTCGGATATAATTGCGCTTTTTTATGAACACCACCATGTTGGTCTTTCGACAATATTCTTGCCAGAATATTGTCACCGAATTCCCACCACAAACGCATATTATTTGACATTTATTTTTAATGCACGCTCTAATTCAATATACAGAAGCTGAAATACAAAGCTACATAGTGGCAAGAACCGATTACAAGACGAATTGTGAAGCCCTGTACATTCTTGTACGTTTTTTTAAGCGATTTGAAGGATACAAAACACCTAGAAAAATTTAAATGAGTTAGGGATGGTATTCATTTTCCTTGTTGACGGTCTATTAATAACTAAAATTTTGAGGGGATACCAACATATTATTGATCACTTTGATGTTTGAATGTTGGATGTTATATGTCTGACGCACTTCCATACACAAGAATCCATTTCAATCATTCACCACCCTATTTGTGAACCAGTTTCTCCCTATTTCTCCCTATTTTTCCAAAGACGCTTCTTCAGATACATCTTGAGAAGCCAAAATTGCCATTCAAACTCTTGCTACCTCTGTGAAAGTCCGTGTGACCAAAACACGGCAAGGTGTTGTCTTTGCTGAATAATTGCCGCCTGAATATTGACGGAAAAGTTGCTCATGTGACCGCGGCAAAGTCATGAACGTGAATACATGCTTGGAATCTTGACAACCGCGAAAAGGCAGCTAACATCGAAGGTCTTACAAACGGAGTGCGAAGTATATGAGATGATAATTCAGATACTGTCCTGTCTACTAACTATGCACTGCGAAAGGCACACACGCACGCCAGGCAGATACAATGAACAGTAAAATAGGTGCTGCTGATACACACTGACCATAA
>JACEEZ010006057.1:357426-364926 GCA_016584305.1 Chionoecetes opilio | reverse complement strand
TCTGCCTCCCTCGTCTTTCCTGAGTCTACAGCCCCATCAAGTGCCTCTGTCCAGGTGTTATGTCTCCTCCACGCGGCCCAGACGATGACTTATCTCACTTAAGGGGGACGTAGCTCACGCTCTATCTCATCCTATCATCTTCCTTCCTCTTCCTATCTTCTTCTTCTTCCTTCCTCTTCCTATCTTCTTCTTCTTCTTCCTGCCTCTTCCTATCTTCTTCTTCTTCCTTCCTCTTCCTATCTTCTTCTTCTTCCTTCCTCTTCCTATCTTCTTCCTATTTTCTTCCTTCCTCTTCCTATCTTCTTCTTCCTTCCTCTTCCTATCTTCTTCCTATTTTCTTCCTTCCTCTTCCTATCTTCTTCTTCCTTCCTCTTCTCATTCTTCTTCTTCCTTCCTCTTCTTCTTCCTTTTCTTCTTCCTCTTCTTCTTCTTCTTCATCCTCTTCTTCCTCTTCCTCTTCATCCTCTTCTTCCTCTTCCTCTTATTCCTCCTCTTCTTCTTCCTCTTATTCCTCCTCTTCTTCTTCCTCTTAATTTTCCTCTTCTTCTTTCTCTTTTTCCTCTTCTTTCTCTTTTTCCTCTTCTTTCTCTTTTTCCTCTTCTTTTTCCTCTTCTTCTTCCTCTACCTCTTCTTCGTCCTCTTCTTTTTCCTCTTCCTCTTCTTTTTCCTCTTCTTTTTCCTCTTCCTCTTCTTTTTCCTCTTCTTTTTCCTCTTCCTCTTCTTTTTCCTCTTCTTTTTCCTCTTCCTCTTCTTTTTCCTCTTCCTCTTCTTCTTCTTCTTCTTCTTCCTCTTTCCTATCACTCCGTGTCCGTCATTTTCTTGAACACTCGTCTCGGCAATCATTATCGCCACCCACCCCTCCCCAGTCTCTCTATCAGCCTGTCTGTCACGTTTCAGGAGGGGAAGAAGGAAGAGACAGGAGGAGGAGAGGCGAGCCAACCGCTGCAGTCCAAACAGCCGCCTCCACATCGGCGTCACCAGCTGTATAGGTGCTGCACGACAATGAGAGTAAGATAGAGGTAAGGGAAATAGGAGAGGGAGGAGAAGGAAAAGGAAAAGAGGAGAGGGAGGAGGAGGAGGAAGAATAAGAGGAGGAAGAGGACTGAGTTCCTACTTCGACAGCAACGATATTGATTCTCTACAATACTTAGTGGACAAATTCCCCGAGACACCTGACACTACGCGATACATTACGTAGATACTTTTGGAATATATTTATATATTAACTCCAATAACAACCCTCATACACCTTCTATATCCACATAACTCAACAGTTTTATCGCCCACGATTGCAAGATATGAAATATTAAGTGCACTTCATCACCATCCTAAACACACATTTTACGAAATCTTGTAATGAATACGAAATTGCCAATACATTTATAACTTGGCTTGTCAACTTCAAAACGTCACCGTATTGGTTTATTCATTTCCTTATCAATTCACTCTTCTCACCGTCATTTGACTTCATTAATTTACGCGGGTAAATACGCGGGTATAGCGTGGTTACATAATATAACGTGGTTATATTATATATATAGCTTTAATTTTGTTTTGGAGTGGTCAAAAAATCCTTCTGGAACATCATGTAGTGTCTCCCAGTCCCCGCACATCACATTCACCTGAACATATCCGTACTAAAAATGATCGATTCTTCCTCTGCCTCCCACGCAAGCTGCGCGGCCTCGATACACTGGCGCACCGCGAGGCCAAACAAAACGTGATAAATGATTAGGAAGATCGATGTTAATGATAAGAATAATCATTAATACAATCAATAAATAGATGAAGTTCAAGGAACATTTTAACAAGAACTAAAAACTCATACTCTCATTTTAACAAGAACTAAAAACACATTATCTCTTTTTTCCAAAAACCACAAGCACATTTTTTGTTCTCTCTCTCTCTCTCTCTCTCTCTCTCTCTCTCTCTCTCTCTCTCTCTCTCTCTCTCTCTCTCTCTCTCTCTCTCTCTCTCTCTCTCTCTCTCTCTCTCTCTCTCTCTCTCTCTCTCTCTCTCTCTCTCTCTCTCTCTCTCTCTCTCTCTCTCTCAATTACCTGTATTACATAATGATTCTCTGAAAGACATACGATCTCTCTCTCTCTCTCTCTCTCTCTCTCTCTCTCTCTCTCTCTCCTCTCTCTCTCTCTCTCTCTCTCTCTCTCCTCTCTCTCTCTCTCTCAATTACCTGTATTACATAATGATTCTCTGAAAGACATACAATCTCTCTCTCTCTCTCTCTCTGCCTCCCTCGTCTTTCCTGAGTCTACAGCCCCATCAAGTGCCTCTGTCCAGGTGTTATGTCTCCTCCACGCGGCCCAGACGATGACTTATCTCACTTAAGGGGGACGTAGCTCACGCTCTATCTCATCCTATCATCTTCCTTCCTCTTCCTATCTTCTTCTTCTTCCTTCCTCTTCCTATCTTCTTCTTCTTCTTCCTTCCTCTTCCTATCTTCTTCTTCTTCCTTCCTCTTCCTATCTTCTTCTTCTTCCTTCCTCTTCCTATCTTCTTCCTATTTTCTTCCTTCCTCTTCCTATCTTCTTCTTCCTTCCTCTTCTCATTCTTCTTCTTCCTTCCTCTTCTTCTTCCTTTTCTTCTTCCTCTTCTTCTTCTTCTTCATCCTCTTCTTCCTCTTCCTCTTCATCCTCTTCTTCCTCTTCCTCTTATTCCTCCTCTTCTTCTTCCTCTTCCTTTTCCTCTTCTTCTTCCTCTTCCTTTTCCTCTTCTTCTTTCTCTTTTTCCTCTTCTTTCTCTTTTTCCTCTTCTTTTTCCTCTTCTTCTTCCTCTTCCTCTTCTTCGTCCTCTTCTTTTTCCTCTTCCTCTTCTTTTTCCTCTTCTTTTTCCTCTTCCTCTTCTTTTTCCTCTTCTTTTTCCTCTTCTTTTTCCTCTTCCTCTTCTTTTTCCTCTTCCTCTTCTTCTTCTTCTTCTTCTTCCTCTTTCCTATCACTCCGTGTCCGTCATTTTCTTGAACACTCGTCTCGGCAATCATTATCGCCACCCACCCCTCCCCAGTCTCTCTATCAGCCTGTCTGTCACGTTTCAGGAGGGGAAGAAGGAAGAGACAGGAGGAGGAGAGGCGAGCCAACCGCTGCAGCCCAAACAGCCGCCTCCACATCGGCGTCACCAGCTGTATAGGTGCTGCACGACAATGAGAGTAAGATAGAGGTAAGGGAAATAGGAGAGGGAAGAGGAGGAAAAGGAAAAGAGGAGAGGGAGGAGGAGGAGGAAGAATAAGAGGAGGAGAAAGAGGACTGAGTTCCTACTTCGACAGCAACGATATTGATTCTCTACAATACTTAGTGGACAAATTCCCCGAGACACCTGACACTACGCGATACATTAAGTAGATACTTTTGGAATATATTTATATATTAACAACCCTCATACACCTTCTATATCCACATAACTCAACAGTTTTATCGCCCACGATTGCAAGATATGAAATATTAAGTGCACTTCATCACCATCCTAAACACACATTTTACGAAATCTTGTAATGAATACGAAATTGCCAATACATTTATAACTTGGCTTGTCAACTTCAAAACGTCACCGTATTGGTTTATTCATTTCCTTATCAATTCACTCTTCTCACCGTCATTTGACTTCATTAATTTACGCGGGTAAATACGCGGGTATAGCGTGGTTACATAATATAACGTGGTTATATTATATATATAGCTTTAATTTTGTTTTGGAGTGGTCAAAAAATCCTTCTGGAACATCATGTAGTGTCTCCCAGTCCCCGCACATCACATTCACCTGAACATATCCGTACTAAAAATGATCGATTCTTCCTCTGCCTCCCACGCAAGCTGCGCGGCCTCGATACACTGGCGCACCGCGAGGCCAAACAAAACGTGATAAATGATTAGGAAGATCGATGTTAATGATAAGAATAATCATTAATACAATCAATAAATAGATGAAGTTCAAGGAACATTTTAACAAGAACTAAAAACACATTATCTCTTTTTTCCAAAAACCACAAGCACATTTTTTGTTCTCTCTCTCTCTCTCTCTCTCTCTCTCTCTCTCTCTCTCTCTCATCTCTCTCTCCTCTCCCCTCTCTCTCTCTCTCTCTCTCTCTCTCTCTCTCTCTCTCTCTCTCTCTCTCTCTCTCTCTCTCTCTCTCTCTCTCTCTCTCTCTCTCTCTCTCTGCGTGTAATCATATTCCTGTCTCTTGCCCTGCCAACCCCTACAAGGCCTAACTATTATTACTTGAGTTAATAAGCGAGGTGTAAGGGCAGCAGGGAAGGGGAGAGGAGGGGCGGGGGTTATAAGATCATAGGCACTGAAGTTAATATCTACATAAGTAGGTCGTAAATGAGAAGCTTAACTTTGACCCGACTTTGTGTTCTTTTGCTGAGAGAAAACAATCTCGTATACCTCGCCCAGGGTTCTAAGGAAACTAGAGATGAGGAAAAGCCTTACTCTCTCGACCGCGACGGGGATGATAAAAAAAAGTTAATAACAGTTTTGTAAGGTTGAATTTTAACCTTTGAAGAGTCTTCTAATGTGATTAAATATACATTTTAGAATATCCTTATTTTTTCCTGGCAGGGAGTGGAAGCTTTGGAAAGTTTTTAATATATTCACTGCCTCATTATTGGCCGTAACTTTTAAAAAGGCGCGTCGTTCGTTATTCAGGTGATAACGGTCTGGTATTTTGTTTTACCTCATGTTCAGTATGCTGTCACGTACACAGAGGTGATGGGCGTGACGGTGAAGCGGTCATCTCATTTCTAGCTGATCATACTTATTTCCCGGGTGCATTGTAGTAACATAGTGTAGGTTATGAGTGCTCATCATGTCATTCGAGGCAGTGTTGACAAATGTGAACATTGTGCGATACAAAATTAATACAAAACATAGCGCATCTGACAATGGAAAATAAAACGTAAGATGAGATAATGAGAGAGGGGTATAATATATATATATATATATTTTTATATATATATAAATAAATATATATATATATATATATATATATATATATATATATATATATATATATATATATATATATATATATATATATATATATATATATATATATATATATAGATAGATAGATAGATAGATAGATAGATAGATAGATAGATAGATAGATAGATAGATAGATAGATAGATAGATAGATAGATAGATAGATAGATAGATAGATAGATAGATAGATAGGATAGATATAGATATATAGCTGATGAAAGCCCATACTTAGCCTAGGCCTAGACGCAGCCCACACTGAGACCCGTTTCGGACGTGCAAACTAACCTTGGGGACTCTTAATTTTAACAAACAAATCTTCTCCAGTTTTGCAGTGTTGTTCGTCACGGAAATAATTCATTATTTTAATTGTTTCTTGTAAAGTCTAAGCTCAGGTGCCATAATTTTTATTCCTGGTGAGGGACTGATTCAGGGAGACAGAGGCATCAGCCTTTACAAAACTCCTCTAAGTGGGCGCCGCATCCCTCTGCCTCTCTGGCTAAGCCGCATGAAGTGAGGAAGCTTCCGATTTTATGGTGAAAGCCTTTCAGTTTCTTGATGTTCTTCACGAATTAACACTCTGAACGATAGCTACAACACTTCTGTGGCGTCCTTGAACTCTGGCTGCCTAAGCTGGGAACACAAACAGTTTCTAGAATACAGCGGAGCATTATGTATAGAATTTTTTAAGCCCAGATATACCTAATTGTCCAGAATATACGTATATAAGGCAAGCTGTGTACGTCTAGGCATACTGATTGACTGATAACTGGAAATCTTACAATGATTCACCGAATGTCCGTCAGTCAGTCTGCCAAGCCGTTCAGTTAGGGCTCCGTTATTTCTGGCTCGATTTCAACATACCGTATTTTTCGGTTTATAAAATGTACTTTTTCCCCGGAAAAACAAGTCTCTAAACCAACCTGCGTCTTACATCGAAGGTAAAAAATGTCATGCCTCCCTAGGCCTAGGGTCACTTAATAAAGAGGGTACCGCCATTCATGGACCCTATGTTAAACGCTACTGGGCGCCATCTTAGCGCCAGGGCGCCCAGGGCCTCTTCGTTCACTCTAGACCCGGGGAAGTTCTCAAGGCATGACCCCGCAGTATATCATGTTATACATGTATAAAGGATATACTGTTATCTTCGGAAATGTTTGTTCTATAAGATTATCACATAAAACACAGTAAAACACATTAAATAAAGGTCATTATGAGACTCTGAAGAAATATGCATGAACTTACAATTCACTTAAACACGTCGTCATGTAAAACTTTGTGGGACAACTTATAACATGGAAGATATCAATAGAAGCAGAATTTTATCAGCTTTCCATTGATATATTTTGTTTTCTGATAAATACAGTAGTACCATGCAAAAATTAGCGTTAACTAAATAAAATCGCCGCGCCGGCCGCTCTCTCTCTCTCTCTCTCTCTCTCTCTCTCTCTCTCTCTCTCTCTCTCTCTCTCTCTCTCTCTCTCTCTCTCCTCTCTCTCTCTCTCTCTCTCTCTCTCTCTCTCTCCTTCTCTCTCTCTCTCTCCTCTCTCTCTTTCGTGAAAGAGAGAGTTACCAAAATACTTTTTCTACTTTATATATATATATATATATATATATATATATATATATATATATATATATATATATATATATATATATATATATATATATATAACTTCCTAGGCCCACTGTACCTTGTACCACTGTACCACTAGGATACTAGGCCCACTGTACCTTGTACCGCAGGACTAGGAACACTATCACGTTGTTTTAAAATGTGATACGTATTAAGCCTAATAAAATCCCTACTATTCCCCATTACATAACCTTACGATTCTGCACCCATATATGTGCACCGTATATTGCATTATCGTATTATCATTATCGTATTTCCTCATTAGTGAAAATGGTATATATATATATATATATAATAATATAAGCGAAAGTGTGTCTGTCTGTCTGTCTGTGTGTGTGTGTGTGTGTGTGTGTGTGTGTGTGTGTGTGTGTGTGTGTGTGTGTGTGTGTGTGTGTGTGTGTGTGTGGTATAGGTTCCGCCCCCCGTGGCGCAAACACCTCATATGGCACATTTTTGGAATCAGGTTGACCAGGGGAAGGTCATAAGCCCACTTATGAGATGATCCGATCACTTTTTTTTTCTTTTTTTTTAGCAGCCTATTAGCGAGAATTGTGAAAACAAAAGTGGGTTGCGAGAATTGAGGAAACCTTGATGTAGGGTGATGGGTAATGGGTGAGTGAATGGGTAGGGTGATGGGTAATGGGTGTGGGGTGATGGGTGAGTGAATGGGTGGGGGGTGATGGGTGATGGGTGAGGGAATAGGTGGGGGGGATGGGTAATGGGTGAGTGAATGGGTGTGTGGTGATGGGTAATGGGTGAGTGAATGGGTGGGGGGTGATGGGTAATGGGTGAGTGAATGGGTGTGTGGTGATGGGTAATGGGTGAGTGAATGGGTGGGGGGTGATGGGTAATGGGTGAGTGAATGGGTGTGTGGTGA
>JACEEZ010006057.1:329926-349926 GCA_016584305.1 Chionoecetes opilio | reverse complement strand
CCACACCACACGTTCGCACAGTGTTATACGAGACAGTCTCGAAGGCACTCTAAACATGCGTCACAGTGCAGTGTAATGCTGTGCTACCGTCAATAACACTATAGTCGCTACTGCACTAATGTCGCCAGTCGCCATATATTACGAATTTTAGCATCACTACAGCCTTGTATGTGCCACTAAAGAGGCATGCACAGTAGTTTGTATTATGTACCTGTCTTTAGTGGCATATACAAATCTGTAGTGATGCTAAAATTCGTAAGATATAGCGCCTGGCGACATTAGTGCAGTGGCGACTATAGTGTTGTTGACGGTAACGTTTCAAACACGAGTGAGGAGCTCCTGTGTCTGCGCCCTCAGGCAGGAATGCCGGTGTCTTGGCCTTCCCGCACGACCTCGATAGACCGCTCTAAGCCTCTCTAGTATCCCGTTGTCGCATAAATAGGTAACGCCGCGAACGCGAAATAAGTAGCGCCTTACCTCACATCCCCGCCGTTTCTTACATATTTACCACAAAATACTCCTTTATAAGTGATTATCCAGGACGTGTGTGGTACTGTGGTTGCTGGAGGTACTGGAGGAGACAGGAGAGAAGAGATTGCCGTATAACACTGTCACACAACCATCAGCTGACGCCCTCACTCACACAGACCAAAACTAATGAAAATGTTAAGGTATCCCAGGTGAAATAGACAAGGGAAGAGTTGCCAGGCGGGGGTGTGAGGTAAGGCGCTACTTATTTCGAGGCGTTACCTATTTTATGCAACACCGGTATCTCCTTCACTCATAATGTCAAAGATGCAACGTGTAATGTCGGCGGCAACGAACATGGCATACTTGTGCGTTGGCCTGAGCGGCGTCTGCCCTGCGAGGTTCAAGATCGCCTTTAATTTCTTCGATGCAGTTCCCGAGGCTCCGATTACGATGGGAACGATCTCATGTTCCCTCTTAACATGGCGCCGTAACTCCAATTTCAAGTTAAATGTTTTTTCTGTATTTCCTGTTGTTTCCTTAAAATTGTTCCCGCCAAAATCACCGATACTGTGTCGATATTTTTATGATAGTAGCCTAATCATCATCATAATAATAATCGTGAAAATCATATCATTATCATTATTAGAGTCATTATTATTACTATTATTTTCACTACTAATACTATCAATATCATTATTTGCATTGCTAAAACTATTGCTATTTGTTATAAGTACTATCATCATTATCATTATTATCGTTGTTGTGTGAATACCGCCTTGAGTCAGAAACAAGGAGGCATAGCAGAGGAAAACTGTGTAGGGATGGAAGAAGGGGGACAGATGGAAAAAGAAGGAGAGAAAAAAGAGGAACACTATAAACACGACAATTTATAACAAACAAAAAACGACGAAAAGAAAACAATTTATAGGGAGTGTTAAAAAAGATGAATATTTAATTTCATAAAACCTTTACGTCCATCGCAATTTCGTAAGTACAAATTAACTAGAAAACCTTACATAATAAATAAACAAGTCTACGTCTCTCCTTTATACGCTACAGAACAACAACAAAAAGGCCTAAGTCTCTCTTTACGCTACAGAACAACAACAAAAAGGCCTAAGTCTCTCTTTACGCTACAGAACAACAACAAAAAGGCCTAAGTCTCTCTTTATGCTACAGAACAACAACAAAAAAGGCCTAAGTCTCTCTTTAGCTATACAGAACAACAACAAAAAGGCCTAAGTCTCTCTTATGCTACAGAACAACAACAAAAAGGCCTAAGTCTCTCTTTACGCTACAGAACAACAACAAAAAGGCCTAAGTCTCTCTTTATGCTATACAGAACAACAACAAAAAGGCCTAAGTCTCTCTTTATGCTATACAGAACAACAACAAAAAGGCCTAAGTCTCTCTTTATGCTATACAGAACAACAACAAAAAGGCCTAAGTCTCTCTTTACGCTACAGAACAACAACAAAAAGGCCTAAGTCTCTCTTTACGCTACAGAACAACAACAAAAAGGCCTAAGTCTCTCTTTATGCTATACAGAACAACAACAAAAAGGCCTAAGTCTCTCTTTACGCTACAGAACAACAACAAAAAGGCCTAAGTCTCTCTTTACGCTACAGAACAACAACAAAAAGGCCTAAGTCTCTCTTTACGCTACAGAACAACAACAAAAAGGCCTAAGTCTCTCTTTACGCTTACAGAACAACAACAAAAAACAATCTCTGTTGCTATACAGAACAACAACAAAAAGCTAGTCTCTCTTACGCATACAGAACACAACAAAAGCTAAGTCTCTGATACGTACAGGAGAACAACAAAGGCTTACAGTCTCTCTTATGCTATACCAGAAACACATAAAGGTCCTAAGTTCGTGTTTACGTACGAACAACACAAAGGCCTAAGTCTCTCTTTACGCTACAGAACAACAACAAAAAGGCCTAAGTCTCTCTTTACGCTACAGAACAACAACAAAAATACATGGGCAAAGAACAAAAAAGTCTCTACAAGAACCCATAAATTGCTGGAACGAGGGGAGGGAGAGCGCGGTGCTTCAGCTCTCTCATCTCCCGCCGATGATGAGTCTATGAAGTTGGTGGTTTATGGGACACACGCGTTTGGGTAATGATGGAGCAACTTCAAGACAGTATATTACATCACCCGGGGCTGCGGCGGTGTGGGCAGAACGATGGAGGGTGGATACTGGATAGGACAGAACGTTATCAATGCTCGCTTATCAATGCTCGCAGATGCTTGAAGGGAGAACTTGGCGATAAATAAGAGGGAGTAGAAAAGAAAGGCAGAGGGAAATATAATAAAAAAAGAGGACGGTTGGGAGGAAGGTGCGAAGTAAAACAAAGAGAAGGGGATGGCGGGAAGATGATATAGAAAGCACGGGATGCAAAAATATAAATGATATTGATTGAAAAGAACGAGGTGGATAAAAAAGTGATAATCTGAAAAAAAGAGGTTTGAAAAGTATAAAGAAATGTGTGAGAAGGTATTGAGGTTACTGAGAAGGAACGAAAACTAATATTATTTTTATTTTGGAACAATTAAGACAGGGATTCTGACCTTCACTTTTTGACACGAGGGCCGCGGGGATAGCACTCTCTTCACGACACTCCTCTGTATTGATGGCTCGTATCATTCAGACTTTAAACAACGGCAGGATATTTTCGTTCTTGTTATTTTACACGAGGTCACAAAAAATGACATAGCAATTATCAAATTTTTTTACGGATGAGGAAGAAAAAGATGATTAAGTAAGACTTCTATTTTGTAGGCTATTCAAATTAAGTGACTGCTGATTGCATTTTGCATGGAGGCATACATTCTACATAGTACTTTCTATAATCCTGAACCCCGTAAACCTTGGTTTAAATCAGATTGTTGTGCCATATGACCTCTGATGTCTGGCACATTCACCTTTTTTTTGGCATTAAATCAATCAATCAAATCAGATTGTTCTCGTGCCGTCCAAGATATAGAGGGGGCTCACAGCAGTTACTGGAGCCATCCTTCTCTTTGTAATTGCACATTGGCAGGTGTAAGTACAGAAACACTCTTTCTGGACTGATTATAATTATCTACTACATCTGCCTTTCCTTCTTGCTGTGCTGGAAGTTTGCTCACATTCAACCTGTTCCTATGATGGGTGACCGTTCTAATCTTTCAAATTACCGCCCTATAGCTTTGACTTCTTGCCTTTTGAATCTATCCTTAATAAGAAGATTCTTATGCATCTATCTGCTCACAATCTTCTATCTGATCGTCAGTACGGTTTCCGTACAGGGCGATCCACTGTCGATCTTCTAGCTTTCCTGACTGAATCTTGGTCATCCTCCTTTAAGGGTTTCGGTGAAGCTTTTGGTGTTGCCCTTGACATGTCAAAAGCTTTTGAAAGTCTGGCATAATTTTCTAAATTTTCAAATTATCCTCTTCCGGTTTCTATCCTTCTCTCTGCACCTTCATCTCAATGTTCCTCTCTGACCACTCTATTGCTGCTGTTTTAGACGGTCGTTCTTCTCCTAAGTCTCTCCAATGTGGTATTCCTCATGCTTCTGTCCTATCACCCACTTTCTTTTGTTCATTAATGATCTTCCAAGTCTAACTCAATGTCCTATCCACTCCTACGTTAATAGCTCTACCCTGCATTTGTCAACGTTATTCACTAGATGTCCAAATCCGTCCATGTGTGAAGTATGCCTCTCATATTTGCGGGATCTAGGGAATCCACTCATGCAACTCTCTAAATTTCTATAACAAGTTGGAGTAGAAGCTTTTCGCCCCATAAATTCCCCTCCTCTAACTGACTGTCTTCAATTTGACAACCACCGCCACAATAGTGCTTCCCATGCTATCTTCTCCGCTATTTATTTTCATACTTACAGCTCTTCAGAGCTTTCCAACTGCAATCTTATCCCCTTCCCGCGGTCTCTATGCACAAGAATTTCTACTTTTTCTCATCCTTTCATCCTTCTGTCCATCTTACCTTATCAATGTAAGAATTCACCCATATCTTCACTCTTTCATCCCCTTCACTGGTAAACTCCGAAAATGTCCTCCTGTTACTATTTTTCCATCTTGCTACGACTTAAACTACTTCAAGAGATGACTATCAAGACACATCCCAAACTAAACTGACCCACTCCTTTTTGAAGTGGCTTACTGTCTGCTTTATAGGAACTGACAGCAAGTGGGGTTTTTGTTACATTCATTTTTCTTGCTCTTGGCAAATCCCTTATGATGTACAAAAAATATATATTTAGCATACACCCATCATTTTATGGTGGAGCCATGAAAAAAAAAAAACGTTAATGAGGATATCCAAGGCGAAAAGGAAATTAAAAAAAAGATTACAGAGTTCATGACTTCAACGGGAGGCTTT
This sequence comes from Chionoecetes opilio, assembly GCA_016584305.1. Lineage (NCBI taxonomy): Eukaryota > Metazoa > Arthropoda > Malacostraca > Decapoda > Majidae > Chionoecetes > Chionoecetes opilio. The sequence continues at coordinate 345,059 of JACEEZ010006057.1, read as the reverse complement.
CGTGTAAACTCTGGCGGAACCTGAACGTCAAAGTACATAAGAACATAAGAACGTCAAAGTACTTGAGATTTTTCAAATAGAAACGAGACTGAGGAAGGACATAAAGCAGGGCTATTTAATTGGCGGCCCTCTGGCCAAATCCGGCCCTTGGATGGATTTTCATTGGCCCTTTGACAGACTCAGACGAATTGAAATGAATTAATGAAAAACAAACCTACCTATATATTTAAGTACTTAGGAAATTTCACATGAATAAATTTTTGTCGCGCCCAACTGTATTGATTAGCTGAATTAAACAAGTGATACAATTTGTTTCGTTCTACGTATGGATGTTTAGAAAAATTGTAAAATAAATGTATGGCCATTCCATCAATTTCAGTTTTATTATCCGGCCCTACTCCTAAACTAATTGAATAGCCCTGAGATATAGGAAAGTAAGGTCAATGTGTTTTTACTGGGTAAAGACACTGAGATCAAGGAAAGTAAGGTCAATGTGTTTTTACTGGGTAAAGACACTGAGATCAAGGAAAGTAAGGTCAATGTGTTTTTACTGGGTAAAGACACTGAGATATAGGAAAGTAAGGTCAATGTGTTTTTACTGGGTAAAGACACTGAGATCAAGGAAAGTAAGGTCAATGTGTTTTTACTGGGTAAAGACACTGAGATCAAGGAAAGTAAGGTCAATGTGTTATTACAGGGTAAAGACACATTAGCAAGAAATCAATAAACGCTCACAAAAAATTTATCAGAATAGATAATTTTTTTATAAATAGTCATAAGAGTCCAAGTTTTATATATATATATATATATATATATATATATATATATATATATATATATATATATATATATATATATATATATATATATTATATATTTATATTTATATATATATATATATATATATATATATATATATATATATATATATATATATATATATATATATATATTTATATTTTATATTTATATTTATATATGTATTATATATATATATATTATATATATTATATATATATATATATATATATATATATATATATATATATATATATATATATATATATATATATATATAATATATCTGAAATAAGAAAATCATAAGAGGTTTTCATTTCTTAGCAAAGCAAAAGACAACTCACAAAATGGTCTCCATAGTTGAAGGTATGAATAGTTGCAAAAGTTACGATATTTGAAAAAGTAGACTTCTGGTTGGGATTATTTTACTCTAGGACCAAAATTTCCTTTACAAAATTGCTAGTATGGTTTCTGTTTACCTTATTGGATTCTGGGAAACTTCCTATGAGCTTACGTCGCAAATCAATACTTTTGGAGATATGGAATATTATTTATAGTTTGAAGAGAGAATAGTTTACTTGCGCCTTAATCTTCTTCTTGTGACCTGTATCCCCTGTTTTTGCATTGCCGCGGACAGTTTTTAATGAGGATTTGGCTTTAGTTAGGAGGTTAAAACGTGTTGCTGGGTTAAATTAGGTTAGGTAAGTGAGTCAAAAGGTGGGATTAAGTTAGTTTTTTTTTACATATCTCCTATACAATCTCTATCCTACTAAAAATATTTTATATCTCCGAAAGTAGTGATTTGCGACGAAAACTAAGAGAGAACATAAGAAGAACATAAGAAAATAAGGAAGCTACAAGAGACCGTGAGACCTACACGAGGTAGTTCCTGTTACTTAACTCTACCTACATCCACCTCTCTTCCCCGTCCATGAATTTATCCAGACTCCTTTTAAAGACCCCAATAGACTCCGCATTGACCATCTGACGACTTAGTCCATTCCAATCATTCACCACCCTATTTGAGAACCAGTTTCTCCCAATTTCCTTTTTTAATCTACGCTTTTCCAGCTTGAATCCGTTACTTCTTGTTCTACCCTGCTTACTAGCCGTGAGAACTTTTCCTACATCGCCTTTATTGTATCCCTTTATCCACTTAAAATTTTCGATCAGATCGCCCATTACTCTACGCCTCTCGAGTGAGTGTAAATTTAATAGTTTCAATCTCTTCTCATAACTAAAGTTACGTATCCCATGAATCATTTTGGTCATCCTTCTCTGTACTGATTCTAACAAGGCAATATCCATCCTGTAATACGAAGACCAAAACTGAACCGCATAGTCTAGGTGAGGTCTGACTAGAGCCAAATAAAGCTTTAGAATAACTTCAGCACTTCTACTTTTAACACTCCTGGTAATAAATCCCAACACCCTGTTGGCTCGATTTCTAGCCTCAATACATTGATTCCTAGGAATGAGATCTGAGCTTACCCGCACTCCCAGATCTTTCTCACCCTCTGATCTTTTTCAGGGATACATTGCGTATGGTGTACCTATTACCAGGATTTTTCCTACCAACATTCATTACGCTACACTTGTCAATATTAAGTTCCATCTGCCATCTATCTGTCCACTCATTTAATTTATCTAAGTCTCCCTGCAATATGTTTACATCAGACTGTGATCCAATAATCCTACCTACCTTAGTATCATCCGCAAACTTGCTGATATCACTACTAATCCCACTATCCAAGTCGTTGATGTAAATCAAAAATATTAATGGACCCAAAACAGACCCTTGTGGAACTCCACTTGTCACCTGTCCCCATTCAGATTTAGAACCATTAATTGTAACCCTTTGTTGCCTATTACTTAGCCAAGATCTAATCCAACGAAGAACCTTCCTATCTATTCCATGAGCCTTAACCTTATTTAAGAGTCTACCATGTGGCACCTTGTCGAATGCCTTACTAAAGTCCAAGTATACCATATCATAATCCTCATCATTATCTGCTGTTTCATAAACTTTCTTAAAAACTCAATAAATTAGTGAGACATGATTTACCTTTGGTGAACCCATGTTGTGAATCATTTACCAAACTATGCTTTTCAAGATGCTCTCTAATGTTTTTTGCAATAACAGATTTCAATAATTTACCTACCACTGATGTCAGGCTAACGGGTCGATAATTTGAAATTAATCCTCTATTTCCCCTCTTAAATATGGGAACTACATACATCTCCCTTCCTTCACATTAACGGCACTTCCCCTGTATCAATCGATTTCCTAAAAATATGCACTAACGCCTCACGAACAACCTCTTTGCATTCTTTTAATACTCTGGGATACACTTCATCTGGTCCTGGTGACTTGAAATTCTTCATTCCGTCTATATCTTCTTCTACCATTTCCCTAGTTATCACAATATCTTTCTCATCGAGTTTCTCATCATCCTCTACTCTGAACATCTGTTCACTATCAGGTACCTTTTGTTTATCCTCCTGAGTAAAATCACTTAAGAAATAATCATTTAAAATTTCACACATATCTCTGCCGTGCTTACAATGCCCTGCTCTCCAATCTATCCTGCTCATTTGAGAGCAATGGATTCTGAGAAAGTTTCTCAGAATCCATTAAGGTAAACAGAAACCCCTTAGGGTTTAATACGGTTTTTCAGATCCCTTCTTTGCTGACTCTGAGAAAGATCTTCCTTCTCACCTTTCTTCTCCTCTATCCTGGTCGGAGTATGGCGCTGCTTGGTCCTTACACTAGGAGTCACACGACGAGCTCCCTGCTCCTTCGTCCTGGTCGGTGTGGCTCCCCCATCACCACCAGTCATCACACGACTCTTTGTTCCACTGCTGCGAGCAGTGCAGTCACCACCGCTCGAACCACCAACAGCCGAAGCCGATGTAGCCACTATCGACACCTCACCAGTAGCACGACCACTTGCGGCACAGGCAGACGACCACTGCCACTCGAGCCACCAATGATCGAGTCTTCCGCAGCCGAAGCAGCCACAGCCGAAGCCTCACGACCACTTGCGGCACGACCAGACGAACCAGAGAACCGAACGAGCAGTTGTCGAATCACCAATGGACTTGATTAGTGGGATATTGTCTCGTTTTCTCCTCAATGATGAGCTTGGTATAAATAAAGAAGGCAATGTTGCCATCTAGCTTGGCCTGTTTTAACAGGGGAAGTTGGCTTGTCTTGATAGCTTGTAAAGCTGCACACATATCTTCATTAATGTATATTGATGTGCCTTACAACTTCCTTGCATTCTTTAAGACTGCTTCACCACCACAGAATCGTTCCAACCTCACAACGATCTGACGACGACGTTGGGAACAAGCTGTTCAACTCTGCGAGCTCGTTCCAAGTCCATGGCTGGTAATTGTAGTGTGTTTTTCGCCAAGTCTGACACTACAACAGCTGTTTGTTTCCACGTTGCTCCACCAGGTAGCTCTTAAATACCGTTGATCCGTAGACTGTTACGTCGGCTGTAGTCTTCCTGGTAGTTAAACCTTTCTTCAAATATAGAGAATTGGGTCTTGAATGTTTCTGCTGTCTTGTTACATTCGTGATTTTCGTGATTGTCTGTCTTCAGATCCTAAATCATTTGTTTCATTTCAGCCCCTTCAGCCTGAGTGAGCTCCCGGCTTCTTGTTAGATCACTTACTGAGGTTTCCAGTGATGTTATTCGGAGCTTGAACGGATCTGATATTATGTCCATGGCACTGCGGTATACATACCCTTTCTTAATAATCCAGAAGAGCTTTGAAAGTGCTGGGCTCCATAGCTATCTTATAGAACCGGGGTATCAGACAGATCAGAGCGGCACGTCCACACCCTGTCAAGGTCTGGGTGTGTGTGTTGTGTGTGTGTGTGTGTCATTCATCCATGGTATATATGTATATATATATATATATATATATATATATATATATATATATATATATATATATATATATATAATATATATATATATATAATAGAAACTGATACGAATGCATTTTGTGAATGAAGAATAAGTATAGACACAAAGCTTTGAATTCGAATCGTTTGTGGAGGTACACGTTTAGCTTCTACTTTAACATTTAACATTTAACGCAAAACTGACTTGTGAAATATGGAATCTAAAAATAAACAGAGAATAGTGTTCAAGTAGAGCAAAAATACAAATAATGAAACATTGTCGTAGCAGTAGTAATGGTAGAGGTCATCGTCGCCGTTGTAATAAAAGTTATATTATTATTATTATTATTATTATTATTAGTAGTAGTAGTAGTAGTAGTAGTAGTAGTAGTAGTAGTAATAATAGTAATAGTAGTAGTAGTAGTAGTAGTAGTAGTAGTAGTAGTAGTAGTAGTAGTAGTAGTAGTAGTAATAGTAATAGTAATAGTAGTAGTAGTAGTAGTAGTGATTGTAGTAGTATAGTAGTAGTAATAGTAGTAAGAGAAGCAATACTGAAGGTGGTGGTTGTTTAGTAATAGAAATACGGCTGCGTATGACTACAATCAGAAATTCCAGTGATGCATCTGTCTGCTGCTGAGAGTCACGGGAGACATTGGGTGATGCGGTGCTGATATATGTGTTTTGACAGCGTGCGGACCTCCCTCGCTCACACACACACACACACACACACACAAAGCAGCAGTATGTGTACAGTATACTCGTCTCAAACATATAAACTAAATCGGGGAAGGTAGGAATGGTAAGATATGGACGAACAGAAATACCAATAACTAGACAACCGACCGTCTCTCTCTCTCTCTCTCTCTCTCTCTCTCTCTCTCTCTCTCTCTCTCTCTCTCTCTCTCTCTCTCTCTCTCTCTCTCTCTCTCTCTCTCTCTCTCTCTCTCTCTCTCATTTAGTTACATAATCACGCACATGCGCAAAATCAGACAACTACCCCCCCCACACTCACTCACTCACTCACTCACTCACTCACTCACTCACTCACTCACTCACTCACTCACTCACTCACTCACTCACTCACTCACTCACTCACTCACTCACTCACTCACTCACTCACTCACTCACTCACTCTCACACACACACACACACACACCGTCCGTACCGTACCGTCTGGACGGCTCAGTTGGTTAGGGCGCCCGGCACCATTCTGTGGTCCGGCGTTCGATCCCCGAACCCGCTCATAGCCGGGGATTTTTCCACCTGAGAAATTTGGGCTGTTACTGTTCCCCTTGAGCAAGGGGATGGGTGTGTGTGTGTGTGAGGTCCCAGCATTACCCAAAGATCGGTAATAATGAGCTCCAAGCTCGCACCGGGAGGGTGAAACTGGCGATCGCGAGTCCGGCTCGCGTGGACAAGACCATGGATGAATGACACACACAGCTTGCGTGGCACGCGGCCCAGGGCGCGGTGCGTCATTCTATGGTCCATCATTCTCTGGTGTTCAATTCCCGCTCACTCAAGTGGATTTTTCACCTACAAATGCAGGCAGTTACTTTCCCTCTTAAGCAGGGGGATGGGGTGTGCGTAGAGTGTGAGGTCCCAGCTTTAACCAAAGATCGGTCAATATGAGTTCTAAGCTCTTTCCGGGTGGGTAACAGCTGGAGATGCCGTGTCCAGCGCGTGATCAGGCCGTGGGTGAATGATACACACACCCACACCGTATATCATGAGCTCTAAGCTCTTTCCAGCAGGGTAATAGATGGCGATCCTAAACCCAACGGATCATGTCCGTGAGTGTGGGGGGACGGCAAACAAACAAACACACACCGTCCCGATGGTCCAGTGGATAGCGCGCTGGCCTTCCATTCTGTGGTAGCCGGTTCGAATCCTCACTGTTCACGGGGATTTATCACTGACAAATTTGGGGCGCTTACTGTCTCCCTTGAACAAGGGGATGGGTGTGTGCAGTGTGTGAGGTCCCAGCATTACCCTAAGATCGGTAATAAAGAGCTCCAAGCTCGCACCGAGAGGGCGATCGCGAGTCCGACTCGCGTGTACAAGACCATGGGTAAATGACATACAGATATGCGTAGTCTAGTGGCTTAAGATACTCTCTGGCCATTCTGTGGTCGGGCGTTTGATCCCCGTTCGCTCTCGGGTGTTTTTCACTGACAAATGTGGGCCGTTACTGTCCCCCTTGAACAAGGGGATGGCGGGGGTGTTGTGTGTGAGGTCCTACCATCACCCAAAGATCGGTCACTACGAGCCCCATGATCTTTCCGGGAGGGTGAAACTGGCGATCGCGAGTCCAACTATCGTGGGCAAGACCGTAGGTGAATTACACACACACACAATGTTGATTCACTAGACGTTGTGTTTGTTTGTAAATCATTATGCTTGCCTTCCTTCTTTAACATTTCTATTCACGATTCCATGAAAACTGAAATTAGGATTAGCTTACATAAACCTTTTCTCGGATGTTCATTTGTGTACAACTGAAAATTGTTTTTTTTTTCTAGTTCGTTGTATACAGACGGCTTAGTGCGTCATCTTGATGTGAAAATATAGTTTCCACTATTATGAAGCGTCAAGATTTACAGCGTAATAAAGAGAAAAAGATTTCTTTAATATCACAGTTCACCGAAATGTATAGTTTCCTTTTGGAGAAGTTCTTTCTCACTGGTCTTTGACAGGCTTCTTCTGGGATGCCGGCCTGGAGATGCCTAGCTGAGGGAAGCACGCACGGGGGGCATGAACAATGGAGGCGTGTGGGCGTGACTGGCTTACCGATGAGATTGGACACCGCCAGATAATCAGATCGTAATAACCGGCCATAGCAGAAACTTGTTGCTCTATTCTCCCTTTTCTTGAGGCAGGGTGGGTGGGTGGGCGAGGGCGGGGGGTGCGGGACAGGAGCGGACTGGGGATGGCGTGGCGGTGTGCGCGGCGGTGAGGCTGCTGCTATATAAAAGGTGCCGCGGGACGTCCAGGCTGAGTCGAGTCGTGTTCAGGTAACCACGGTGGGAAGGAGGAGCGAGAGTGCGATAAGGAAACAGAGGAAGGGATACAGAAACAGGGGGAAGTGAAAGAGAAGGAGCAGGTGGACTGAGGCATCTTGTACTCTCTTCCTTCATCGAGCACCTCTGCAAGTTCGTTTTGTGAGTCGTTATCAACATATATACTATACAGAAGATTATAAGCCTACGTGTGAGTTTGGGTGTCGTGCATCAGAGAAAAGATTCATCGTGAACTCGGTAGTAACAACAGTTTGCTTATGGGTGGCAACAGACACTCTTGGGAGGGTCGCAAAAACTAAAAATGCCACCGAACTTGTGAACTCGAGGGCGGAAGTCTTCTTTTTTATTTTTTTTATTTTTATGCGTGTGTGTGTGTGTGTGTGTGTGTTGTGTGTGTCGTGTGTGGTGTGTGTGTGTGTGTGTGTGTGTGTGTGTGTGTGTGTGTGTGTGTGTGTGTGTGTGTTGTGTGTGTGTGCGTGTGTGTGTGGTGTTGTGTGTGTGTGTGTGTGTGTGTGTGTGTGTTGTGTGTGTCTTGGTGGTGTGTGTGTGTGTGTGTGTGTGTGTGTGTTGTGTGTGTGTGTGTGTTGTGTGTTGTGTGTTTGTGTGTGTGTGTGTGTGTGTGTGTGTGTGTGTGTGTGTGTGTGTGTGTGTGTGTGTGTGTGTGTGTGTGTTGTGTGTGTGTGTGTGTGTGTGTGTGTGTGTGTGTGTGTGTGTGTGTGTAGTGTGTGTGTGTGTGTGTGTGTGTGTGTGTGTGTGTGTGTTGTGTGTGTGTGTGTGTGTGTGTGTGTGTGTGTGTGTGTGTGTAGTGTGTTGTGTGTGTGTGTGTGTGTGTGTGTGTTGTGTGTGTGTGTGTGTGTGTGCTGTGTGTGTGTGTGTGTGTGTAGATTACTTGTACATACAGGAAAGAGCTATGCTCGTACTGTCCCGTCTCCAAATCTACTATTATCCGTTTGCCTTTGAAGTCCTGAATACTTCTTGCATTAATCACTTTTGCATCAAGGTTGTTCCAGGCTTCTATACTTCTATACAGGAAGCTGTATTTTTTTTATATCCCTCTTGCATGTTGTCCTTGTGTGTGTGTGTGTGTGTGTGTGTGTGTGTGTGTGTGTGTGTGTGTGTGTGTGTGTGTGTGTGTGTGTGTGGTGTGTGTGTGTGTGTGTGCGTGTGTGTGCGGGTGCCATACGCTGTCGTCTCTTTTGATGAGGATATTCATTTATTTTTCATAACTCTTTTACAACTCTTATAAAGGCTGTTTCGACAAGTCATGTTCCTGTCTATCATTTCGTCGTGCAGATAATTGGCCGTCACTCGCACTGGACGAGTAAACTTGCACAAAAAAGGGTGGGAAAGAGAAAATAACACGCAACATGAAATCGCTTGAAATCGTATAAAGAACTTGGGATAAATCTGTTGTAGAGGATTTACCGCAAAAAAATAGATTACTAGGCCGGATTCGTGACGCCTACCACGGAATGTATATAATGTCATCACTTTTATTTAGCGACGAATACAAATGATCCCTGTGCTCAATAGGCCAACATGCTGTACACAAATGCGTGTTTGCCAATGTCAATCAATCAATCAATCATTGGGGGCATAGGGAATGGCGTATATATAACGAGCTACTCCGTTCACCACGCGTAGTTTCCAATTCAAGTATTTATACAAGCATATTATCATATAGTAAACATCAATCTCTTGGGGGCACACGCCGGTCGCGTCGCGCCCCCCTAGACGCCTCCCGTCCCACGCCGGATTGCCTCTTTTCCATACAACACCCGAAGGAAATCGCTTCCCCGGGTAGCCGTCCCCCCCCCTGCTCACATCCCGATAGGAAGTGTTTGGCGGCATGCAGCCCAAGGGGGGTATGCAGGTAATAGGCCTCGATTCAGTCTCACGGTGCAATCGCTGATTTGACACGTAATCATCCCACGAAAACCCCATGATTCTGCGAAGACACTTATTACCAAAGGCATTGATTCGTCTCTTCAAGTCACTATTTAGTGCCCCATGTCTTTCACACCATAGAGTAAGACAGGATCACAAGCGACTTGAAGATCCGGATTTTTGGTCCTCCTGCACAAGTACCGACAAACCCCAAAATACCCCCCGCTGAGCGAGTCCATAACACCGGGGCTATGCCAATTCCGTCGTAAATTTTCTTGACGTGACCCCCCCGTCATTATGGACTGCGCTACCAAGGTATGTAAACTTTCCAAGATCTCAATGTCCCCCGCCACACGCATGAACAGACGTACTGCTTCATCTAGAAAGTCTCCAAATACCTGGACCTTGCCCTTGAGCCAGAGACCTCAATCCCAAAGGCTTTGCCTCCTCGTCCCAGCGCCTCCAGAGCCATCACCAGGACCTCCAGCGACTCAGCAAAGATTACTGCATCATCGGCAAAAACAAGATCAGTGATTTTGGTGTTGCCGACGGATGCTCCACAATCACTTTGATCTACAACCTTGTCCAATACCCAGTCCATACAAGCGTTGAAAAGTGATGGGCAAGGACGCACCCTTGCCTCACTCCTGTATTCCGGGAAAGAACTGGATACACCTGCCCCACACTTCCCCAGCCTCTCAGTCCCAAATACGACCAGTTATCAAACCAATAGTCCGTTGCAGGAATCCCTCGAAGTCGCAGAAGATCCCAGAGTGACTCACGTGCATTGATTAAAACGCCTTCTTGAGATCAACATAGGCTGCAAGCATCCCTGTCCGAACTCACGTCGGCGTTCCACCGGGACACGAAGCGCTGGGATACGGCCCCGTTGTTACTACCAGGCGTGAAACCCAGACTGCTGAGGTCTCTGATGCTTCACCAGATGACTGCGAATTCGTGTCAGCAATAGATGGGCAAGCACCTTGCCTGGTACGCTGAGCAGTGTAATACCGCGGTAATTGTTGCAGTCCTGAGGGTCCCCTTTCCTTTCCAGATGGGGACGACCACCCCCTTTTCCTGTCAGGGGGAAATGGTACCTGATTGCCACACGGCAGTCAGGACAGCATGCAATCCGCGGATCATGGCCTCACCCCCAGCTTTGAGGAGCTCCGCCTGATATTACAAACAACCAGCTGCCTTTCCACCTTCACTTTGCTACAGCCTCTCTGACTTCGTCAAGAGAGGGTGCGGTTTCGTCAATGGGAGATCGGGATCCACCGCCTGTAACCCAGTGGTGTGAAGCTGCTCAGTTGGAGGGTCCCCGTGAACAACTGCCCAAAGTACTCAGCCCAAAGAGCCATCTGCCCATCCTGTCCGACACGAGGCGCCCCTCTGCTGTTCGAATAGCACTCGCCCGAGAAGAGACTTGGAACGGAGCTTCTTCAGGGCTCGGTAGCGGTCGGAGTCATTTAGCGTTCAAATGACCCTCGACATCCTCAGCGAGACTCCTGACATACCTCTCCTTGTTCTCTCCTCAGGAGGTTCTAGTCCGGCGTGACGAGCCCTGTGCTGGTCCCGGTTCCCACCAGCCTGGCAGCCGACTCTCCTCGATTTTCCCCCAGAGTCTCCGTCGAGACAAAAACCACGCCCTTGACCTCGGGCGCTCCCCAATACACTCCTTGGCAGCCTGTAGAGTTTCACGTTTGAAGGTATCCCACAGGGTTCTATAGGATCCCCGAGAGCACCGAGCACTCAAACCGATTTGAGACTGCCAACCGCATACTCATGAGCCCCAGTCAAGTCGTTCAGTTTCTCAAGATGAAACACAGTATGGTTACTCTTGAGATTCTTCTGGAAATTGACATGAAGCTTAAGTGTAGCAACAACAAGTCTGTGATCTGTTCCAAGACTCAGCACCCGGTAAACCCTGCAGTTCTGGAGGAAACCTCCAACGAGTACTAACGAGGAAAGTGGTCGATCTCCTTAGCTACCCCTCCGGCATTACTATACCATGTCCAGCGGTGCAGCTCTGGTCTCTGATAACCAAGAACCTGCAATGCTCAACCTTCTGGACCCCTTTCAAAGTTTCAGAAGCAAGAGCTGTTGGTGTTTCTGGTACCGGAGCCATGGGGACCAACACACAACTCGTAAACCATCTCTCACGTGCCAGTAGTAGCATTGAAGTCGCCCAAGACATGAGTGTGTCCCGAGGAGGACACTGGTCCCAATACAGAGTCGAGTTTGGCGTAGAATATCTCCTTCTCTTCAGTTTTACGCATCTCGGTAGGAGCGTACACTGCAACAGAGACATGAAACCCAGAGTGTTTTTTCATCCTCACCCGCATTATACGCTCATCAACCGGAGTAACCTCAACAACTGATGGCTGCAGTTTGCTGGGGGATGCCTATAGCTACTCCCCGTACACGGTGACCTTGCTCATGCCGGACCAGTAGTAGTGTAACCCCCACTGCTAGTCTCGCCCACTGCCAGCCTCCTCGTCTCAGAGAGTCCCCTATATCCACCCCCCAGCCTACTGAGCTCGCCCGATAGGAGAGGTAGTCGATGATCGTCTGAGAGGCTCAGAACGTTCCACGAGCCCACACGAAGAACCCTCCGCAGGTTGATCCCAGGAGTGATTCGACGGGCAGGCGCCGCCTCTGCACCGCCCCGGCCACCCCCATAAGAAAAAGTTGGGCTAGGGGGCCCTACCACTTGATTTAGAGTGCGGGATTCCCGAGGGCTTTGCCCCGCACTCGTCATAGGCAGACCCCTCCCCTGCGTCAGCATAGGAGGGGTTTGCATGGTCGGGCCCCCCGGCAAAACCGGGTCGGGGGCGCGATTACCGCGCCCCCGGCCTCTACCTCTTATTATGTTTGTGGCTAGTTCAGTTTTTACAGGGAAGGGTTGCAAACCCCCCCCCCCCCCAACCAATCTATGTCAGGGATTGGCCTTACTGCTCACCGTGGCCAGGGACGCAGAACCCACTGTAGGGATTAACCCCAGGCTGCCCACTATTTAACCCATAGCAGGCTGCCCACTATTTAACCACTTGCCAATGTGGAAACCCTCTAATTTATTTTTCACTGCATAACAAAGTGGACATTGGGGTTAAGATTTATTGTATCAACCTGCCATATCTCGTTTACTACCTTATGAAGGAGTAATCTTTTGTCATATAAATCTTCAACTATCTTTTAAACCTCTTGGCAAACTGTTACTTTGGTAAAAATCAAGGACAAACCTTATCTTATATATAAAAAAATATAACACTGCCGCCGCCATTCACGCAGCCCAGCAACGCGCGGCAACGCGCCTTTCCCAAACCCGCGGCGCCAGCCACGGCATGCTCAGGGCTCACTTTCCCCCCATCAGGTTAGGTTAGGTCATGGTTGGGTTAGTTTAGTTTTATTCGTGAAAAAAAAAATTCTAGTAGATTTTAATGTGTTTAAAAACAATCTGAAGGGTTTTTTTTCTTCTTGGAAATCACTTGGTTTTTTTCCTGAGGTGAGGTCATGGGGGTAAAAAAAAATATTGATTGCCAAGAAAAACAAACAGCAGATTCTTTCAAAACACAAAAATCTATAAGAAAAATATAGTATCATCTGAAAAAGGAGAAGGTTGATGAAATTAACCTTTACCGACCTTGGGTTTATTTAGGGCAACTGAGCCATGCATCACGCCTCGCAGGGCCGAACAGAGAAAGTGTGAGCGACCAAGAGAATAGGATTTGAGCCACGCGTTGTCGTTGTCTTCAAGGCCCACGACACTCCAGCGGGGAAATCGAACATTTTATCTTTCTGTCGTCATATCCTCATGCTACTGTATCATCTCCACTCTTCTTTATCTTATAATCATTGTTATTGTTATTATCGTAATTGTTAACATTATCATTAGTATTATTATCATTAGTAGTAGTAGTATCATTATTATTATAATCATTATTATTATTACTAGCGGTTGTTACCCGTAATTAGCATGATCCTCTGAAAGATAATCCGAATGACTTTGTACACGTAACACCGTGCTTATGATATCTCTCTCTCTCTCTCTCTCTCTCTCTCTCTCTCTCTCTCTCTCTCTCTCTCTCTCTCTCTCTCTCTCTCTCTCTCTCTCTCTCTCTTACATCTCCCTTGAGAGACAGATTGAAGAGAAATTGACTCCTGTGCTAGGTAAGCACAAGTGTTTGTGGGCCCTTCGGACCCATGTATTGATGTTTATAGTAGTAGTATATATTAGACAACAATGTGAGTGCAAACTCCCAGGTCAAAGTGTCTCGGGGTAGATCACGTTCCGTGTGATTCCACGGGGCGCCAACACTTCGACGGCATCAGAACAGCCAACCCTTGACAGGCTGATGTAGAGTTGGCCGTGCGTGGAGTATATTAGAATCTCGACCTCAAGCACACACACACACACACTAACACACACGCACACACGCACACACGCACACACACGCACACACACACGCACACACACGCACGCACACTCACATGCACACACACACATGCACACACACACACACGCACACACACATGCATGCATGCACACACACACACACACATACACACTCACACACGCAGACAAACGGACACACACACATGCACGCACGTACGCACACACACACACACACACACACACACACACACACACACACACACACACACACACACACACACACACACACACACACACACACTCTCTCTCTCTCTCAGCAGTGAATGGGTACCGGGTGTTAGCCGGGGTTTGTGACCTGCTCTCCGGGGTGCTGGCTTCGGCCAAAACTAAGCACTAAGGATGAATGATAAAAATGTTGATATGGAGACGGGGCCATACGAGCGTTGCTCAGGCCCTGTAAAATACAACTAGAAGAATACAACTAGATGAATACACACAAACGGTCCATGAGTCTACGGAGTACGTGAACTATGGTAAGACGTTACCGCAGAGTTTTTTCCTGTAATTTAATACTCTTAAAAGCGTTTTTAGCCAAAAAAAAAACTTCAAAATGATTCAATCGATATGGGCCCAAGCCGCCTACCACCTACGATTTATTTGCGATTTTTTGAGCCTACCCTCCTCATCAAAATTGAATTTACAGTTTCGGCGACACAAAACAGACAGACAGACAGACAGATAGAAAGACAGACAGACAGACAGACAGACAGACAGACAGACAGACAGACAGATAGAAAGACAGACAGACAGACAGACAGACAGACAGACAGACAGACAGACAGACAGACAGACACACGGCTACTCCTATAGTATATTAGAAGCCCCAGGTTGTGAAAAAATAAAAATTCAACAATTGAAGAAATGGAATAAACCTGGCTGAATATAGTTTAAAACTATTCCAGGGCTGACCTTAACCTTGCCTGAAAGTTTGGTTGAAATTAGGACAGAAATGGTGGACCCTAGCTGGACAGACGGATATTCCGTCAACCCTTGGATTAACTCTGCTTGTTCTCATGCTGTCGGGGATAGAGAGGTGGCTCACAAACGGTACCG
>JACEEZ010006057.1:294926-322426 GCA_016584305.1 Chionoecetes opilio | reverse complement strand
GGTCGTTTATTGCAGGTTTCATTTCATACATATCATGCACACTCATAGTCGGGTTGATATCATATCCAACATTACATGTAGATGTACCAGAAGACAAAAATAGTCCCAAGTACATTCCCTAACAACAATGACAATATCCGTAACATCAGCCCGGGTGTATCCATTTACAATCGTCCCTACACGTGTATTTATCACAACAATAGACTTGACAACAAAAGAAAAGGGATTATCAATCATGCCAGACCTTTCCTGCTATAACTTGTGAAAAAAATTGTTGCTTAAACTGTAAAAGGTCTAATAAACTTGGATAGATACATAGCTTAAAAGATAAGCTTAAATCATGAGGACTTAAGAGGTTTGAATATTGTTCGGCATCTACAGCACCACAGGAGCACAGATGGTAACACTATAAGGGTTGGCACGAATGTGTGAGAGAGAGTTTGCTCTCATCTTATCTCTACACAATATACTGCTGAAAATTTCCTCAGATTATTGTGTTTCAGAATATACACCTTCATTGTGCAGTCGGTATGTAGTTATCGTGTTCACGGCTCACAATACAATTTTGGAACACGCTGCACATTCCCTCACGGTTGGTAAATGAACAACAGTGATAACCAGAGTAAGGAGAACCGTAATATCACGCATGGGTGAGGTGGTGCAATATCCAGGCGCTCGATATAAAGGCTCAGAAGTCAAGGAAACTGAGCTTGTGCGCCGCTGCAAAGTGCTATTCAGATGCAGCATTTTGTACATCTTAAAACTCATATGAACGCCAATTTTATATATGGATATATAAACTAATTCGCAGTCAGCATAGTTAAAAGAACCAGATACCTGTAAATAAATTCTGAGACAACCTGTAAAACAAACATTATTTCTTTCGTCTTATTTCTTTTGGATAGCAGCATATTAAAAGGCAGACCAAAAATATATATTGATAAATACTTCAATAATAGATTATCTTATAATATCAATTCTCCGATACCTTGGTGGATTTACACTTGCATCAACGGGACAAAAAAAATCAGACATAATTCCTTATAGGCACGTGCTTCCCACCCTTGCTCAGCCAGCCCTCACCTGACTGGGAAGCACCGCCGCCGCCTCCTTCAGAGTGAAAAAGGTACATTGCAACATATTCCTACGTATTCCTTCTCCTTGTTCAGGTTCTTCTTGTTCAGGTTCATTGGCTCTCGATGAAGTTCATGACGTGATTTACATCGTGAACGACATTAGCCGCTACAACATCGATAATTTGTTCTGCAGCGCAATCACTCACAGTTATCGGTGAATATATCAACGAATTACCTCATTGACTCATGAATTAATAAAAGGAACAATCTCGCTACCGTAGATAACAGTAAAGTCGCCACCTGCAATCATGTCGCCAGGCGCCATATATTACGAATTATAGCATTACTACTGATTTGTATGTGCCACTGAAGATGATACACAGTAGTTTATATCATGACTGTATAATCTACTCTGTTTCAGCGTTGTTTTATGCTTTGTATCTGCGAGTATATACGGTTTCAAATTTCACTACGTGGTTTTTTTCGGGCAACGACGACAGCGGTACGACACTCAGTAAATAAACACTAGATGGCAACTTTATTGTTGGTAGCCACTTTGTAGATATTTTTGTCATTTGTTCATTTATAGCCATACTATGAAACAGATGAAGACACAAAATGACACAGACTCTCCAGATAGCCCCTTCTAACTTTCCTGAAATCATGGATGTAGAAATGTAAGTATTAACGCCACCACACGTCTGTAAACAGAAAAAAAAGTTGTCCTGGCGATTTTACTGTTATCTACGGTAGCATAGCAGATATTTTTTATGGCAACATCTCCCTCCTGACTTGCTGGATCGATTCTATAGATTTTTGTGAATTCCCATGGATCCAGAATGTCGTGTTGAGCAGCAGGCAACACAATGTGCAACGCGTTCACCGACAGATTTTTGCCTCAAATACGCATACATTTTGCACGGGGACATGACCAACAAAATGGTGGAAGCGTAAAATCGCCTCTATATAAAATGGACAAACCTACGTACCTTTCGTGAAACACATTTAAGAATGGTTTGAAGGAGATTTATTTACTTTCATGAATTCATGCATGTCTAGTGCTCGAATATTCCTTTTGATGAAACAGTAATGTATGCATGATGAGGATGAACAAACTTAGATCTTTTAAACACATAGTACTAATTTGGAGTAAAATTGTAAGCCATCAATGTCACATCTTGAATATGACTGTAAAATCGATCTTTTGGTGTAACACATTAACTAGGAACTGAAGTTACTAAATATAATCAACGAAATACTTAAAGGAAAAAATATCTCACGGACACTTCCATGACCGTTCGTCTGCCTTGTACAACCACTGCTGCTGTACACTATATTACAGAGAGTTGGAGAGCAGCGAGCACAACACGTATGGTGCTACAGGTCAATGTCTGGAGAAAGCCCAAAACCTCCCCCAGGCACCACCACCTTCATCACCGCGCCATCATATCCTTATTCAGTCCCATAGACACAGTTATGTAAGCGAAGAAAGTTAAGAAAGAACAAGCCACACACTATAAAGAGCCCCATAATTCTTCGTTCCATTCACACACTCTCTCAACCCCGTCACGTTCTCGCATATAACCGAAAGTGAGTCCATCCCCACCAACATCATCCAAACTTACGACTGTCATAACCCAGCACTCACTATGAACGTAACTTTCAATTACTTAGCCTAATAGATACCTAGCACACATGACTACCCATCCGTTCACCCCCAAGCAGCAGCAGCATCGTATCTCCCAATCCCCTCATCATAGCAGGCACCAGCAGACGCACCATTCCTCCTTCCCTTACATCACGCAGACGTGTTCATCCCACATACAAAGGCGCTGGCAGCCCTGGAAAGAGTGGCGTGACAACGGTCGCTAACGCATTCAATATCTCACCGCGAAACAATGCGGCCTCGGGAATGCATGGCCCTATAGCGTTCCACTGGTGCGCCATCTCGCCTGATAACCCACCTCACGACCTCCCCACACACGAAAAGAATGCCTCCTCCTGCGCCACCATTCTCCCCTGTCCCTCCCGCTGCCCACACAACACCATGCTCATCCATTCCACAAAACCCGCCTGCAAACCCTCACTCTACCCATCTGTACCTCCACCACTGGCCGCCTCATAGCCTGCCCATCCAGCAAAAATTACCTCCTACCCCCCCCCCCCCCACCTTTTATCCCTGATACACACATAAAAAATAGTAGGTTCCACCCCTCGCTTATTTCTTTCTAAATCCTTGATATGGTGGAAAATCGCTTCGTTGAAAATTTACGACTGGAAAAGTAAGATGTGTATCGAATGATGTCTATCTCACGAATTTAAGATATGGAAAAAAGTTAAACAATCATTTGTCCATTATCGGCAGCTTTCTCATCTGGTCGGAGTGCGAAGTAACGATCGGAAAGGACCCGGCTGAGATGGGGGCAGGGAGGCCAAAGGCGGAACTTAATGAGGTGATACCTGGCGATGGGAGATCTGGGAACCATTTTCTGTTTAGGATTTATTGTTTCAGTAATTTCTCGACGCAGAACGATCACTTGAAAATGGAATTGAAGATTAAGGATTCTTCATAATGCTTATATCAGCAGGCTTTCTCGCAGAGGTGCCCTAAAGGCGACACTGCCATGTTCTAGTGTGGAAAGAGTAGCACCATGCAGCGGCCACTCGCTGAGGTTCTGTTTCACACAATAGCGTCTAAAAAAATAATAACACGAAAAAAAAACGTAAAAGTTAACCCTCGCGTACAAGAGCGGACCTTAAAGGATACATCACTATAGTTTGCTTCAGGAAAATGGGAATAGATAGGTAGGGTGGACGAAGAAAAACAAAGGGATGGGAGACGCATACAGGTCCTTGCCTGGAGGTTTACACTTTTTACCCCGCACGCTACAATCCCCTTATCTTACCTCAGGATCTTCTGAAAATCGATGGAGAGTTTTGAATTCGCCTCGCGTTGCTTACAGTGAATACAACATTCTGAATGTAGAACATCTGGTGTAGGACAAGCCAGTCCTCGTGCCGCACGCCAGCAGCACGAACACTCTTTTCACTTAAGCTTCTCTCTGACGGGCTCAAGCTAGCCCATTACCATTATCATTACTATTATCATTATTATTAGCAACTAGCTGCAAAGCCGCCCTCCGGGCGGACTTTTTGGCTAGTTCCTGCGGAGGGCTATTGGTGGGCCTTCGGCCCACCACCTGTGTTTGGTGGGCCTTCCCACCAAACATGGACTCTCCAGATAGCCCCTTCTAACTTTCCTGAAATTATGGATGTAGAAATGTATGTATTCCCCCCACCCATTCACTCACCCATTACCCATCACCCCCCACCCATTCACTCATCCATTACCCATCACCCCCCACCCATTCACTCACCCATTACCCATCACCCCCCACCCATTCACTCACCCATTACCCATCACCCCCCACCCATTCACTCACCCATTACCCATCACCACACATCCATTCACTCACCCATTACCCATCACCCCCCACCCATTCACTCACCCATTACCCATCACCCCCCACCCATTCACTCACCCATTACCCATCACCCACCCATTCACTCACCCATTACCCATCACCCCCCACCTATTCCCTCACCCATCACCCATCACCCCCAACCCATCACCCCCCACCCATTCACTCAACCATCACCCCACACCCATTACCCATCACCCCACCCATTCACTCACCCATTACCCATCACTCTACATCAAGGCTTCCTCAATTCTCGCAACCCACTTTTGTTTTCACAATTCTCGCTAATAGGCTGCTAAAAAAAAAAAAAAAAAAAAGTGATCGGATCATCTCATAAGTGGGCTTATGACCTTCCCCTGGTCAACCTGATTCCAAAAATGTACCATATGAGGTGTTTGCGCCACGGGGGGCGGAACCTATACCACACACACACACAGACAGACAGACAGACAGACAGACACACTTTCGCTTATATTATTATAGATATCTTTGTTATTACTATTATTAATATTTCATTTATTATTATCATTATGAATGTCTTAAGAATTATTATCATGATTATTATAATTAAAGCTATTATTATAATTATTATCATCATTTTCATTAATATTACTATCATAATCATTACCATTTGTATCATCATTGTCACTTAAAAACGATCATATTTTGAATGATCAAATACTCTGTCAACTGTATATTGAGCCTTAAGCATAAGAAAATAGGTTTCATGATACATTTTATCTTCTAGGAATATATTAGCCGCCTGTATGCAGTAATGGTGCATTAAATGCTTTGATGGAAGATCGCAGTTGTAATGTTTGTTTTCCAAGATAAGCCCTGTCTAACAACAGATAGATACAAGTCCACATATAGATAGATACAAGTCCACATACAGATAGATACAAGTCCACATATAGATAGATACCAGTCCACATACAGATAGATACAAGTCCACATATAGATAGATACAAGTCCACATACAGATAGATACAAGTCCACATACAGATAGATACAAGTCCACATACAGATAGATACAAGTCCACATACAGATAGATACAAGTCCACATACAGATAGATACAAGTCCACATACAGATAGATACAACAAAAGATACAGTCCAACAACATTTATGACTTTTGATGCATCTCTATTTCAGAACCTTTGTCCACAGAGGTGTCATACTCCCTCCCTTGGAACAATATTATCTCCTAGCTTTTCCATTTGCCCATTTGCCTATGTCGTTCTGCATTGTACTGTCAACCGTTTATAACCCTCTTCCTGTGACTTTTGATTTACAGCTGTGGCGGAGAGCCATCTGTGTGTGTACGTGTAAGGGCGCACCGCGTTGCCAGACACGTGACAGCTCTTCTATCTAGTATTTCATCAATGCTCCTTACTTTTGACAGTCAGATTTTTTGGAGTTTCTTTGTTTTTTCGTCTAGTTTCTTTAGCATTCCGTGTGAAACAATGTTGGTTCACACATTTGACCTCCTAAAGTTTCCATTGTTGATGACAGACAGACAAACCAAGTGGTCTTCGTTATTTCGAGTACTGTATTCAAACATGGCAGTTTTCTGCTCCGTCAAGCGAAAACCTGCTTCCCTATGGCTGTCTGTCTATGTTTCTCCCTCTTTCCATCGAAACAACGTCTCTTTGTTCTCGGCCATCCTGCGGACCTCGCTTTGATCTGTTCTTATGATAGTATAATGTTAAAGGACGCTTCCAGGAAAAGAAGGTATCAAACAGTTGTATGGCCTGCGATTAAGTGCCGACAAAGAGGATCCATTCCGGACTGATGCTTTAGTTGTATTCCTCCTTGATGTTTATCCTCTGATGCTCTGATCTCTACTTAGTTCAGGACATAACCAAACATAAGCTGCTGATATACTTATGTAAACAGCACATAAAGGAGACTTAGCTTGGAGTTCCATCAAGAATGAGATCATCGCCTTGTAGATGGCTGCCCAATTCACCGAAAGTTTATAGTGACAAGCGAGGGCTTATCTAAAGAGTAACGCTTCCCTCAGCCTGCGAGTGATGCGGCGATGGGTCTTTAGGAGGATGCTGATGAGAGCTGCTATACTGCGCAATACAGCACAAGCACATCTGAAGGATCCAGGTACTAGTGTGTCCAAAGGGATGTCTGGAATTAATTAATCATGTGATCGACAGGTTCAATTGGCTATAAATTCTGTTAGATATGGAAGCTAAAACACTGAACAAATAAGGATATGTCCACGCGCTGATTGGCTGCTAATAAGAGTGCAATCGTTGTTAATAACCATAATTCTATAAATATGAGACATGGCCTCCACAATGGTTGACTATCTCTTATTCTTTGTGTTATCACCGTTCATGACCCTGTTTCAGTACCCTACAATGACGCTATGTCAGTACCGTGCTCAAAAAGGGAACGCGATATCAATCACAATAAAATATTCATCCTTGTTCACGCATACAATATATCATTAAACACTTCACGCCCAGATCTTTCCTTTGCTATAAAAAAATGTATGTTGTTGAGCCATGAAATTACGAAAAGTAGCTGAATATACCAAATCAGTTAGTCGAAGAGGAAACTAAACAGGTCTTAGCTATAAGATATTGCTTATATTCTCTAAAAATCATCTAATGACACCCAAATTACAATGGAAATTACCTTCTGGGTCTCAAGGGGTTAAGCTCTAAAGTCTTTTGCATCGGGAATGTAAATGATCTTAAAAAGGCCTCTAGTACCAAGACCTTATCATCTGCCTGGTGGAACGAACCTTTGTTTTAAGAAGACTTTGTGGAGGTCCTTCCAAACCCAGTAGGTAATACATTGCGAGAAGATCTGCGGAATTTCTCACTACGACCTAGTGACTGACACAAAACTCTCTCTCTCTCTCTCTCTCTCTCTCTCTCTCTCTCTCTCTCTCTCTCTCTCTCTCTCTCTCTCTCTCTCTCTCTCTCTCTCTCTCTCTCTCTCTCTCTCTCATCGCACATTCATTTCACTCACTCAAGCAATGAAGTATTTGCACTGGTTTATCCTTCAACCTATAAAGCAAAATCCTGATCTCAGAGTTGATTGAAAACTCGATTAAGCGCATTTTTCATTTCCCTTTACATCGCTTGAGGGAGCAAATAAAGATGACGCTGTGATAGAGCTTGAATCTCTAATTTTCCTAGTGGCTAGCTCCAGTTCGATGATCTGACGTAAGCCTCCCACACACGCAAAAAAAGTATGATGTAAAGTAAAAGAGAGTAAGAGATGTAGAGAGAGAGAGAAGGAGAGAGAGAGAGAGAGACAGAGAGAGAGAGAGAGAGAGAGAGAGAGAGAGAGAGAGAGAAAGAGAGAGAGAGGAGAAAAAGAGAGAGAGAGAGATTAGCTTCTTATTTGTCCATTTCTTTGCCCTCATACACATAACCTATTCCTTTGTTATTGATATATCACGCTGCATTGATTCCATTGAACTTATTTGTAGCTAATTTGCCTTTATTTCCTTCCATTTCTTGATTCCGATTGACGCATTAGAAACTGTGACGCATTTCTAATATTTCACCCACATTCTGTTTCGCTTGTGTTTTGCGAGCTATATTTTTTACTTCTACGCTCCTTCTTTTTCTCCTATTTACTTCTATTTTCCTATCTTTTTTCTTTTTAACTTTTATATTGCCTTCATTTTTTCTACATCTCTCTTTTATCTTGTGTAATACGTGAGCCGTCGAGTTCCTGGAAACTACGCCTCTTTATCCTCAAGTTAGACGCCTTTTGTGTCGACGAGGATATTACTTTTCCCTGGTACACAAACACCATCCATCTCCCGCGCTCCTCTTTGTGATGCCAGAGATAACACAACACTCTGTTTTTTTATCTTCCATGTCCTACGGGATAAAAAAAACAATGCTTCGTCTGAGTTAGGGTACCTCAAAAACCCACCTCTCCCCCCCCCCAAAAAAAAAGCCCACCTCCCCCCCAAAAAAGCAATGTTGTTGGTGTATGTATATATTGTTATCTCAAGAATTCAGAAACACTTCGGTATTATCCTGATCCTCTCTCGTGGTGCCCCTAGTTGTGCAGTGAGAAGAGTGCGTAGAGTTGAAAACAGTATAGGGTAACAACAAGAGTTTCTAGTTAACCCCTTGAGACCCAGAGCGTAATATCCATTGTAATTTGGCTACCATTAGACGCTTTATAGTGAATATAAGCAATATTTTATAGATATGACCTGTTTAGTATCATTGTCGACTAACTAATTTGGTATATTCAGTTACTTTTCGTAGTTTTATGGCTCGACAACATACGATTTTTTATAGCCAAGGAAAGATCTGGGCGTGAAGAGATTAAATCAACCTTTTTTTCTGACAAGCATATATTTACTTGGAATTAATAGTATTTTATTTTATAGTATCACTTGGCTAGTTAGTCTTCCTAATACGTTAAGTTTGTTCGTTCTTCATGATGCCGAAAGACGAAAAATGTACTTACATTAGTTATGATTCTTCAAGTTTTACACCTAGCTACGTAAGGCTAATCAATGGTATGTAAGCCTCCACGTTCCAATATAGGAAAAGATTAATAGGTAAATGTGCAAGAAGAGGCGCAAATCTATGCAGTCACATAATGTATGACAAAGAGAGAGAGAGAGAGAGAGAGAGAGAGAGAGAGAGAGAGAGAGAGAGAGAGAGAGAGAGAGAGAGAGAGAGAGAGAGAGAGAGAGAGAGAGAGAGAGAGAGAGAGAGAGAGAGAGACGATAGCAAAGCAATTAATCAATTACGAAACCTTGGAAAAAAATCAGGAAAAGGCTTAACATTATTGCCAGGAAAACATATTTTACAATTATATTCCAGCAGTCCTAGTGGTAGTAGTACTGGTAGTAGTAGTAGTAGTAGTAGTAGTAGTAGTAGTAGACTAGTAGCAGTAGTAGTACTGGTAGTAGTAGTAGTAGTAGTAGTAGTAGTAGTAGTAGTAGTAGTAGTAGTAGTAGTAGTAGTAGTAGTAGTAGTAGTAGTAGTAGACTAGTAGTAGTAGTAGACTAGTAGTAGTAGTAGATTAATAGTAGTAGTAGACTAGTAGTAGTAGTAGTAGTAGTAGTAGTAGTGGCAATAAGTGATGGTGGGTTGGTGTTAGTATGGTAGTACAGTACGAGTAGCTGTGGTGGTGGTGGTGGTGGGAGAAGTGGTAACAATAGCAACAATAGTAAAAAAAGGAATTTCAACGACTACCCAAACCCTTATCACCACGATGAGTTTTCTTTCTACTCCACACAAATCTCCTTTTAACTACCTGTGGGGGTTCTTTTCTTCCTTCCCGATAGGTATAAGCCGATCACAGGAGTGCAGCCTCGTCGGTATTTGCCCATATTTTCCCTTTCCTTTTCTTCATTCAAAAGTTGATGTGCGTTGATGATATAATGAGAAAACTTTGGGTGTTAAAAATGCTACCTGCGCCGCCATGAGCGAGGGTCAATCACGAATGAAGCCTCGAGGTCCTCATGGAGAAAAGAAAAAAAAGCCTAAAGGCGCTATAGGCACAAATGTAATAAAGATTAAAAAAAAAAAAACTTGACCAAACAAATCATTTCATATTAAATGTTGAGATGTTAACCCCCTCAGGGCCCTCACACCCAGATCTTTCCTTTGCTATATATTATCGTATGTTTGCCATTACGAAAAGTAGCTTAATATACCAAATTAGATAGTGGACAAGGGTATTAAATAGGTCATATCAGTTCTATAGAAAATTGCTTACATTCATTAAAAGTCTAATGATAGCCATATTACAATGAAAATTACATTTTGGGCCTCAAAGGGTTAAGTGCGATGTCATGAAAACTGGTAAGTTGGTAACACTGCTCTCTTCCATCTCGAGCATGAAAGGGTGACTTGACACTCTTTCAAGCCTCCCTCCCGAGGCCCCGTTGTGGGTGACGCACTCCTCTCGCTGTCATACTTATCGCAACTTTCTATTGAGTTGAAGACCAAACTAAATGGTGAGCCCGTTATACCTCTTCCAAAAGACTTCTGCTCAACGCTCTTCCCTTTTCTGGCATTATTTCTCCTATATGACACAAGCCTTTCAGGTGGCAGTGATGTGCTGAGAGCCAAACTGGCCTTGTCATTCGGAATTGT
This sequence comes from Chionoecetes opilio, assembly GCA_016584305.1. Lineage (NCBI taxonomy): Eukaryota > Metazoa > Arthropoda > Malacostraca > Decapoda > Majidae > Chionoecetes > Chionoecetes opilio. The sequence continues at coordinate 311,758 of JACEEZ010006057.1, read as the reverse complement.
TCCCATTCATTTCTTACTGAGCTGTAGTATAGCTTCGATAGTAGATAGATAGGTAGATAGATAGTAGGTAGGTAGTAGCTATAAGATCTCTATATGTCAGCGGAAAAGTTTGCCTCCCTCAGCTTTCTTTCTCTATTTCTTTTCTGATGCATCGAATTTGGTTCTCTGTCTGCAGGCGATATCTAATGTAATGACGCCAATACGCCTGAAAATTGCCGATGAATTAAAATGTGATAAAGAGTTAAATATGAATATGAAGTTGATCCCCAACGCATTATGATAACGGCTTGCGTCGAATGGCTCGTCCCGAGAAAGACCTTCACACTGACAGTAAAATATCAAGCTATGAGTCCAGAAGAAGCTAAAGAGAGAGAGAGAGAGAGAGAGAGAGAGAGAGAGAGAGAGAGAGAGAGAGAGAGAGAGAGAGAGAGAAGAGAGAGAGAGAGAGGGGAGAGAGAGAGAGAGAGAGAGAGAGAGAGAGAGAGAGAGAGAGAGAGAGAGAGAGAGAGAGAGAGAGAGAGAGAGAGAGAGAGAGAGAGAGAGAGAGAGAGAGAGAGAGAGAGAGAGAGAGAGAGGAGAGGAGAAGAGAGAGAGAGAGAGAGAGAGAGAGGAGAGAGAGAGAGAGAGAGAGAGAGAGAGAGAGAGAGAGAGGAGAGAGAGAGAGAGAGAGGAGAGAGAGAGAGAGAGAGAGAGAGCAGAAAAAAAATCATTGCCATTGGTTAAAATGGGTCTGCTAACCCTGTCACACGGACACTTTTTCCGGCATCTTTTGGTAGCAAAAGCGTATCAGGCATCATTTGACGCCTGATACCGGCATCTTTTGGTAGCAAAGCGTATCAGGCTCATTGACGCTGATACGGATCTTTGTGCAAAGCGTACAGGCATCCCTTTCGCTGATACGGCATCTTTTGGTAGCAAAGCGATCAGGCATCATTGACGCTGATACGGATCTTTGTAGCAAAAGCGTATCAGCATCATTTAGCCGATAACGGATCTTTTGGTAGCAAACGCAGAGTCGCGATGTCGTCTTTGCACAGTACGCATCTTGTTTACATTTGGAGCAGCCGATCACGCAGACTGTATGAACTAACATCAATTAAATAAAGAGAATGACACTTGGGTGTAAGAGATCTCTATGTGATAGGTTTAGAGAAAATAAGTGCTGTATATAGGAAATATAGCTGTATAATTTTGTATAGTAATAGTAATATGGTGTAGATGCGAGGAGAAAAATAAAGATGAGAGAAGGAAAATAAAGTGTTTGGTAGAGTAGGGTAGGAGAAATATATAGGTGTATACTATCTATATATACAAAACACGTGTATGATATGGTATATGCGTATTATAAGATTTTTTTTTACGTATGATTTAGACATAGTTAAGTTTTGAGTTGTTGATGAGAACTTATGATGGAAAATGTTGATAAAAACTGAAATTTAATAGGCATTTAATAGGCTGCGTGTGTTTTTACTATAGAAATGAGGATAATATGAAGTGTTATTTTTACTTGATTTAGGAATTCAAGTAAGGTTTATTTATGGTTATCAAGGAAAATTTGAAGAGGGAAGGACATTTTATAGATGCCAGTAGAAGCAGAGTAGCTAAGATAGAAGAATAAGAAGATCTTAGCTACTCTGGTAGGAAGATGCTCGAAGCCGAAACGCCGTGTGACAACACGCACACCTTTTGCCACCAGTACGGGCATCTTTTGGTAGCAAAATACCAAAATATGCCGGAAAATATTGCTCGTGTGACACGGCCTTTAATAAAACTTTCGTTCCCCAGAGACGCACGGAGGAGCGCGAAGACATAAACATCTTGAGGTAATCCTTGTAGTAGCTCAAGTACGTGATAATTCCTACTTTTCTGCTCTCAATTACTATTTCTCTCTCTCTCTCTCTCTCTCTCCTCTCTCTCTCTCTCTCTCTCTCTCTCCTCTCTCCTCTCTCTCTCTCTCTCTCTCTCTCTCTCTCTCTCTCTCTCTCTCTCTCTTTTCCCCCCGCCGAAAAAATTAAGTGTGGCAAAATGGATTACGACAAACTATTTCCTCGTTTATATTGCTAAACACCATTCTAGACTTTAACGTGTCCAGCCATTAATTAACGTGTTTTTTTTCTGCTTTACTTTTCCGCGTCCAGCTTTTGGTGAGGCTTTGGTACCTTAATGAGATGCTTCTTCCAAGCTTAATATTTTCTGGAGGAATGGCATAAACGAGCTCACTAATTTTGTTTTTGAAGGAGTCCACATGAATTATGAGGTTACGTAAATGTTGCTTTCTGATACTAAAAGATGATTAAGAAGAGCTAAATAATTGTTTTAATGATCACTCAAGTCTGTGTATTTAGCCTAAAAGTTCTAGCAAATCACTCTTTACTCTTTCAATGGAGATGTGTTTGATTATGTAAAAAGCGATGAAGGATAATCAAGTAAAACAAACAACTGTGTACATAGAGAGCACGAGAATACTATTGACCCACCGTTACGTATAAGGTCACAGGGTTAAGATAATGAATGGCCTGGCCTGGTGATGCCGCAAAGTTGTTCCTTCAGACAAAGTTGTTCCCTCAGACAAAGTTGTTCCTACAGACAAAGTTGTTTCTACAGACAAAGTTGTTCCATCAGACAAAGTTGTTCCTACAGACAAAGTTGTTCCCTCAGACTAAGTTTCCTCATTCCCCTCGGCCCTTCACTGCCTCCCGCGACTCTGCTGGTCCTTGTGCTGATCTCGCCGTAATTAACTCCTCGTCTTCACTCTCGCTCTTTTTCTTTCCTCTCTGCCACTGAGCTCTCCTTCCCTTCTTATTTCCGCTCCCTCACATTCACATTATTACTCCGCCTTCATTCAAGGGAGGGGGGTGGGGTGTCGCCTCTTAAGACGCACAAACACACACACACACACACACACACACACACACACACACACACACACACACACACACACACACACACACACACACAGTCACACACACACACACACACACACACACACACACAGTCACACACACACACACACACACAGTCACACACACACACACACACACAGTCACACACACACACACACACACACACACACACACACACACACACACACACACACACACACACACACACACACACACACACACACACACACACACACACACACACACACACACACACACACACACACACACACACACGTAAAACTAATTGAGTTTCTTCATTACCGAAAAAAATGTGCAGAGAGAGAGAGAGTCAGGACGGCAAACCTGACAGAGATGTGACAAATCCTATTATCAGTTCGGCGACACAGCAGCCCCGGCCTGTCGTGCTCCACAAGCCATCGTTAAGGTAAAGTAAATTATGAGAGACGCGCCACGACCACCCGTCCACCTCCCTTACGAGATATCGCCGAACAAAGGATGGTTTTTTTATACGAGATGCGAGGGAGTTATGAGAACGAAAAAAAAAGTAAAACAAATTTTTTTCTGTAAATCAAAGTTATATATTGAGCAGTACTACGAGTAAGATTTACGACACGACTTCTTTGTTTGTGTTAAAACTTCTCCCCCAACAGAAAGGATCGAGTGTGATAAAGTTATCATCCCATTGTCATTTTTGTTTTCGCCGCGTTCACATAGCAACCAACGTGCGTCGTTAGTTTTAGTCGTGTTTCCTTTGCTTGAAACTGCACCTAGAATCGACCCTGTGGAAGGCACGCACTCTTTACTACACCTATACGATGATGAGCAGGACTGAAGGTCGTGTCTGCCTACCTAAGCTTAAGATTGAACTTTGGGGAGGATGAAAGTCAGAACACATTTCGTACAAGGCTCGTTATTTCCTTTCAGAGTCGTGACGTTACTGTTCCGTGTTGGTCAAATCCTAACAAGTGCAAATAGATATGGCAATTGTAGTGAACTTTCATACGATTTTCCATAATATGTATATAGTGATCATCTTTCACAAGAACCGCTCCTCCCAGTCTCCTATCATTTTACTCTAGCCTTGCTCGCAGGTCTACATGCGTGGTGAGACTAAGTATAGAGTTCAAAGAGACCTGGCCTCTCATTCTGTTCTGGCTACGCTAAGCTTGCTTGATTAGGAATGTATAGTCATCTAAGGATAAATTTTAGCTTTGGAGGAAATTTACTAAATTTTTCAATCACTAGACTTGTTTCATAAGGGGAAATCAGTTTATTTGGGGTTAAGTCTGGGGCATTGGAAGGGACTCTGCAGTTTCTCTCTTTTCTTTCGTTTAGCAAATTGGTAATTTTCGTCTCCAAACAAAATCTGCTACCTCCATAATTTCCTGAGGAGGAATGGAATCACCCAAAACAGTGAATATGATGATGCTTTTTGCTCAGCGTACATTAAGCCACAACAAATACACACACAAACACTGCCAGCGTGGTCAAAGTGGTTTAGAGCGCGTTTCAGGCCATTCCGAGGTCATGTGTTTGATCCCCGCTCACTACAGAGGATTTTTCACTGACAAATGTGGGCGGTTTCTGTCCCCCTTGAGCAAGGTGATGGAGTGTGTGCCACTGTGTAGTGTGTAAGGTCCCAGCATTACCAAAAGATCGGTCACTACGAGCTCCAAGTTCTTTCCAGGAGCGTAAACTGGCGATCGGAAGTTTTGCTCGCGTGGGCAAGACCCTGGGTGAATACACACAGATATGTGATATTATATATATATATATATATATATATATATATATATATATATATATATAATATATATATATATAATATATATATATATAATATATAGTATATATATATATATATATATATATATATATATATATATATATATATTATATATATATATATATAATATATATATTATAATATAATATATTATATATATATATATATATATATATATATATATATATATATATATATATATATATATATATATATATATATATATATATATATATATAGTATATATTATATATATATATAAGTATATATATATATTATATATATATATATAGATATATATATATATATAATATATTATATATATATATATATATATATATATATATATATATATATTATATATATATATATATATATATAATATATATTATATAATATTGGATGTTCTACCTTGGAAAAAACAATCACAGCTTTTAGTAGTTAAATTGAAATATACTTGTCCAGCACCCAAACGCCCAATAGAATTCGAGATTGAGAGGTCTTCAGAAATTTTGTTTTAGTGAATTGAAGCGTAGCCTCGGGGCGTGTGAGGCGAGGCAGGCCAGTCGGTAAATAATGAAGCCACTGTCTGACCTTCCTTCCCCTCGGGGTGTCAATGGGGTGTAACGCGAGAAGCAGTGAGACAAGTGGTGTCCACCCACACCCGCCGCCACGCCCATGCCGCCACGCCCACGCCGCCACGCCCACGCCGCCACGGCCGCCCTGATGCCACTCTGCGTACACGATTGTCTGCGTTTATGCACCATTGTTTGGCCAACATTTTCTCTGCAGTTCTCAGTAAAGTGAGCAAACAAGTGCTCACTATGACCCGTGTATTTGTCACAAATAGATATTACTGTAGCACAACAGATTAATGTTTCCGAGTCACTACTAGGTCTTTCCTCTCTCGGGGAGAGGTCTCGAGCGTTGATATATAATATAATGGATATTGCAGTTTGCCAGCACCAAGCTACATGGTCTTAGGGGTCCAGGTCCAGGAGTGCTTGAGTGGGTTTAGGAGAACAACAGTGGATGTGGTGGTGTAAAAGTTGCCGAGAGAATCGTCGAATTGTGGGATTCGAGAGACATGAAAAGAAACGGGAAGGTTGAGATACGGTAGGACACTGCCATGGCGCTGTGCAAAAGAGTACGAGGTGATGCATAGGTGGAGGACCAGGACATTATAGGTAGAGAGGGGGAGGGTCATGGCTCACGGCCGTGAATCAAGCAAGTGTGTACGAAGCGACTGAAAGTCAAAGTTGTTTCCCATCTGATGTTGGCATGGGTTGACTTGTGCACAGGGAGACAAAAGATTTAATATTAATAGTGGGAAGTGTGTTGTTGGTTTCCAAGTCCTATGCAGGCCTGTCAGTGTTCACGGAATAGACTGGGGGATAATCACGATAGGCAATCTTTCCAGCACTGTTGCAATGCTACTAAACACCCACACTTATGGAGCGAACATCCTTTCCTTCTTTTTTTTATCCACACAGACCTTCGTTAATTTCAGCTCTTACTCCAGGCTGTCAGGCCTCTTGCTCCCACAACCAATCATTGTCTGTCACTATAATTAGTGACAGACAATATATTGTCTATTTGGGGAGGCGGTAGCGGAGTGGTTAGCGTCTCCGACTGGCGTTCTCAGTGACCCGAGTTCGATCCCCGAAGAAAACCAAAACCTTTATGTACCGTAGAGTGGCCTAAGAACACCCACATGCCCTGCCCATCAACTCTACCTTCGATTGCGAGTGCATTGGAGGACACAGGGGGGCGGCATGAGCCTCTAATCACAGTCGTCACTATAAGAATCCTGCCTGCGCCACCACGGGCGAGGACCAACCATCACAGCCCTCAAGTGAACACTCCAGAGCCTACCATCCGAGCCCTGGGTCACCACTGCCTACAGGCGCTATAGGCACAAATGTAAAAAAAATATATATAATAATAATAATAATAATAATTGATCGCCAATCTATGCTTGTATTCAAGTTCAGGCTAAGATTCAGGAAAATGGATCTATGGTTTGAATGACTGTGCAGCCGACTAGTTCAATGAAAAAAACTAATTCCATGGCCGGAAGCGCTGTCATTACAGAAATGTCAAACACAACAAAACCACGAAGCTTCCTGTTGCGTGTCTTGGACAGCTACACTTTCAAGCTGTGAAAACACATGTTTATCCTCACGATAATAGCACGATTCTATCTATTCTTTTTTTCAAAGTTCGGACACCTCACACCTGCAAGAAACACCGTGCAGACCAAAGAAAACTAATGATATATCGTTTTCCAGAAAAAGTTTGCTGACTTTTCATTTGTAAATGATGCAACTGAAAAAAAAATGCACACATTTTGGTTTATCAGTATTACGCTGTTTTTTATGAGACTTTTTTGTGATAAATATTGATGTGTATTGCAATAATCTGATAATTGTTTATCGGCAAAATCACTTTCTTGTTTTAAGTGGGGCCCTAAACTAAGCATGCAATCTAAAGGAGGAAAAATCCCTAAGTCAATTATTAATATAATTTCCAGCTAAAGCTAACCTCGCGTCTAACCTCCTAAAGGTAACCTAAACCAAGGTAGGGGCCCCCTAACCAAAAAAATTAAAAAAATCAGAAATAGAAAAATAAAATAAATCTATAATAATATAAGCGAAAGTGTGTCTGTGTGTGTGTCTGTGTATCTGTGTGTCTGTGTGTGTGTCCGCGATAGTTGCCGGCCCCAGTGCCCCAATCCCATCATATGGCACAGTTTTGGAACCGGGTCGACCAGGGGCACATTTTAAGCCCACTTATGAGATTATCCGATCACTTTTTTCTTTTTTTTTTTAGTAGCCTATTAGCGAGAATTGTGAAGAAAAAAAGTGGGTTGCGATAATTGAGGAAACCTTGATGTAGGGTGATGGGTAATGGGTGAGTGAATGGGTGGGGTGATGGGTAATGGGTGTGGGGTGATGGGTGAGTGAATGGGTGGGGGGTGATGGGTTGGGGGTGATGGATGAGGGAATAGGTGGGGGGTGATGGGTAATGGGTGAGTGAATGGGTGTGTGGTGATGGGTAATAGGTGAGTGAATGGGTGTGGGGTGATGGGTAATGGGTGAGTGAATGGGTGGGGGGTGATGGGTAATGAGTGAGTGGTGATGGGTAATGGGTGAGTGTAATGGGAATACATACATTTCTACATCCATGATTTCAGGAAAGTTAGAAGGGGCTATTTGGAGAGTCTGTGTTTGGTGGGCCGAAGGCCCACCAAACACAGGTGTTGGGCCGAAGGCCCAACAAAAGCCCTCCGCAGGAGCTAGCCAAAAAGTCGGCCCGGAGGGCGGCTTTGCGGCTAGTATTTAATAATAATAAAAATAATAAATATTCGCTACATCTGAATCAGTAAAAAAAATCTATATCAGAAATAAATAGTTTCACCTAAAAAAGTTATGATGAAAATACATAATGGTTTTTTTCCCTTCCACGATGAACCCGCAGCGAAGGAGCGCTATGCACGACAAAAATCGAACCGTTCATACGTTCATACATAAATAGCACCGTGTCATTGATCAGACCTTGTACTGTAGACACTATGAAATAGTAACATGGTGGTTGTTATAGGCAGCGTTGATACCAGAGCCATAAATCCAAATCAGAAATCATGTTGGAAGAAGTATTCTTGTTAATCTTTAGTCAGGACAACATGACGATGGACATTCCTCGGCGCTCAGTGGGGAGTACTATGTAATTCTTAACACGATAGGTATTATAGTTATAATGCATCATTATATTCCTTTATGATCCAAATATCATTCATTTTGTTTTATTTACATATAAGCCATTCATAAAGAAATTGAACTCGAATTCGTGATGCGCTTGCATGGAAAAATTGCCCTTTGCACCTCATTATGAATAAAGGCACGTTCACTATTCAATATATATATATATATATATATATATAATATATATATATATATATATATATATATACACACACTTCTATCGCACACCAGATTCACTCTCTTCACGTTGGAAACTCGTGTAAAGGACGCCAAGCCTTTTGATCAGTTTAGTGTGACAAGTTCCGCATTACAGTGTTAGGTAACTGGTCGTGAAAAGTTAGAGCAGAATTTTTTTTCTATGAATAAACGGATTTTGCTTTGAAGTGCCATCAATTTCTTTTCATAGGGAGGAAAGATCAATGATTCTCGTAACTCATTTCGTCTCTCTTACGGGGGGGGGAGGGAGAGAGATTGAGAGATAAAGAGAGAGAGAGAGAGAGAGAGAGAGAGAGAGAGAGAGAGAGAGAGAGAGAGAGAGAGAGAGAGAGAGAGAGAGAGAGAGAGAGAGAGAGAGAGAGAGAGAGAGAGAGAGAGAGAGAGAGAGAGAGAGAGAGAGAGAGAGAGAGAGAGAGAGAGAGAGAGAGAGAGAGAGAGAGAGAGAGAGAGAGAGAGAGAGAGAGAATGGAAGGTAAGAGAAACGTGTTTGGAGTAATGTTGGGACTGCCTCACCACTCCATCTCCAAATCTTTTCGCGCATCACTCAGCCGTCTTCAAAAGAAAGTTTCCACCAGTCTGGGTTAGACACATCAGCCTCCTAACGCGCCTCAAAGCTGTTCCGATTCACCCGCATTTCGAGAGAGCGGACTGGCTCGAGAGTGGAGACAGCGGAACACATTGAATCATCCAAGCGGCGATAATATAAGGAGGCGGTGAATGTGGGAGAATAATGCTGTCTTTTTGTAGCTTACGTAAGACTACTGTCGGCTACACATTTTCTCCGACCATAAGCGTAGCTTTGAATAATGTTGTTGGTAGCTACTAATTTACATTCCTGATGAGTAGCTGACTTAGTTATTATGAAGAATTTCCTGTTCAATCGAATTTAAAGGTTCTTCGAGATAACGTCAAACCATCTCTGACTGACTGTCTTCAATCTTTGAATCACCGCCGCAATGTTGCTTCTCTTGCTATTTTCTACCGTTATTTTCATGCTCATGAAAACGCTCTTCTGAACTTGCTAACTGCATGCCTCCCCCCTCCCGCGGCCTCGCTACACAAGACTTTCTATTCATTCTCATCCCTATTCTGTCCATATTCATAATGCAAGAGTTAATCAGTATCGTTAGCCATTTATCTTATTCACACTGGTAAACTCTGGAACTCTCTTCCTGTTTCTATATTTCCACCTTCCTACGACTTAAATCTTTTCAAAAGAGAAGTGACAAGACACCTCTCGAACTAGATTGGCCCAGCCCCCTTTCTTTATTCTCTTACTGTCTTCTTTATTGGGACTGACAACTAAGCGGGCTTTTTGTTACCTCTTTTTTCTGCCCTTGGCCAGTCCTTTGTGATGTAAAAAAAAAATAAAAAAAAGTAGACACAGACGGAAAAGTTTGGCCAGGCAAGGTGCAAGCACGAAAGCACAGTTTTTGAGAACAATAGGAGGGACTCAGTCTGGACCGTAAGCCTTCCGATGATCAAGGCCAGAGAGGGCATAGAAAACATCATTACCTATTTGAGATAAACGGGACGCCACGAGTGACACTCGTGGCGTCCCTTTTCTTTGTCACAATTGGTCAATCATAAAATTTTAAAAGTTTATAAACATTTCACTTAATTTCAAAATCTTAAAACTTTTATCATACAGTGTGTTTTTTTGTTTTGTGTGTGTTTGTGTGTCATCTAGTTGTATTTTACAGGGCCAGAGCAACGCTCGTATGGCCCCGTCTCCATATCAACATATTTTTATCATTCATCCTTAGTGCTTAGTTTTGGCCGAAGCCAGCACCCCGGAGAGCAGGTCACAAACCCCGGCTAACACCCGGTACCCATTCACTGCTGGGTGGACAGGGGCTAGGGTTTTAAGGAAACAGCCCATATGTTTCCGCTCCGCCCGGGGATCGAACCCGGGACTTCTCGGTTGTGAACCGAGCGTGCTTCCCTACACCACGGAGTACCCCGGGATGTGTGTGTGTGTGTGTGTGTGTGTGTGTGTGTGTGTGTGTGTGTGTGTGTGTGTGTGGTGTGTGTGTGTGTGTGTGTGTGACTGTGTGTGTGTGTGTGATGTGTGTGTGTGTGTGTGTGTGTGTGTGTGTGTGTGTGTGTGTGTGTGTGTGTGTGTGTGTGTGTGTGTGTGTGTGTGTGTGTGTGTGTGTGTGTGTGTGTGTGTGTGTGTGTGTTGTATGTGTCTGTGTGTGGGCGCACACACGCTGTTTGACAAGCCAGTATTTACTTCATGATCATAAACCTCTCTTGTGCAAATACACATTGTGTTAAGACTTTTTATCCCCTACCCCCTTAATCTCTCTCCTCTCTCTCTCTCTCTCCTCTCTCTCTCTCTCTCTCTCTCTCTCTCTCTCTCTCTCTCTCTCTCTCTCTCTCTCTCTCTCTCTCTCTCTCTCTCTCTCTCTCTCTCTCTCTTCTCTCCACCGCCCAAATCTTTACTTCATCCTATCTTCACACACACACACACACACACACACACACACACACACACACACACACACACACACACACACACACACACACACACACACCACACACACACACGCGGCGCGCGCGCGCGCACCACACACACACACACACACACACACACACATACACACACACACACACACACACACACACACACACACACACACACACACACAAGGTTTCATTAATATTACTTTCCAGGGGGGAGATTAGGATGAAGGTCAGACAAGACATTGACCGAGACATGACCTTCAAAGACCATCAATCCTGATATTCTGGTTCATACACGTCCCCGCCACGGCCAGACTGTTGTTGCATGACCACAACTGGCCAGGTTTTATTCCGACGTGTTTTAGTGCGGCGCGCGGATTTCTGGCACTGTGGGAAGCACCTACTGTCACTGTGGTCTTATTTTGTTTTAGTTTTAGAACTGTCCCTAAACACCAAAACAGACATTCTTTAGCTCACAAAAACCTCCTCAGAATGTCATGATGAGAGAGAGAGAGAGAGAGAGAGAGAGAGAGAGAGAGAGAGAGAGAGAGAGAGAGAGAGAGAGAGAGAAGAGAGAGAGAGAGAGAGAGAGAGAGAGAGAGAGAGAGAGAGAGAGAGAGAGAGAGAGAGATCGGCAGAAAAAGGTACTATTTTGTATCTTATTGTTTGTATTTTCGGAGAATTATTCGAAAAAAGTTTGTGGAAACGACCTATGCTAATACAAATCTCTCTCTCTCTCTCTCTCTCTCTCTCTCTCTCTCTCTCTCTCTCTCTCTCTCTCTCTCTCTCTCTCTCTCTCTCTCTCTCTCTCTCTCTCTCTCTCTCTCTCTCTCTCTCAGAAGTACAAAGAAGTATTACCAGAACCCAGAACTTTGCGCGTTGTCCGTTCCTTTCAAGAGCTTGATTGAGGACTTTGGGTCAGTCTCGGGGCCGTAGCTCATCCTGGCTTGGTTATGATGAACGGCACCACCTTTACTATACGGAGCGGGAAAAAGAAGAAAATTTCGGCCTCGTTTTCTTAACCTCCCAGAGCTGAAGGTTTTTTTCCTTTTCTCTCTCTCTCTCTCTCTCTCTCTCTCTCTCTCTCTCTCTCTCTCTCTCTCTCTCTCTCTCTCTCTCTCTCTCTCTCTCTCTCTCTCTCTCGCTTTCTCTTTCTCTCTCTCCCCGCCAGTGTGGCCTGGTGGTAGAGCGCGCGGCCCGAGTGTAGAGACCCTGCATTCGGTCAGCGGTTCGAGTCCACCAAGTTCGTCCTGGTGTGGTGGCGCTTTGTATAGTCAATAACCTTGTAGTTGGTACTTGCAAAGTGTCTAGATAGGATCAAAGTATCTTATCTCTCTCTCTCTCTCTCTCTCTCTCTCTCTCTCTCTCTCTCTCTCTCTCTCTCTCTCTCTCTCTCTCTCTCTCTCTCTCTCTCTCTCTCTCTCTCTCTCTCTCTCTCTCTCTCTCTCTCTCTCTCATCATGTCATTCTGAGGAGGTTTTTGTGAGCTAAAGAAGCTTAACTGCCACGATGGTCTTGTGGATAGAGCGTTGGCGCGCCATTCTGGGGTTAGCCGGTTCGAATCCTCGCTCGCTCCCGGGGATTTTTTATTGACAAATTCGTGTAGTAAATGTTCCCCTTGAGCAAGGGAATGGGTGTGTGCGGTGTGTGAGGTCCCAGAATTACCCAAATATCGGTCATTGTGAGCTCCAAGCTCGCTCTGGGAGGGTAAAACTGACGATTGCGAGTCTGGCTCCCGATAGAAAGAGCATGGGTGAAGAAAAAAAATAACACACAAACCATACACTCACAACAGAAAGCACACAAATCACAAGCGTATTCCAATTACGGTTTCCAATACCATAAAAAAGATAAGTTGGGAACAGTCACGGAGTAAACACCTGTACCTCTGTTGTTATTTTGACACAGCGCTCTCCAAAAGGCACGTACCTGCAGAGCGACTGAAGGGATGAGTGGACACTGTAACCTTGTCGCTGACCTTCCCGCGGCCTAGCAAACCGTTTCCTCAGGTATTTCAGCAAGTATACATAGTAGCTGTAGCCGGCACTGTAAAGACAAATGGGGTGGAATAAATCTACATATAATCCGACCCTCCTTATCATGCTATATCATACATTTTATTACCGTGTTCTCGTGTTTACAAAATCAAATCGTGGTGCCTATAACCTCTCCATGTTTACTGCTTGCTGCATGCTTGCATTGGGAGTCGCATTTAATTCTAGGAATGCTACACATTTTTTATAATACTTACGTGTTCTTTGAGCGTCCACGGATAAGGGCAAGTTTGATCTGATGAACAAATTGAGCAATGGTCATCATGGGAACAGTGACGGCATTTGCCACCCGAAGCGCTTCGTATATTGCAGCCAGTAGGGTACTCAGTCCGATTCACTGAGCTATCAAAAGTAATGATGATATCGTTGATGCAGGCAGAGATATAGTGTTAAGATAGTACATAATATCCTTGGAAGTCGCACAGTTCAGGTAAATGGCGGACAAGGTGACACTTGTAAGATATTCGTGATTCGTCCTATAAATAATGTATCAAAGAGATGTAGCGAAAACCCATGACGAGCAGGCAAGTACAAAACTACTTCGGAACTTGCACAATTATCATTGTGTGACAGGCTAATAAGGCCTAAATTAAAGGATCTAATTCATTATGAATTCGGCCAATTCACGAGCATCGGGCCTGTCACGGTGACTCAGTGATAGAAACAGGGTCGCGTGCAGCGGCTAAACATTCGAACCTAACTCACTACTGCTTGAGTTTATTCTGGCGTGGCGACAATTTGTATCCTGAATAACTTCGTTTTTGGTATACATGCTAATGGTATAGATGAGAACCACGTCTTGTCCTGGCATCATCAGTGCTGGAGTTCTGTCTGATGAGGAAACCAAAAATGATGTCTCCAGGTTGGAACACAAAAAATTTCGACTTCAGATATTTTAATTTTCTAAACTGCATAGTAACTTCTGTATTAGTCGCCGTCTAGATCTAATTGCCTGTCCAGGTGATTGATGCTCCTCCGACAGGAAACAGGAAATAAGATCTGAGAAATGTCTTATTCTTATAAATGTCTTATTATAAAAATGTTTCTCCTCTTTATCACCGAGAACCCATATAAGTTATTGGTTTGTTGATGATGATTATTTTCTCTGGCTGAGTTAAAGTTGATGTACAGCTTCTACAAGTTTATTCTCCCTTCTGATTCGTAGCACAGGAGTAGCATAAGTAGTGTAGTCGGCCAATGTCCACTAGAGTGTTCACGAGAGAGTCTGGGACGAGAGAGAGAGAAATGGTTGCGTCTTGTCACACCCGCTGCCCAGTGATTTCTGTCTGTTCCCGTCCCTCCATTCTCTCCTCCTGCCGCCCCTCACTGTCACCAGGCGAGGTCATGGGTCCAGGCGAGGTCATGGGTCCAGGCGAGGTCATGGGTCCAGGCGAGGTCATGGGTTTGCGGCATGCTGACGGACCTTGACGTGACAGCTGATGGGCGTCGCACTTCCACATTGTTGACCTGGCTTCCTCTCTCACGGATAGAAGAATATGACTATGCACTGGTGTATAAAAATTTTAAAAACATAACTTTCTCAACTATTTGCCTAATAATATTTTGGTAATTATATCAATGAGAGCAATACAATCTGATCTTTAAAATGAAGTAAGTTTCATCTCGATTGTTACGTTATCAATGTGATAGCTGTATAAGCGTTAAAAGTGTGTGTAATATTTGTTGCGGATTATTTGGAATTATTATTAATAACAGAAGTGCTTAGTGACTGACACCCAAATGAACCTTCTGGCAGCCATCTTTTTCTTCAGTTTAACCCCTTCACGCCCAGATCTTTCCTTTGCTATTAAAAATCGTCTGTGAGCCATAAAATTTCGAAAAGTAACTGAATATAACAAATTAGTTAGTCGACTAGGAATAGCACTATAGTCTATTTTTTTTAACAAGGCCAAAATTCCATTCTATCTTAAGGTCTGATGCTTAAAATTATGCCTCTGTTTACCTGATAATATGGTTAACTATGATCAAATACAACTGAAATTAAGAAGAAGCGTAGTATTCCCTTCTCCTGGCATCAAATATCAGTCAGTAAGCACAAGGGGTCAGGATTTTTGACCTCGTAAAAAAAATTAGACTATAAACAGGTCATATCTATAAAATATTGCTTATGTTCACCTAAAATCGTCTAATGGTACCAAGATTACAATGGAATTTACGTTATGGGTCTCAAGGGGTTAATGTGTTTATTCTGATCCCATTGTCAATACATAGCTGGTGTCTAAGAATGCAATTAACGTCATAATTAGGGTCTCGTGCCAACAGTCTTAAAATATCGGATTTTCCACCATCAACCTCAGCGTGTTAGAGGCCTAGAACGTAATTTCCATTGTAATTTGGGTACCATTAGACGAGTTTTCCATTGTAATTTGGGTACCATTAGACGAGTTTTCCATTGTAATTTGGGTACCATTAGACGAGTTTAATGAATATAAGCAATGTCTTATAATAATAATGATAATAATAATAATTGTATGATCACCTGGAGGCATTCAGGCAACAACAAGCAACAACAACATGACATAGAGTTTTATAGATATGACCTCTTTAGTATTCTTGTTCACTAACTAATTTGGTATATTAAGTATGTTTTCGTAATTTTATGGCTAACAACAGACGACTTGTTATTACCGCCAAAGGGAAGATCTGGGCGTGAAGGGGTTAAACATGACGGGCGTGAATAACTACCAGGGGGGGGGGGGACGGGGGGGGACGAGGAAACGTGTGTAAACGTGTTATAGTTAAGATACCTGCTGCGAGACCCGAATATCCGAGGGGATTGAAATTTTTGGAGCCGCCGCGAATGAGGAATGAGGAGGATAAATGGAGAGGGAGGGAAAGGGAAAGGGGAGTGATGAGGAAGGGGGGAAGGGGGAGGGGACACGATACCAGAATGAGGAAGGTGTAGAAGAGAAAGAGGAAAGGAGAGAAGGGTAAGATAAAGGAGGAGGATAAGGAAGAGGATAAGGAAGAGAGGAGGATGGACGGATCTACCCAATAATCACAGACCGAAGAAAAAAATTATAATAATCGTACAAATTATAGCATCAAAAATATAATACAGTCCATAAGCAAAGTTTATACAGGATTATTGGGTAGTGATGAGGAGAGGGAAGGAGGGATAAAGGAGAAAGAAAGCAGGAGAATCAAGATAGAAGATATGCGGGTAATAATCCGTGTAATATTGAGACAATACAAAAAAACTTCTGCAACGGAAAGGCGAGAAAGGAAGAGAATAAGCAAATGTAGGATGTAAAATGTAAAATGTATGTAATGTAAAATGTATGTATGTATGTATAATGAAATGAATGTATGTATAATGTATGTATAATGTAATGCATGTATGTAATGTATGTATGTAATATATGTATGTATGTATGTATGTATAATGAAATGAATGTATGTATAATGTATGTATAATGTAATGTATGTATGTATGAATATATGTAATGTATGTATGTATGTATGTATGAAAATGTATGTATAATGTAAAATGTATGCAATGTAGAATGTATGTATGTATGTATGTATAATGAAATGAGTGTATGTATAATGTATGTATAATGTATGTATAATGTAATGTATGTATGTATGTATGTAATGTATGTATGTATGTATGC